>QRDG01001222.1:635019-748445 GCA_012064385.1 Puccinellia tenuiflora | reverse complement strand
ATCGCGAGATCCATAGTCGCCGACTCCCCAGATAGGAGCCAGAACCCTATAATCGAGATCATATCTAGAGCAATAAAGAGAAGCAGGAAGTAGGTCTTTACCTCTAATCAAGAGGGGCCGAACCTGGGTAAATCTGTGTCCCTAGGCGAGATTAACGTCTCCAACGTACTTCGATCATCAATGGCCCCAGAACTCACCTTCCCAGAGGAAGGACTTGCCGTGACAACCCCACGACACATGATGTAATCAATATTCATGATCATGAAGACGTAAACGTCGATGTTTTACCCCTAGTAGCAACAACACACCCCCGTCCTTACACATTTCTGTCACTCGAGTGCAGACACGGAGGAGGCATGAACCTACCATCTAGCATAAATAGTCCCTCTTAGAGATACAAGCAATCACTTGGCCAAAGTAACTACTAAGATCAGAGAGCATTGATACGTGTCAAACGTATCGATAATTTTTTATTGTTCCATGCTTGTTTTATATCAATGCCATATGTTTTTACTATCATATTATATCATTTTTGGGCGAAAATATTCTCGGAAATATTCTAGAATTGGGCGAAAATTTACGGGGATTTTTTATTGGACAAATGAAGACCGGAGCCAAAAGGGCGACTCCATGGGACCCACACAGGCCAGGGGCGGCCACAAGCCTCGACCCAGGGCCCACCCACGGCCACAGCCGGCCCCTGCCCTGTGGGGCACTTCTCGGCCACCTCCGACGCCTATAAATTAAGTTGCGACAAAAAAACCTAACACTCGAAGGATTTTCCCAAATATGATACAGAGCTCCGCCGCCATCGCCGGCAAGTTTCGGGGGCCAGATTGTTCCTGTTCTGGCACCCTGCCGGGACGGGGAGTGGCCTCCGGAGCCATCTTCATCACCATTGCTGCCTCCGGGATGAGTTGTAAGTAGTCCAACTCAGCTGCGAAGATATCTAAGTATTCTTTTGCTCCCCTTGAGTCGAATCAATAAATTGGGTTATACTACCCGTGAAGACTACTGCAATCCCCTATACTTGTGGGATATCAAAAGTTTCCTGGTGCCGTTGCCGGGTGATACGTTGCAAATGTATCTACTTTTCTAAACACTTTTGCTGTTGTTTTGCCTCTAATTTGCATAGAACTAACCCGGACAGACGTTGTTTTCAGCAGAATTGCAATTGGTGTCTTATTTTTGTGCAGGAATAAAAAGTCCGCAGAAAAATCCCGGAAAATAAGAAAATGGAGTTTTGAAGGAAATCAGCCACGGAGCCAGGAGGGCTCGCGGAGGGGCCACCCTAGGAGCAGGGGCGGGTCCCACCCGCGGGTGGACCCATGGCCGCGGCCAGGGGCCGCTCCAACCCCTGGAGCGCCGCCTCTGGCCCCCCTTTGGTATATAAGGTCCTTTTGACCTAAAAGTGACGCCCCCGAACACCTCGACCAGAAACCTTACGGAGCTCCGCCGCCACCTCGAAACCCAAATTCGAGGTCCAGGATCGCTGTTCCGGCACCCTGCCGGAGTGGAGATCGCCGCCATCATCACCGCCAACGCCTCTCCATCAACCATCCATGATTCCCCCATCCATGAGTGAGTAGTTCCCTGCTGTAGGCAAGGGGATGGAAGGGATTGAACAAGATCACTCATGTAATTCGATGCTAGATTGTTAGGGCATGATGCCTAGTATCCTCTATTTGTGTTAATTGTCGTTGTTGCAACTGGTTGTGCTTAATGCTTGACACTTAGGGCCCGAGTGCCATGATTTCAGATCTGAACATGTTATGTTTTCATGAATATAATTGATGCTTTGGATCATATCTACTAGTTGTATGCACCTGTTGTTGTCCGGAACCGGCGACCCCAAAGTGACAGATTGGGATATCAAAGGGAAAGGGTAGCAACTTGAGGATTACATGTATTCACTGTGTGTTAATGCTTTGCTCCAGTGTTCTATTAAAAGGAACACCTTAATTGCCATTAGTTCCATTATTGGCCCGGCAGAAACCGGATGGCAGGACAAAAGATCTGTGCAAGTTCTTATTGTAAGCACGTTCGGCTAAATTAGGAATACATGCCTATGATTGATTGATGTCTGGATATTTTATTATTGTTTGTTCGCATTGTGCCATGTTATGATTATTATATGAGTTATCTTATTCATGCAACGCCCGTCTATCCGTCCCTATGCCTACGGTGCTTTTAATCCTACTGTTCTACTACCATTACCACATCACTGTTACCACTGATAAATTGCACCGAGTGATTTTCAGGTGTGGTTGAATTGACAACTCAACTGCTAAGGCTTATAAATATTCTTTGGATCCCCTTATGTCGAATCAATAAATTTGGGTTTTACATCACTCGAAGACTGTTGCGATCAACTACTACAGAATAGCCTACCAGTGATAGGCCCAAATGACCCACTAGTGACAGGCAAGGTGCCCGTCACTGATAACTAGCCACTGGTATTAGGTTACCAGTGACGGGCTGCCCGTCACTAGTATTTGTTTACTAGTGATAGTCGTTTATTCGTGCCTGTCACTAGTTAGTTTTCACGATCAGTAGTATGATCTTAGCAGCGACGGGTCCTTTGCTAGTTTGCCCGTCACTGGTATATATTTAACAAATACAAAAACAATATTTTTCAAATAAAAAATATATTGCATTTGCACATCTATAACACAATATGATCACAAACAATCATAGGTAACACAAATATGATCATAAGTACTACAAAGTGGAATTAACATCAATAGCACAATATCCAAAACAATTTGTTGTCATTTCTCCCCAGATTCTCTCGGTGAGTTTGTAGCTTGTCCTCCAATGCCTTTCTCCCCGGATACTTGAATATGTTCACTTGCTAAGCCACTTATCATCATGTCATGTATCCTTTCAAAATTTTCCCGTGTCTTCTCTACCTGTATCAAGTAAAGTATGTAAGGATGCTCATGGTGATGAGAAGCGGATGAACCAGAAAATGAATACGAACTGGTATCTTACTGAAGACTGTCTTTAAGTAAACAAATCAGTGGTGTAGTCATCGATTTCACACAGATTTGTTCTTCTAATTGGGTTCACAACTAGAGTCATATGCATTTGCAAGTTTCTGCTAGCTATAACATAGTTCATGGTGATTTTGCATGGTCTGGCACACAGTACCTGAGAGATTCTTTGGCCAAAGCCAAGTCGGACATTGCTGTTAAGATTAGCTATTCACATATACGAGTCCCTCGGATTTAAACATGAGACTGACTTTTCTACATAATTATCTGTCACGTAATGTAAAGTCCTTGTACATATATAATCGACAATGAATAGCAAATAAGGATTGTGTATGTACAGACTAGTCAAGTTCTTTTTAACTGATTTAGGTCCACACAGAAACTATCTTTTTACATGAATACCAAGTACCCCATTGTCTACGATTGCATTAAATTCATCATCCACTTAAAATTGTCCATATGTATCCTCGTAGGGCTTGGGGTAAAATAAATCATGATAGGTTCTATATATAACGAGAAGTAAATTCTGCAGGCACCATGAGGAGCAACATGGATGTGTCATTGCTCAGGAGTGAATACCAGGCATGTCAACTTCAACTTCTATATTAGAAAAGTACCAACTCCGAAATAATTCAGATCAAACACGGAAACTATTTAGAAGACCGGGAGGTGATGTTTCTTGTGCAGTACCTTATTCAATTATAGAAGCAGGAGGTGAATCGGAATCATTAACGGATGAGTCGTAGCTGTCAGAAGATTCTCCATTCCTACAAACAGTTGAACAAACAAAAAACAACTAAAATCTGAGCAACGGACATAGGTTGAGGTTTATATTGTACTACCAAGTTTATTATACTCAGTAAGTAACAACATGGCAACGGCATAGCAAATCTGTAAATATTACAACAACAAAACCTTGCTGGCGAACTGCTTCGTTGGAGCGGGAAGTCTGCTTAGTATGAGACATGAGCAAACACTTTGGTTACCTGAAGAAACAGAAGAAAATCAGTTCCAGTTCCTTATACGTGAACCGAATTAACCACTGCAGGCATGCAGAGAAACCCACTCTCTTTTCAGTAACTAGACTTATCAGTTCAGAAACAATCAAAGCATTTTGTTATCTCTAATTTTTCTTCTCTCCTTCCAGAATTACATCCAATGCCGTCAGAACCAGTTTTAATGGAGCTTCCCTATTATTGTTATGTTACAATAATTCCAGAATTTTCTATCTCTTTAATTGTTTAGCATGGGATTTTTCTATCACTCTCTGTACAATGTATTTCAGTACATAGATTCAGAAAAAGAAAAAGGATGCTAAATACACCTCAACAATCGGATCTATGCGGTCCTTGACACCACCCAACACAGGGCAGACTGAATAAGGTCTTGTTCCTGCATGTACAGCATGTTTGGCAACTTTGGGGAAAGGACATGGGATTCTGGAGGCAGGAGTTAATTGGGAGATTAGACTGAATAAGGTCTTGTCTCTGCATCTACAGCGTCTTCATTCGCGGAGTTAGTTGCCGTGTTGTGGTACGTGCATGTCAGCTTCATCAGCAAACAATGGCCTGTAATCCTCATCTGCGTAGAGCTCGCAGACGTCCACCGAGGCCAACCCAGCTGGACATGTCAGCCGCGCCCAGCCATACACGGCGAGGTGCCGGCAGGGAGAGATGGCGAAGATCATTGTATTTTTTATCTTCTGGATCGATTCCTCAAGCACCACTAAACACGCTCATGTAACAAGCCAAGCAAGGCTGGTTAGATCGATTCAGCTTGCTGTGAAGATCGATTCGCATCCTAGCCGACGGGATCCAAGTAATCTAGCGGCGCACGACCCGTGCACTAGAGGCGCTAGAGGCTGCAGCGACTTGTCGGGACGAGACGGACCGGTGGCGGACGGGGCGCAACTGAGACTGCGATGACACGCGACGTGCAGGCCTAGCGCAGACCGGGAAGACGATGTAGAGGTCTTACCTTTACTATCAGCATCAGCCCCGGTGACGGCGGCATCGGCGGCATTGGGGGCCGTGCGACGGCAGCGTCGGTGGCCGAAGGCGTTGCAGCGTTGGGGCGTGCGACGGCGGTGTAGGCGGCCGGAGGCGTTGCGGCGCGGTGTCGGCGAGGAGGACAGGAGGGGCTCGGGAGAAACTGGGGATGGTTGTATGGAGAAAATGCGCGATGCAAAACTTTATGACCGTGGCCAGGTCCACTACATTAGAAGTCCCGCGAGTTTTGTGCTTTCAGCGTGTTTGGCAATACTGAGCTAGGGGAATGGGAATTGAGGGGCGGGAGTTCGCTAGGAGACAGGGCAGGTTGGTGTTATCCTGTGCTTGGGCAACATTCCCCTCGGTATGTTGGTTAGTATGTTGAGCATCTAAAGGAGATTCATCTTCTACCACTTGTTCTCCAGGACTTCTAGCACCGCTTCCTTTAGCCATATCAGTAGCATAAACCTTACAAAGCTTGTCAAATTGATTTAAAAAGATATATATAGTTGTATAATTCATGTGCTTTTTAATTAGTATTAATTTGCAAGTGTTTTATCAATAGCTATCTCTTATTCATGTTTTGATGCTGAATGTTATTTTACTTTGTTCAACATGGATTGGTTAATTCTATGGACACTTGTGCATGCATTTAGACGGTCAACTTTCTCTCTTTTGCTAACCAAAAAATTTAAACAAGTAAAAACTTGTTTTCCAACACCTTCAACCAAAGTTTTTCCAGTGAGTCCACCATATCTACCTATTAGCTTTATGTTATTTCGAGTATGTTTATCATGTTACTTTGTGTTATCTATACCTCTGAATTAAAATGCTTATGTTATTGATTGTTATGGGAAAAGTTGGTTAAATAACTCTCACACCTTACTATTGCATTTAATAAACATGAACCATTGTGATTAAAATTATGAAGTTGTGAATTTGACAAGAGTCTTGGTTGCTAGTTAGTCCAAATGTGCTGTCACATGGCAAGCTTTCAACATTGCACTAAATTATATCTAGTTGATATCATGTACTTTTGTTTATGGATGCTTATCATGCTGCCAAATAAATGTGAAAATTTAGTAGGTTTAAGTAGTTGTATAAATGGCTAGAGAGATACCTGGGCCGCCAATCTAAGCCATGCTGTCATGGTGGAAATTTACTTACATGCTATGTGAACCTTCAGTGATACACCTCATAATAAAAGGCTATATCAATAGTAAATAAAAAGGGTGTTGAGATTGTTTCTTATGTTTGTTTGTCTTGTCATTTTTACATGGGCTTGTTCTATGTCCCGGGACAAGAGGTACCCCAGTTAACCCTCTTAATGACGCTATTATACAATGCTTTTACTTGAACTTGCTTTGTTTCCCAAGTTGAGTAACACCATGGTGTAGGTACTCATATTCACGGGGCATGAGACTTTCAACCATTTCTTTGTCAAGCACACTACTCATATTTGCTTTCACTTTAAACTTTAACCATTCAAGATGTTATGATAAGGGGTAATGAGAGCTTGACACCAATACCACATTGCAAACATTATCTTAAGTAGAAATATTTGGAAGTTAGATGAAACTTGTTCATGTTTTAACCTCTACTCATTTATATATATTTCCAAAGTGTCCACCTTTTATATTCAGTTTTGTAAGAGTACTCTATGACCATTATAGGATGTTTTTACTTTTCATTATGCATACATTTGGTCCATAGTACTTCCTTTTATGTTACACTTTGTGAATTATCATTTAACATCCTTGTATTGAGTAATTGATATCACTTTATAATCTATCTTTCATATTGCTACTCCTTTGAAGAATGAATCATTTGACTTTATGTAGCAATAATAATCATCTTTTATATCCTTTGATAATAATTAAATGCAAAGTCCATGTTAGTTTTATCACCTTTATACTCGAGGACGAGTATAGGTTAAGCTTGGGGATGTTGATGCATGTAAAATACATACATGAACTTTGCATTGAATTGCTTATATTTCAATCATATTTGCATCATATAAGGGTTATATCATTGTTTTCTATTGATTTTGGGAAGATTTCACAGTTTTCCTATTTTTCTGGAATTAACCCTGCACTGGCAGAAAACTCTATTTTCTATATTTTGATGTTTCAGGGACCTAGACGACGTCCAAATGACCTGAAAATTTACGAGCATCAGTTTTTGGAAGGAACAAAGTGTAGGGGTGAAGGAAGCGAAAAAGTGGAAGCCCGAAGGCCAAAAGAGGGGGGCCCACGCGGCCAGATTCCTTGGCTGCGTGGGGCCCACCAACTTGGCCCTCGTGGCTCCTTTGCCGTCGATCTTTCTTCCAAAAGCTTTGTCTTGACCTAAAACCGACTATAAAAATAGTCCCCAACGTTTTCCAGAGGAGAGCGCCGCCGAAACACAGAAACACCGAAACAGAGACCTGGAGCTGCAGATTGGAGGGGGAAAACTCCGGCGGGGCGCTGCCGGTGTGGTCTCCATCTCCCCCAACGACATCTCCACCGTCTCCATGATGAAGAGGGAGTAGTCCACCCCTGGACTATGGGTTTGTGGAAGTAACTTATGTATCTCTCCTCTCTTTGAGCTTCACTAATTAGCACTGTATGAGCTGCCGAACATGATTACGGTCATCTATGTAATTCCTTTGTGGTGGATCTCTTTATGAGTTAATATATGTTTTAGATTGTAATTGTTTTGTTTCAGTTATGAAAGTAGATGGATATTATGTACCCCGTTCTTGTCTACTTGTTTTGATCAAGCATGTTTATGAGAGCTTGTGTGGGGGAACGTATGCATTAGTTGGAGTAATGAGGGGGTGGCTAGTGCGGTGAAAGTGAGAGAAGTTCCGCAATCCACTTGGGTATTTTTACCTTACTTTGTTGCCTCACTAGGGATAAAGAAAAATACCATGCTACCGGAGGTGTGGGTGTGACCATTGCCACTTCTCCATGACTAGATCTAGCATGTTCTTATTTTAACTTCATGTCATAAGACTTAAAGCTATACTCTGATTTATCTTAATTACCGAGGTGCTAAGATTTAGTTCACATCTTGGTGGAGTGTAAGAGAGATTAATAACCAAAAGATCTCTATGTTAGGACGTGATGCCCATATAATTAGTAACTTGTCATGAAACCTTTTTGTTGCAATCTCATATGTTAATTCTAGTGTTCCATTGTCTACCACTTTATTAAAGAGAGAGTGCATTTGTGAAACCATGAACCCCGATCCATTTTTAATCATAAGAAACACCTTTCCAACAACTTTTAAGCATTTTCCATTTTCTACCAATTAAAAAATCCGAAAATAGAAAAACACTTTTATATCTTGCATTCACAATACAAAACCCCAAATATCATCCATCATTGTTTCCACCATCCTTGCATATTTATTTATCATCATTGCATATTTATTTATTGTTTTGCATTTGTTTTATTTTGATATCATTCTCACACCTTGTGCTTGACAACCACTTGGTGAGGTTGAGGGCACAAAACAATTTACTTTGTTTGTAGGTTCTCAAGAGAAGGATAAGAAGATAAATCTTTCACTACTGATTCCCCGAGAGTTCGATAAACCCTCGAGTCACCCCTCGTGGGGAAAACTGTCTTTCCTATACTATACACTCTGCACTTGGAGTCTCAACCTAACCCATATTCTTTTGACGCAGGTAACTACGTCAAGGGCCATCACCTGCACCCTCACGAGACTACAAATAAAGTAACAATGAATGCCAATTAGAAACTTAACCAAGGGTAAGTCGTGGAACATATAACATGCTTTCTTTTTAAATAGAAGACAAGTTACCTTTGCCCAGTCCATAAAGACTTCTCTATCGCCATTTACCATATTCATCTCATCATCCCATCCAAACCCACTGCCATTTTGCATAATTTCCAAAACATATGATAGTTGCTTTTTCAGAATCTTCACTTTGAACTTTCAGATCATTTTTGTAGTAAAGTACCTCCTCTGCAAGTTTCTCCTTACTGCCTGCACCAGATTTTTTTTGAAACGAGGCAAAAGCTTTGCCTTTTATATTGATATAGGAGAAGCAAACATGGTACGGCCGAGGCCAAAAAGAAAAGATCAGTGCTAGAAAACTAGCGCCCGCGAGGGACCAGATCAACCTACTCCGTCCAACCTATCTGAAAGAAAGATCGTCATTTCCTCAACTTATGGAACGATGGGTCGAAGCGGCAAGACGATGCAACGAGGTGACGCGGCCGGGGAACCAGGTAGTCGATCAGACGGAGACGTCCAACACCGCCGGTGGTGGGAACTCACTGCCCCCAGGGCCTGCAAGGGCAATCAAAGCTTCATCCGCTGCCGTCATGGACGACAAGTTAAGCTTGAAGAGTGTCCTCAAACCGTCGACTCCCGAATCAGAGAGCGGAGTCTTGAGGGTGTTCGCAAATTCGTTCATAGCCTGCACCAGATCTTTGATTAATAACAATGCTTTCACTGCCTTTATGCTTAGCATATATCTCTCCAAAGTTGTGTTTCTTTGTGAAGTTCACCATTTTAAGAACAGAATTATCATCATGGAGCAGATCAATTCCATCATCAAGGCTACACTCGGGTACTGAATAAAATAACTCATCACCATCCTTGAAACCTACGTCTTTAGCCATGCGAACTAGGCGAAAGTACGATATACGCTCACTGTCACAGTCTCGGAAAATAGATACTTCGCCACCATCATAAGTAAGTGGACCTTCCATTGAAAAGGAACCCCCATGATGCATTTTGATATATATCAAGTCCCCCTCCATTATATATATATATATATAGGTCTGCTATTCTGGAACCAGTTCTAGAATAGCTATTCTGGAACCACTTCTGAACTTCACTCGCAAAGTTAATGGACTTCATTCAATGATAATGTGAACTTCCTGACGGAACACACTGATTCTCCACCTTCGCCGGAAAATTTTCTAGTGCGATTTTTTATCCGCTTATCGGAATGATGCATATGATATACCGTTGGATAGCTATCGAAATTACGAAACTTTTTCATGTTCACAGGTTTTCGAAATTAGTTACGGGTTTTAAAGAATTTCATATATACGAACACTTTTTTCGCGACCGTACAGTAATTTGGTCGCCATTTTCAAACCGTTTATCGGATTGATGCAAATGATACGCCGTTGGAAAGCTATGAAAAATCCGCAACTTTGTTATCTCACGCACTTTTTCGAAATTCCTTACGGTTTAAGAGCAGTTTTAAATATACATAATTCTGTTGTTTTAGAATTCTCGTTTTTCTGAACTTCCCACCACACATATGTGAACTTCTTCCAGGCATGTAAGTGAACTTCCTCACGGAGCACCATATGCACAGGCTACGTCGTTTTTTTGACTTGTTTGATTTTTTTTGACCTGTTTGATTTTCGTATTCGAAAGATTTATGAACTTCCCTGGTCACGGATGTGAACTTCTACCGGAGACGTAAGTGAACTACCACACGGAGGACTTTTCACACGTGGACGAATCAAAAAAATCTGGGCAACAAAAAGGTGAACTTCGCATGTCACACAACTTGAACTTCTTCGAACAATAAAATCAAACTTTACATCAACACATACTGTAATTTTCCTTTATGAACTTCACACGGTTGTAGAAATTTTGATTGACCAACAGTTCACAAACCAACAATATGTAGCTCATAGTTGTATAAGTAGCCGTTCAACACTTATAGCACTTTAATAATAATAGTTGTAGAAGCAGCAGTTTGGTGGTGTGGGGAAATTCAGGTAAAAAAAAACAGTCCAGATGTCGGAGATTTGGAACGAATTCATTTTTGCGTCCAGATCTTGATTTTTGGTGGACCGGGGGGGGCTCCTGTGGGGTGCGTGCAGAGGTGGGGGGCCTCCCGCGGCGACGCACGGTGGAGACCGGGGACGGAGCTCGTGAGGTTGGTCGCCGGAAACTGCGGGCGGCAGTGGAGGGCTGGCCTCCTCGCGTCGGTGGAGAGGAGAAGTGGCGGCGTTGGTGGCCTCGCGCCGGGCAAGGGCGGCGCTCCGGGCGGGGGTCGGCGTGGGCCGCAGGCGGCGGGGACCAGGGATGCGCACGGCACGGGGAAGGTGGCCGGCGGCGCGCTGGGGAGGGCTGCCGGCGCCGGAGATGCGCGCGTGCGCTGGCTGGAGGTGTAGGAGAGAGCGGCGCCGTCGGTGATGCGGTGAGGGGCAGGGGCGGCGCTCCGGGGTGGGGGCGGCGTGATGGAGGTGCAGGGTCGGCGTTCCGGGGCAGGGGGCGATTGGTGGCCGGCGGCGCGCTGGGACGTGTGGCGGCGGATGCGCGCAGGGAGGGTGGCGGCGCGCCGACGGGAGAAGCTGGGTTGGGGGTGGGAAGGTAGGTGCGGGGGTGGGGGATGAAGGGAGCCGGTCACGGGAAAGATTTTGAAATTGACATCGTTTTGAGTCTCGAGTAGAGGGTGGTGGCAACTAGGGCCAAATTTAGACTCACCTAGTTGCTAATTGCATGCGGAGGTGGTTGATTTGGAAAAATAAACTTGTAGGGATGATTTTTATGTGTAAAATTTCCGCCCCGGTAAAAATAGAGAAGTGAACTGTTTTTGAATATGGCCGTGAACTTTCTTTTTTATATGTAGTGAACTTTCAACCGCAGTGTATATTTTTCGCAATTGCACATGAACTTTTTTTCTGCCAAGTGAACCTTCTCGCGCATGATATGTGAACTTTCAGATGGAACATGAAGTGAACTTTTTTTGAGGTGAACTTTTTTTCTGTACCAAGTGAACCTTCTCGCGCATGACATGTGAACCTTCAGTCGGAACATGAAGTGAACTTTTTTTCCTGAACATGTTTTTGGAACTAGGTGAATTGTTTTTCGCAACTTCACATGAACTTTTTTTCTGTACTAAATGAACTTTTTTTATGAATGAAGTGAACTTTTTTTAACGGAGTGAACTTTTTTCTAAACTTTTTTAGGAGTGAACTTTAAAAATTCATCGACTGAACCTTCGTTTAATTCATCGATAGGAGCACGGCATGAACAGCAGCCTCGTAAGACAAAGCGATGGTGATCTGAACTTTTAGATAGTTTGTGAACTGAACCTTTTTTTGACTTGTTGTGAACTGAGCTTTTGCACAAATAGCAGTCAGCTGCACGGATTTTGCCGGGGCAAGACGGGGCCGCACGCGCGTCGTTGGCGAAGCAAGGTGCACCTGCTGGGATTGTGTAGGTCGAAGCACGCCGGGGGAGGAGCTGCGGTGGTTCGCCGGTGAAGGAACACTCGTGGCCAACCTCGGACCAGGAGCGGCGGTGGCTCGCCGACGCGCATGATGTCTAGCAGGAGGTCGCGGTGGTCCTTCGGCGACCCAGGAGGTTGGGGATCCATCGGGATCCGCGTGTGACGCCGGTGGGGGAGGGGAGCGGGCGCCACGGTGCGATGCGGAGCAGGGAAGGTCGGCGGCGGGGCTCCAGGAGGCGCGTCGGCCTCGAATCGTCCCGCGGCGGGGCTCCAGGAGGCGCGTCGGCCTCGAATCGTCCCGCGGCGGGGCTCCAGGAGGCGCACCGGCCTCGATTCGGCCCGCGGCGGTGGACCCCGGGGGCGACGGCGCGGTGGTGCCCGCGGGGCGGTGGCCCGGTGGTCGGGTGTGCGGGAGGCGGCGGCGCGGTTGTTCCCTAGGGCGGGGCGGGAGGTGGCGGCGCGGTGGATCACCGGGGGGCAGCGGCGCGGTGGTGCCGGGCCGGAGCGGCGGCGGTGACCTGGACAGGTGCGGGGCGTGGGAGGTGTGGGAAGTTAGGTGCGGGTCAGCGGGGGTGTGGAGTCGGGTCGGGTCGGGACGTGGGGTGCAGTCACTTTCCAAAACATGAATAGTTCCTACTTAGCCTAAATAGGAATCTCTTAAGGTAGGTTCCTATTTAGTCCTGCCCTATATATATGTGCATTTAGATAAATGAATCAAATTAATGCAATGCTTATCAACTTATTTTTAGCACACCTACGCTTGGAGAAAACATGTACGTATATCATTTGTAAATCTGAAGTTAAGAAGTACAACAAGCGGTAACCAAGTATCATGCAGTTCGTTCTCTAAATGTGCATGCGCTAATGTGCAGTCAGCATTTAGCAAGCGGTAGCGGCCGCAGCAGCTAGTCGGCGCAACACAGTATTTGCAGCTTAATACTATCAATTTCCCTCACTAATAAATTCGTACTAGAGTTCATCTACTGATTATTCACATCTAGGTTTCCCAACTATTTTTCTAAAATCAAATCAGATGCAAAGCGAGAGAGAGACACACAATTTCTTAGAAAATAAATGGAGGACAAATCAATGCATCACTACATACCTGTGACCTCTTGACTCTTGCTTGTGATCTATAAAAGAGAGAGGAAAATTAGGGAAATCATAGCACTCAAAATAAGTTAACAGAGGAAAACGAAAATAAAAAAGGGGAACAGATCTAGATCGATATGTGAAGGGAATAGCTAGAACGGTTAAAATTTGTACGCATCAGATATAGCTAGATGAGTACAGGAGGAATAAGGCTGACAAGATGGTACGATTTTCCTGTGATTACTCACAAAATATAATTGCAAGAGGATGATCAACGTACCTGAGCTCTGAAGGCACCTGGCGTCTCCTCTGCATAGATCGGGAGGCGGCTAGAGCTGCCGATTTGGGGTAAAATAGAGACGAGTCTGTTGGAGGCTTATATAGAGAGGATTTTCCCGCGAATTAGCAAGATTTTTGCGGCCTTCGGTTGCAGGGCGTGAGAAACGACGGGGATTTTTCTTCTCAATTCCCTGTCTTGCCTCAATTACCACCTCTCCCCCAGGGAAGAGATACGAGGGAGTTGGCCTCCTCAATTCCCTTACCTCTTCCGTCGGTAACTCCCAGTACCCCCAACCATACGAGCTACTTTAACTCCCACACCCCCGCAACTCCCATTCCCTATCTCCAATTCCACCGAACCAAACACGTTGTTTGGGTTTTTACGATCGTGGCTCGGCCCACCTGGCTGATACCTCCAAAACGTATCTACTTTTCCAAACACTTTTGCTACTGTTTTTTCTCTAATTTGTATGATTTGAATGGAACTAGCGCGGACTAAGGTTGTTTTCAGCAGAATTACCTTGGTGTCTTATTTTTGTGCAGAAATCAAAGTTCTCGGAAAAATCTAGAAAAATTCTAGAAATTATATTTTGTAGAAGACCTATGGAGCCAGAAGGAGAGCTGCGGGAGCCAGCCACAGCCCCAGACGCCAGCTAGGGTGCGGCCTAGGGCTGGCTGCGCCTGGGGCCCACCTGGCCAGCTGGTGGCTCGGTTGGTGACGCCCTTTCGCCTATTTACTTCCTTCGACCTAAAAATGCCAGAAGCCCCGATTATTTTTCAAGAAAAGATACAGAGCGCCTGCCGCGTCCTCAAAACCTAATTCGGGGATCAGAAGTTCCTGTTCCGGCACCCTGTCAGGACGGGGATTGAAGGGGAGATTGTCGCCATCGACATCACCACCACCTCTCCATCGACCATCCATATTTCCCCCATCCATGTGTGAGTAATTCCCCGCTGTAGGCTGAGGGGATGTTAGGGATTGGATGAGATTGTTCATGTAATAAGATGTCAGATTGTTAGGGCATGATGCCTAGTATCTGTGAGAGTATTTTTTATCGTTGTTGCAACTTGGTGTGCTTAATGCTTGACACTTAGGACCCGAGTGTCGTGTTTCAGATCTGAACATATTACGATAAATGTTGTTTTGGATCATATCTACAAGTTGTTTGCACGTGTTATTGTCCCGGAACCCGAGGCCCCAAAGTGACAACTTTTGGGACAACCAGAGGGGATGGTTTTGACTTGAGGATCATATGTATTCATTGAATGTTAATGCTTTGCTCCGGTACTTTGTAAAAAGGAGTACCTTTATTACCTTTCGGTTCCTCATAAAGGCCCCGCTAACACAGGATGGTTGGACAAAAGATGTTTTGCAGGTTTCTCACTGCGAGCACGCACGACTACCTACGGAATACATGCCTATGTTTATTAGCACTTCGATACTGTTTATTTGTTTATCTGCATGTTGCTCTTAGTAATTATTTCATGAACTATCTCATCCATGCAGCGCCCGTATTTACATCCTTATGCCTACGGTGTTTTAATCATGATGTCACTACAATTGCTACTATTGCTGTTTTTACATTATTACTGCTGTTAATTTATTACTACTGCTGTTATACTACTGTTGCTACTGATAAATTGCACCAAGAGAGTTACTTTACAGGTGTAGCTGATCTGACAAATCAGCTGCTAAGGCTTATAAATATTCTTTGGCTCCCCTTGTGTCGAATAAATAAATTTGGGTTTTACTTCCCTCGAAGACTGTTGCGATCCCCTATAGTTGTGGGTCATCAAGACTATTTTCTGGCGCCGTTGCCGGGGAGCATAGCTCTATTTATAAGTTCACTTGGGAGTTATTCTGTCTGCTGCAATCTATTCTTCATTATGAAGGATAAGCGTGATCCTAAGTTTCCAATACTACCTTCCACCACAAGGAAAGGTACTGCTCTCAACTCTAAAGCTGCTCTTGATTCACCTACTGTTTTGAATAAGCTTGTTACACCACCACCACCACACACTTCACATGTTACTTTTGCTGGTTTTGATACTGTTTCTGATGAATTTGATGATGCTTCTACTATACTAGATGAGTCTGTCCCTCTAGGTCCTTTTTTGGATTCTATGGTTGCTAAATCTAAAGAAATTGAATCTGATGAAATTCCTAATGAAAATGTCATTACACCTGCTGTCTCTCCTGAGAGAGAGAATTATGGTAGTAGTTATCTTGATAATACTTATGTTGAAATTGATGATGAATTTATTAGAGCAAGCATGGGTATTGAAACTTCCGATCCTGAGATACGGAAGAAACTTTTTGAAAAACATGCTATGAATTATAAAACTACTCAAGATCCTGGGTTTGCAACATCTCCTATTAGCATTAAGGAAAAGGATTATGATTTTTCTGTTGATCTATCACTCATATCTATTGTTGAAAATGAACCTTTTTATGGAAAAGAAAATGATAATGCTATAGAACACATGAGGACACTCACTACTTTGAGTAGGTTGTTTTCTGATGACAAGAAGAAACAAGGTTATTACATAACAAAGTTTTTTCCCTTTTCATTGAAAAATGAAGCTAAAAGTTGGTTTAACAATTTAGCTGGTGGATCCATCAAAAGCTTTGATGAATTAGTAAAAATTTTCTTTGAAAAATATTATCCTGCTCATGTGCAACACGCTGCTTTGCAAAGAATTTTCAATTTTAAACAAATTGAGAAAGAGTGTCTACCCGATGCTTGGGGGAGGTTTTGTGCCTTACTCAGGGCTCGGCCTGGACACATGATACCTAAAAACCAGCTCATGGATATCTTTTATAATGGACTAACAGATGAATCTAGAACATATCTCGATAGTTGTGCTAGTTGTGTTTTCAGGAAAAGGACTCTGAATGAAGCTGAAGAATTATTGGCTAAAATAAGCCGAATCATGATGATTGGTCTACACCCGATCCGCCACCAACACCACCACCAGTGCCGACTCGGACATCAAAGAAGAGGGGCATTCATGTGCTAAATTCTGAAACTATGCAGGAAGCGAAGAAATCTCTTAAGGAGAAAGGTATTAAAGCTGAAGAAGTTAAAAAACTACCACCTATTGAAGCGTTATGTGAGCCTATCACTCATTCCCCTATGTTAGAGGTACACACTCTTCTTGATTTTAATGCTAGTGATGTTCCTCATAGGAAGCCTCCTGACCAATGTTTGGATGAATTTGATAACTTTATTATTAACCAAACTTATTTCAGCACGCAAGTTCAAAATCCACTGCAAGAAATTTTTTATGTCATTTGCATGATGTTTTAGAAAGAACTGCTAATGATGTTAAAGGACTTGCCAAGCATTTTTCCATGGTTCAAACTCGACTTGAACAAATAGCTAAAGTGCAAAAAGATTTGCTTGCTGAAACCTTTAAAAAGGATGATAAACATGCTTTTGGTATTGCAACTAGAGGTGGTGCTTCTACTCAGGATCCTTTATATCCTGTGGGACATCCTAAAAGAATTGAACATGAGTCTCAATTAGCTGAGAATAACATTGCTAGTCCTCCTAAAAAGAAAAAGAAAAGAAAAGCATAAAGAATTAGGAGAGACTAATGAGTTGGAAATAGATAAACAACCTGTCTTAGAAAATCCTAATAATATTTCCATCTCTGATGCTGAAACTGAAGATGATAATGAACTTGTTAATCATATTGATAAAGACAGTGAGCCCAATAAAGAAGGAAGTGATGTAGAACCTGAAAAACCTCCTAAAAATAGGAAGTATAATAAGGAAGAACTTGTTGCTAGGAAGCATGGTAGTGAAAGGGAACCTTGGGTGCAAAAGCCTATGCCTTTCCCTAACACAAATTATAAATCAAAGGAAGAAGAGCATTATAATAAATTTTGTTAGTTCATCTTGCTATTCTCGCTGCTGCAATTAATAAAGATAGAACTTTTAGTATTGGTGCTTTGATTGCTCGCCGTCTTGCTACTAACCATGGCAGGGGAGCTATTTATGGAGGGGTCATTTCCTCACGCCTCCTTGCTGCACGTGGTCACGAACCTGACCCCTCAGATACTCAACTTCCTGTTAAGAAACTTGATTTGAATTTTATGAAGTTGCATCAGTTCATTTCTCAGGGGTCTCAACTTGATAACATGCTATACAAAATTATGTTTGCTAATGACATTGTGCGAGAAGTCGCATTGCGGATCCTTGTTTGTTTAATGATACGTCTCAAACGTATCTATAATTTTTGAGTGATCCATGCTAGTTTTGTGATATTGTCACATGTTTTTACTATCATTTATATCATTTTTATGCATTTTGTCGGACTATCCTATTGACAAGATGCCAAGTGCCAGTTCCCTGTTTTTGCTGTCTTTTTGTTTCAAAATTTTACTTCTGGAAATACTCTCGGAATTGGACGAAAATTTACGGGGAATTTTTATTTGCCACAATGAAGTACCAGTCCGAAGGAGAGCCGGAGGGGAGGCCCACAGGACAGAGGCGCCCCCTGCCGCGGCCTGGGGGTCACCCACGGGTGGGGCCCTGCCCCTGCCCGTGGGACCTCACCTCGCCCCCCTCCGACTGCCTATAAATTGCCTTTTACCCTAAAAACGTCGAGGCGGCCACTATTTTTCAGAAACTCGACCCCGACGCGCCGTCACCGAAAACCCTAGTTTGGGGTCCAATCTGAAGCTGATCCCGGGACTTTGCCGGAGGGGAGATCGATCCCGGAGGGCTCTTCATCGTCATGCCTTCCTCCGGGATGATTTGTGAGTAGTCTCACCTTGGACTACGGGTCCATGACAATAGCTAGTTGGTAGTCTCTCTCTTGTGCTTCATGTCTTATGATCTTGTGAGCTGCCTAACATGATCAAGATCGATTATTGTAATGCTATGTGATGTGTTTGCTGGGATCCGATGGATTACGAAGTTATGTTCATATTGTGCATGATTCTTATATGAGTAATTTATGTTCTTGCATGCTCTCCGATGTGCGTAGTTCCTTTGGCCAAGTGATTGTGTGTATCTCCAAGAGAGGGTATTTATGCTAGATAGTGGGTTCATGCCCCCTTTTGTTCCTGGGCACGAGTGACAGAAACGTCTAAGGGCGAGGGTGTGCTGTTGCTACTAAGGGTAAAATAGCGGTGTTAATGTCTCTTTTGATATTAGTATTGCTTACTTCATGCACTTTACTTAATGCAATTGTCTGTTGCTTGCAACTTAATACCGTTGGGTGACAGGTTGGATAGTGATCCCACGGTGGACTTTTAGACAAAGACGCAGTTGGACTCAACGGTCTTTGTTCCTTGTCGTGATGCCTCCATAAATATTATCACGTCCTTTTTGTCATAGCTAAATTGGGTTTGTGTCATGATCTTGTCAATTGCCTAGCTGTAATTCGTTCACCCATCACATGCATATTTTATTTACTTGAGAGACTCCACTAGTGAACCCATGGCCCCCGGTCAATCTTTTTACATTGTTTATAACCATATTTACTTGCTTTTAATCATCATTATTCCTCTGTTCACTTTTCATATTTCATCTATTTCATCATACAATTAACCGCTTTGTTTTCTGCGAGACCGGAAAGATTGACAACCTTTCCGCCGTTGGGGGCAAAGTATTTTGGTTGAGTGTGTGCAGGTCCACGTCTATTGAAGGTCAAGCGCCAGAGATCTTCAACATTCACCTCGTTGTTGATTTCAAAGTCATACTGGTTAGATAAACCTCGGTTCGTTAAATGAGGGAAAACTGCTACTAGCTGCAATTCCGCCTTCGCTTGGGGCACCACCCAACTTATTTTAATACATCAACATTTAACCATGTGAACAGGAAAGGATGGTCCTTCTTTGAGTACGAGCTGGACGTATACCTTGGGACTCCAACCTTCCATACAGACGCCACAAAGGAGCACACAACTGAAAATATCTTGCACCGACTGGAGGGGAATACACCCCAAATTATTTTGGGGAAGGCTCCTCACACTACTACCAGGATGCAGGGACTTCCTCGTTGCAGCCATCGGAGTCGACCTACCCCACCTACGATGCACCAGGGTGGAACCTATGGGGCGGCTACCACTGAGTCCCAACTTAGGCCAAAAGCCTAAGCTTGGGAGAGTACGTATCCTCACCGACACTTCACTCATTTATATATTCTAGTCGGTTTATACGTTCTTGCTTTGTATATCCATATTGTATCTTCTTGATTTAGTTTCTTGCTTTAGTTTTTGTCTTTTGAAATTCAAAAACCCAAAACATTTCCTCTTTTTTCTTTTCTTTTAGTTTTTGGTTTGTTTTTGTTTTTCTCTCTCTTTTTCCTTTTTCGGGTTCTTCTTTTCGTTCTTTTCTTGCTAAAATTGAAAATCCAAAAAGATTTCCTTTGGTTATTTGTTTGCTTCTCTTAGTTCTTAAAATTCGAAAAGCCAAAAATATTTTCCCTTTTCTCTTCTATTTTTGTATATAAAATGCAGGGTTCGGTCAGTTCTCACAGCGTCGCTTGGGCTCGATCTTTATTTCCATATCATTCGTTCATGCAAGTGAAAGAGCAATAATGACGTTATTTGGTGAAGTGGACATGGTAAATGGGCTGGTATGAACTCTATTTGTTTTCTCTTTTGTACATATACTTGTCCGAATGATCATGCTTTAGCTCGTCCTAATAATTAGTTGTATTGGTAATGTATACTTGATAGTTCATATTTTCCTATGATTAGTTTCAACCGTCTAGGAGTGAATAATTTGCCATGCATAAATTAACATGTATTGCTTCATTCATAATTTAGTATGGTATTGTGGTATCCTCCTCCGAATAATTCATGTTGGATTGACTTGGCACATGTTTACACATGATTGACTAAAAGAAAGTCTCATGCCTCGTTGAACTTTTTGCCTCAAAGTATTGATATCACTTTTATGCCTTGTTTAATATTGTTTTGTCGCAAAGCATGATTATGACAAGTATTGCTCTCCTAGTTGTCGCTTCCCAGTCTTTTGCTAGCCTTCACTTGTACTGAGCGGGAATGCTGCTCGTGCATCCAAAATCCTTGAAACCAGTCTTTCCAAAGCGTCCACCATAAATTCCTATATGTGGTATTTCCTTGCCATTCCAAGTAAATTTGTCATGTGCTACCTTTAAAATATTCAAAATGCTCCTTTTTGTGCCTCTGTTTTTAGCTCATGAGGAAGCAGTAGCGAAGCTAGATATAACCTGTGACAAGCAAGGTCATTTCCCCCTTTCACCCGGTGTTGATGGCACGCCCTCACTTGAATTTGACCCGAGAGCGGCTTAAGCAAAATATAAATATAACCCACCATTCTCCTCCGCACAATGCAAACCTGAGAAATCAGTCAAACATTGGTTAGTGGTGAAACAAAGGAGAACGAGGAGTGACCTCATTCCTCTAAGTACCAGCCGCTCTCAAAAGTCTAAAAAGCCTTGCTTGAAATGGGGGACTAGCTAGTTTCTTTACTATGGAGTCGTTGACGGAAGCATGAATATCTCAAAACTGTTTCACTTCTGTTTCATAAAAAAACTCTAGCACATGACTAATCCCTGCTTCCCTCTGTGAAGGACCTGTCTATTATTTTCATGTTGAGTCACCATATCCTTCCTTGAGCACTTCTTTGAGAGCATAGTTGTTATTCTTATTATAAATGTGTTTTGTTGCAAAATACTATTAACTAAGTTATAATTGTGATGTTTATATATTTGATATCTTTGTTCTAGTCTCCACTTGAACTTCGGAGGTGCTCTGCATTTATGTTTTGCGGTACTAGAAAGGGCTAGCGAGATACCATCGCGAGTTTCTTTTCAGGTGTGGTTGAATTGACAACTCAACTGCTAAGGCTTATAAATATTCTTTGGCTTCCCTTGTGTCGAATCAATAAATTTGTGTTTTTACTTCCCTCGAAGACTGTTGCGATCCCCTACACTTGTGGGTCATCACCGGGGAGCCATAGCTCTACTCATTGTTTCACTTGGGAAGTATACGCTTTCTCTCTACTCTCTTTATTGTGATTGCTATCAATGGTTAACTTCTTTGAAACTAGATCTTATTGTCAAGGCGGGTTCACGGAGGAACAACGATAATATTATAAGGAATACCGCTTGTCTCAAAAAGGGATACACTTATGGAAAATAATTAATACTCTGAACAATTATGCTAGAGACTTGTTCTTGAAATAATACATATCTTATTGCTGTGATAAGTCTTCTTGCTTTGATTTTAAACACATTCCTTTTCAATGTGCGTGTAGTGATAATGAGACCTTAGCATCTTATGCTAAGGGAAACTATGTTTTTTATGATGTGGTACAAATAGAAGAATTTGTTGCTTCTAAGTGTGCTTATGAAATTTCTTCTTTGCTTGAAAATGTTGATGATGCTCCTTACAAATCTGAAAGTTTTTCTATGCTTAAATATTGCATGGATAATTACAAAGATGCTAATGCTTATATTACTGAATATCTTAAGGGTTTATCTCCCCTAGAAGAAGAGACTAATGCCATGCAGGAGCCTATGGAAGAAGAAATTGCTGAAATTGTAAGCTCATTGGATGAAAAAGAGGAGGAGAGTGACGAACAAAAGGAGGATGAATGGAGTAGCTTCCCATGTCTACCTTCTAATGAGAGTAACTCTCTAACTCATACATTATTTTATTGTCCTCCTTGCTCACCCAAGGAGGGTGAATGCTATGATCCCATGGATTCTTTTGAAGTATCCCTTTTTTATGAAACTGTTAAAAATGAGTTTGCTATATATGATAATCCGTGCTATATTGATAAATCTTATGATAATCCTTTATTTAATACAACCATTGAGATGCATGATAATGAGGAGTTGTGCTTAGAAAGTTTATATGATAAATCTCTTGATGATGGTCCTATATTACTTGATGATAAAAATTATGATGCTATTGAAAGTGGGTTTGATCCCACTATCTTTGAGATGGACCGAAATTATGTGCTTGTAGATCAAGAAAAGCCTGTTTTAAGTGATAATTACATTGTTGATTTTGTTCATGATGCTACTGAAAATTATAATGAGAGAGGAAAATATGGTTGTTGGAGTTCTCATGTTACTAAAACACCTCTCTTTATGGTGAAAGTTTTGAAGTTGCTCTTGTTTTACCTTCCTATGCTCAATACTTTGTGCTTTATTGATTTATTTGCTTACAAGATGCCTATGCATAGGAAGTGGGTTATACTTAAATATGTTTGATATTTGCTTCATGATGCTCTCCTATGCGTTCCAACTCTTATTCTTGTAAGAACATCATTGAAATTACTGGGCCTAGCTTAAAGGATTTAAAGAAAAGCGCTGATAGGAGGCAACCCATTTTCCTTTTGCTTTCAGCTTTCTTTTGCTTTCAGTTTTAAGTTTTTTCTACCCCTAGTTTATGGTAGGGAGCAAGAATTACCAAAAAAAATCTAAAAACTTTTTCAAAGTTGAGAAGTGATTGGAAAGGTGAACATTGATGAAGTGGGGGTCGACCTTGAACACTTGTGTTCATGCCTATGGAATCAATGAAAATCTTCTCATGGAAGCTTATCATACATGAAAACATTTGACTTTTGTGCTTTCCCCACTGTACCATAAAAATAATGTGCCAAGAAGTAGTCTCTAATACATTGAAAGTGCGTGGTGTTGATTTGCTGTCGAGAAACAGATTCGGTGCGACTGTTACAGAAAATCTAGAAAATTATCAGAACGTTATATTTTTCTGAAATTTTTTGACAGAAAGCCTAATACTTTTATCTATCTTTAGTTAGTTTTAAGTTTTCTTATTTGAGCCACATAAGTACCTCTAAAAATTCGATCTTTACAGACTGTTCTGTTTTTGACAGATTCTGCCTTTATTTGCGTTGTCTTTTATACGAGCTTTCTTTCTGATCTCTTTTTGTGGAAAGGTGTCACAAAGGCTTATTATACATTAGTTAATGTTAAATTAAGTTTTTGCAATTTGTCTTTGTCGAACCCAAGTGGATTTTATTTTATGAGTACTAACCCTCTAATCAGTTTATGAGAAGTTTTGTGTGAAGTGAGTTTTTAAGTTCCACGAGAGAGGATGATGCAAGAATCTGAAGAATGGACAAAAGAACAAACTTGGGGATGCCCACATGGCTTCACCCTGAACATTCAAGAAGACTCAAGCGTCTAATCTTGGGGATGCCCAAGGCATCCCCTCTTCTTCATCGACAACCATCAGGTCGTCTCCGTTGAAACTAAGTTTTTATCACTTTGCATATTATGTGCTATTTCTTGGAGCGTCAGTTTGTTTTGCTTTGTTTGCTGGTCATATGCAATGTTGGATCCTAGCTATCTTGTGTGGGAGAGAGACACGCTCCGCTTTTTCATTAAGAATACTCTTGTGCTTAACTAATACTTGGTTGAGTATTCTTAGCTACTGTTTTTCTTGTCAGCTCTTGTGTTTCACTTATATCTTTTTAAGAGATGTTAGTTGTTGTTTAACACTCTCTTGTTCTTTACTTATATTTATTAGAGAGTTGTTATGGTTGCTTGTTTGATATGTTGGAATGATAAAATGGTGTGCATGTGGTAGCGGTATGAAATAGAAAAAACCTGCATAGTCTTGTAGATCACTATGTGGATAATTTGATACTCTTCAATCGTTTTGATGCATTAAAATAACTAATGGTTAAAATGTGTTGGTTAATGTGTTAGAACTGATTAGTGGAGACGTGTTAGTAGAGCGTGGAGCCGTACTTTTCTGAACTAAACAACCTAAGTAGATAATGTTTTTGCATCATGAATTCTGCTCAGTTGAAAAGAAGTTCCTAGTGGGTAGTTACTACAATGGCCCGGGAAGCTAATGGGGCACTTGTGTCGTGGCCACGATCCCTCTCGGGGTGTTTCTAACCATTTGTGGAACATTGAAACTGCTAGTTGTTTGCAATATATGAATGCATTGTTGAGTTTTGGTTTTTGGCACTTCCACCTCCATATTTTGCTAGACTCTTCGGTGCGGTACAATGCCCTCTCTCACATTAAGATTGGTGCATCCTTCGCCAGTACATCCAGCCCCGTGGAAGAACTTCCTCTTGTTCTCCTACACATAAACCAATTATCTTCCTTAGAACAGCCGCCATACCTACCTACCACGGCATTTCCATAGCCATTCTGAGATACATTGCCATGCAATATCCATCATTTTATTACATGTATTGATGTCATTCTTTATTGTCATATAGTTTGCTTGATCATTGAGTTAGTGTGATGTGTGGCTTGCCACATGTTCTTCATTTTTTCCACACTATGCTCGGTCATGCATTCTTTCTTTTATATATTATGTATTAGTCTTTTGAGTTATGAGTACCAAAAAGTGTGATGATCCATTTATAATATATAGTGTTGCTCCTACGGTGAGGTAAAAAAATATAGAAAAATAAAAGAGCCCATAAGAGGCCAAATGAGAGAGCATTTAAAAGAGCCATGGAGGTCACCAAAATACAAAAATTGAAAAAGAGAGAGGATCAGCTCTACTATCATTTTTACCACACTTGTGCTATGTTAGCACCTACACTTCATTTTAGATAGTTCTCATGTTGTTTAGTAGTATAGCTATGTGGGGGATTTTAACGTTATAGAACCTGGCTTGCATATTCCAAAGATGAGCCTCCTCAAGTGAGATCTAGGTCTTCATGAGCAAGAAAGTTGGATGCACCCCCACTAGTTCAATTGGAGAGCTTGCATACACTTATAGCTCTATGTGCATCCGTTGCATGGCAATCGCTACTCCTCATTCAGTGCATACTACGAGACTTCCTCTTGTCTTGGGGTTACCCTCTTCACTGTTTGAGCCTTTCTTTTTGATCTTCCAAACCCCCATCATTATTCTCTTTGCCATAAAATTTTGGTGCCAAAGCCATGTAGCGGACCTGCACTTAAAAATAGGCAAGTCCCTGTGTATAGTGCAAACCCCTGGATCGAATCATTTGCACACACAGTTTACGATGAAATATCTCAACATTGTATCAATTTATTACATGGTTGAATCCAGAGTCAAAATAATCCATTACAACTTTGCATAGCTCGAAGCTAGCATAAAACATAAATAACAATGGAAGACTAAATATTATTGCATGGAGTCCCAATCTTCATGTAGCCACAGGCGAAAACATGTTGGTTGTAGACTCGGAACCCTTAAGCGAATCCTCACTCTTCGTCGGAACAACCTGCAACAGTAAAAACGTTGCAGCCAAAAATTGGTCAGAACCATTTGTATGGATCTGGCAAGTGATACTTGTGGACTCATAAGGCAAAACTTCTATTAACTATATGCATATATGGCTGGTGTAGTTCAAGGATATTTTTGCGTAAAGCCAATTTTCCCTATCTTTTCAAACACTTCTCTTTTCAAAAAGTTATAAGATCATTCCATGGGACACATCCAGGAATATCTCCCACACACAAGTTCATCAAATTTTTACTTAAGAAATTGGAATGAGGTGATCTCTTGTTGACATCCTTGCTCCGATACTCAAAATTGTCCGTAACCGGGGACACGGCTAAGTACTTAGTTTGTCACTCTATAGAGGTTGTGCACTTTCACCACTTGACTGAATCAGCCCATTCTGACCTTGACCCTTCTTGAAGTGA
The DNA here is from genome assembly GCA_012064385.1 of Puccinellia tenuiflora. Taxonomy (NCBI): domain Eukaryota; kingdom Viridiplantae; phylum Streptophyta; class Magnoliopsida; order Poales; family Poaceae; genus Puccinellia; species Puccinellia tenuiflora. The sequence goes on along the minus strand of QRDG01001222.1, from coordinate 722,248 downwards.
AAAGGAAAGGAGAAGATTGAGACGAGACCTTTCAGAAGCATTTCCCTGACCCATGCCGTCTTGACCCGTTTCCGCCTACATCCACTACATCTGCTTGTCAATCCGGGCCAGTTCCACGCAACTTACTTAGTCAAGCCAGAGCCCATATGACAGGTGGCTGCACGGTAAGTAATCTTCACTTGGAGCAACTTCAATCTCTTTGTTCCTAGGTGGCTTTCCACAAGTGTGACTCATCCTCCCAAGTTAGGGAACCACGTATGGTCCTTCCTCCTAAATTGGGGAATCACCCTCTTCTACAATTCATCCTCCCATATCTGGGGAATTGCTTTATTCCAACCACCCACCCAGGTAGTTTATTAACTTAGTAAAAAATATTAACATTTCACACAAAACACATAGCATAGCATTTACCTATTCTACAAAGTTATCATATAGGTACTAGACACTTAGGAATATTTGGAGTATTACTAAACAGGTCTAGCGTAGCATACTAATAAAACCTGACATGCAATTCTACTTAGAAAAAGTAAACTACCATGCATATCAAAATACTTAGGAATTTCATGTGTGAGCATCACTTTTCTTGGCAGGAGTTGTAGGTGCAACAATTGCAAATGTTCTCCGGACTCTCCGAATAATCTAAACAATTCACACAAGGCAAGAAATAAATATACAAGCAATATGATAAAAAAATACATGATATGCATGAAATGCATTTTTAAACCACAATTATTAATTCCCTATACTTTCTGTTTTTGAAAACATGCATGATGTCATAAGACCCAAAAATGCACTTTTAGAATTAGATAACTATTTTTAAATTCCCAAAAAGGGCATACACAACAATTAATTAAAACAATGCAACAAAATATTTTTATAAAAACAGGGAAAGGCTCTATTGTACAAAGGGATTTTAAACAAATCTAACACAATTGGATTCACTCAAAAATCTATTTTTAAACAAAAGTTATGTCAAAATTACTCAAACTTCACATTTGAAAATTGAATAAATTTAAATTTGACAAAACAGAAAACTAATACTCCAGAAATATTCTACTAGTTTTAAGAATTACAAAAATATAAAATTTCTTAAATTTGGCCTAACCAATAAAAAGTTATAAAGGTTTGAAGTTTTAGGAACTTTTCTGCAAAACTGCCAAATAAACTAATTCGGGAAAAATCTCAGAAAATGCTTGTCCACGTGGCGTCGTCTGATTGGTTGGCTCTGTTGACGGGGCGCTGACTGGCGGCTGACTGGACACTGACATGGCTGTTGACTGTATCTGATCTGGGCCGTTGGATCTGGATCTAACGGTTGTTACTAAACTGCACAGGATCATTTTAACTAAATCTAATCATGGCCATCAATACTAGAGCTAACGGTCCTGGATGTGTTGACCATGCCTGTCGGCGGTTGGTCATCGGAGAAGTTCGGGGCGCGGCGGCAACGGCTCTGTCGCGGACGGCGACGGCGCTACGGTGCGGCTTGGGCTCGAAGAAGACCACGACGGGATGCAGGACGAAAAGGCGAAGACGGTGGCGAACTTTAGTGCTCGATTTCGTACTCTGGAGGCTATGGAGAGCAACTGGACTCGAGCGGTGCGCCGGCGAGTTCCGGTGACCTTTGGGTCGAGCTCGTTTCCGTGGCTCCGGCTGCGAGAAAAATTTGGAAAAGAGGTCAGGGTCATGCGAAAGATATAGGGGAAGCCAGGGGGCCAAGAATCGGCGGCGGGGGCTCACTGAGTTGGCCGGAATCGGAGAAAGACGGCGGCGGCGGTTCGGAACTCCGGCGAGAAAATCCGGCAGCCTCGGGGCGCTTTGGAGAGGGCTTTTTTGGGGTGAAAGATAGAGGAGGCCGAGGTCTACTTATAGCAAGAAACGGGACGTGATTTGGGGTAGTAAATCACCCGGAATCAATTCGGCAAGAAATGCTCATCGTGAGCTGTCTACGGGCGTGATTCACGTCCCTATCTTGAAGACAATGACATCATCAATGACGTCATCTTTCCATTTTCTTTTTCTATTTTCTGTTTTTTTATAACTTTTGATTTAAATCTCCAAATCAAGTCAAATAACTTTGTAAAAATTTGTAAAAATTAAAATAGTTATTTTAAATACTTTGGAACAAATTCAAAATTTTAAAAAAATCAAATAATGCATAAAGGCTTAATTGGTAGCTTTATGTCATTTTATAAAATATGGTTTTATAATTTTCTTTTGAACTCAAATAAAATCCAGAAAAACAATATGAGTATTATCATTCAATATAAATCATGACACACTCATTTTCATTATTTTTACAAAATTCAAATTACCAAAATAGCCTTGGGCATTTAAATGGTAAGTTGAGCTATTTTCCAAATTCGAAATATAATAAAATCTTTTTCCAAATAATTTGAGAAAATACTTTTGGAAGGCTTATTCAACATAGAACACTTAGGTACTAAAATGGCCAACACATCAAATCATCAAAAATAAAATATTTTCAAAAGCCTACTAGGGTTCCTTCTCACATAGGGATTAAAGTAAAAAATAAAATTCCAACTTCTGAAAATCCAAATGCAAACAAGACAAAAGGATGATGAATGCATGCATTATTCTAACCTTTCAAAACCAAATATAAAATTTTGAAAAAGTTTTTGATTTTTTTGAATTTTCAAAAATTTGAAAACTTGGGATGTTACAAGCCACTTCTTACTTGCACTAGTTGAGTAGACTTCGAAATAGTTGATTTGTGAAGGAAGTGAATTAGAACAGCTGACTCGAGCTTGGCTATTTCCTGAATGACTACTTGATGCTTTGTAGTATGATTGAAGCTCTACATTGTAGACATAATTTGCAACTCTTCTTTCTAAACCTTATGTATGGTTCCAAGTCTCCAACACACTTATTCATGAAAGGTTTCTAGCATTGTTAGCTAGTATATGTGTTAATCATTGTTTGCTTAATGTCAACTATAGACAATTGTTTTGGATGACTTCATTCATATCATGTGCTTTACATTACTATCTTGATCAAGATTATGTTGGTACCATGTCTCATAAAAAATTATCTTTTTTTGTCACTTACCTACTCGAGGACGAGTAGGAGTTAAACTTGGGGATGCTGATACATGTCAAACGTATCGATAATTTTTGATTGTTCAATGCTTGTTTTATATCAATGCCATATGTTTTTACCATCATATTATATCATTTTTTGGCATTTTTATCGGTCTAACCTATTGACAAGATGCCCAGTGCCAGTTCCCTGTTTTTGTCATGTTTTTTTTTGAAGAAAGTTACTTCTGGAAATATTCTCGGAATTGGATGAAAATTTACGGGGATTTGTTATTGGAAAAATGAAGACCGGAGCCAAAAGGCGACTCTAGGGGACCCACACAGGCCAAGGGCGGCCACCAGCCTCGGCCTAGGGCCCACCCACGGCAAAAGCCCGCACATGCCTTGTGGTTCACCTCTCGGCCGTCTCCAACACCTATAAATTAACTCCCGACGAAAAAACCCTAACCCCTAATAAAGGATTTTCCCAAATACGATACAGAGCTCCGCCGCCTTCGCCGACAAGTTTTAGGGCCAGATTGTTCCTGTTCCGGCACCCTACCGGGACGGGGAGTGACCCTCGGAGCCATCTTCATCGCCACTGCTACCTCCGGGATGAGTTGTGAGTAGTCCCCCTCATGGACTATGGGTTTTTAGCAGTAGCTAGTTGGTACACTCTCCCCCTTGTTGTTCAATACCATGTTCTCGTGAGTTGCCCTACATGATCGAGATCAATCCGATGTAATATGCATTGTGTTTGTTGGGATCCGATGAATTGTTACATTATGATGAGTCAACTATGTTTATGAATAATTGTTGCTGCACCCTTGTTATGCTTAATGCTTGTCACTAATGCACCAGTGGCATGATCTTATATTTGGGCTTGTTATGTTTGCATGAATATAATTGTCACTTAGATCGTACCTACAAGTTGTATGCACATGTTACTTGGTTGAACCGACGACCCCAAAGGTGTCAGCTTGGGATATCAATGGGGATGACTTGTAACTTGAGGATTACATGTGTTCACTTAATGTTAATGCTTTACCCCGGTGCTCTATTAAAAGGAGCACCTTAATTACCATAAGTTCCTTAATTGGCCCGGTAGAAACCGCATGGTAGGAAAAAAGATGTTGTACGAATTATCATTGTGAGTAGATACAACTATATATGGAACACATGCCTACGTATGATTCATTAACTAGGTTGCTTTTTCATAACTAATTAGTGCAATTTTGTCGATTACCCAACTGCAATTTGTTCACCCAATGTATGATTACTTGCTTAAGAGAGTTACCTCTAGTGAAACTATGAACCCCGGTCCATTTTCACCCATCATTGTTTTCGTGTTACTGTTACTACTGCTTTCAAATCACTGTTACTTTCACCCCTCTTGTGTTACTTGTGCTTCTCTAGGTGTGGCTGAATTGACAACTCAGCTGCGAAGACCTCTAAGTATTTTTTGGCTCCCCTTGAGTCGAATCAATAAATTGATTTATACTACCCGCGAAGACTACTGCGATCCCCTATACTTGTGGGATATCAAGAATGCAAGAGCATAAATAACACATAAATATATCATGAATAATATGATCATAACTTCACAATTCATCGGATCCCAACAAACACAACATGTAGCATTACATAATATCGATCTCGATCATGTAGGGCAGCTCACGAGATCATAGGCATGAAAGCACAAAGAGAGAGACACCATACTAGCTACTTCTATGGACCCATAGTCCAAGGGGGACTACTCACGCATCATCCCGGCGGCGGCCATGTCGATGAAGAGGCCTCCGGGATCAATCTCCTCTTTCGGTTTTAGGTCAAAAGAGATTTTATAGGTGTCAGAGGGGGGCGAGGGGCTGGGTGCCACAGGCGCAGAGGTGGGTCCCACCCGCGGGTGGACCCCTGGCCGCAGCTCTAGGCCGCCCTAGCCTGTGGGTGGCCCCTCGGTTCGCCCTCCGGACTCCATCTTCGTTTCGTTACAAAAATAGTTCCCGTAAATTTTCGGCCAATTCCGAAGAGTTTTCCCGAAGAGGATTTTATGAAACTAGCAAAATGCCCGTGCGTTGCTACGGGCTAATAAACTCTTTAATGATTTTTTTTCCACACCAAATAACTCTCTGGGTTCATCCAAATATGGTAAGAGTAAGGTCTTTATCTTGCCAATAGGTGCATATGCATACATCTTGGTGTAAGATAACAAAGCACGTATATTGATATGTAAAGAGAAATCAGCAATACAAGTATGACCTAGTATCATGGCATGCCAACTTAGGTGGGAAACATATTCGAAATCATGTGTGAGTAGTATAAATGAAATTGCACTTCTCCATTGAGGATCCTAGATCCGGTATAGGTGTTTAGCTTGGTCTATTAATCAACATAAAAAAGGACAGTGTCATGACTTATCATGTGCAATGACAGTGTCAGATTCTTTCAAAGGACTTACTGAAATTATGCAAGTCTAATCCCCAAATTGTTCTGAGTGATAGAATCAGGGATTCCATTGCCATATCCTCTCAGATACGCTATAGACTCATGGTAGGACAATTTGGGTAGGATCTATGAGATCAATTTTTTTGCATAAACAAAACATGTTCAAAAAATTTCAAAAAAATTGACAACATGCATATATGTTATATATGCAACGTAAAAAAATTGCAAGTTCAAATTTGATCTACAGTTGGAGAGGCCAAAAAGAGAAATTTCGGTGTGAGTAGTGTGACACTATTTACTCAAATCTGACACTATTCACAGTATGATTTAGCATTTTTGTTTCTCAAACTGTAGATCGAATTTGGAGCTGAATTTTTTTGGAGTTGTACAAACTACCGGTAGGTATGTTGTGTAATTTTTTCATATTTTTTAAAAATTTATAAATATGATTTTTGTGACGTGATCCTACGATCTCACCTAAACAACAGATCCTATACAAGTCTTGCCCAGAGAATCTGACACCATCGATGTAGCTTGGTGACACACGACCAATTGCATAGAATGGATGGTTCTGCCAATATGTTACATTGTGTTGGACTTGCTTGATGACATGCATGGACCAAAGTCAGGCTGATCTGTTGTGGATCCAAGTCCAACTGCTGGTTGCCTGGTTTCACAGCTTGAGCAACGGGAGCAAACCATGGTCTAGGGAGCAGCGATCTCCTCGTCGCTGCAGCAACAAAATTCACCAGCTCGCTCGCACGTCGTGGACTCGTGGCCGAGCATCGCCACCACCAGGCACCATGACCTCTTCACTCCTCTGCTTACGCCTCCCGCAGTGGAGTGGATCTTGGCCGGCCAGTCCGACGCGCGGCGTCCGGGACTCAGCAGCTCCGGATCCGGCACAAATCGCATCCCTCCCTGCCCTCTCCACTTCCTGGTCTCCCCGCATGTAGTTGATTCTGATCAGCACGTCGCGGGAAGGGAGACAGCCGGGGTTCTCGCCGGGAGAGGAGCGCTCGGAGCATCCCATCGAGGTTGTGGCCGCGAGCGTGGCCGGCAGTGGAGGCGCGCGGGGCAGCAAGCCGGGGCTGGGCTGCGCTCGGAGGATATCCCGTGGAGGTCTCGGTCGCGATATCTCCGTGCGAAGCGCCCTCCGGCGGCGCAGCTCCACGCAGCGGACGCACTCTGCGCACGAGCCTCCCGGTCGGCAATGGGAAGAAATTGGGGATTCTGATCCCTTCGGTAGTATTGCAATTCAGCCTCGGTAGTGCGGAGGTATAGTAAGTGGCTGGCTACAGAACAATTTAATCCCACTTCAAAATACTGATCTTAAATTTGATGCAAAAATTAGAACACGCAGATTCTCTTAAAAAAATTGTGCCTTTAAATCCATTAGTAAAAAAATCAACAGTATAGGTATCTTGTAGAGAAAGAAAAGAAAAAATATCTAATATGATGGATAATTCTTATCAGTTAAAAAGGTTGGTAGTGTAACAAACCATCTCGGTATAGAAAATTACAGTAACATGAGGCCTGCAAGTAATACGTTCTAATCTATAATAGACTACAGAGACACCATTTTTCATATATTGAGGAGGGGCTTACTTGAGGTGAGTGTATTGTTAACCGCATCTATAGACGATGATGCATGTGGTGGCACTCTCTTAAGTCTTATTGTCAGAAAAAGTGGTGGTGGCCATGATGTTGGTTTCTCCGGACAGACGGAATTAGTGCTAGCAGACATAATTAACATAAAAGAAAGAAACAATGATGAATTACATACATACCTTGATGCTCTTAGAGTTGACGAACGGCAGGTGATTCTGGGTGTTTCGCTGCCGGCCGGACGATTCGTGCTAGTGGTCTCATCAGTTGAACACACTATATACTGAACATACTAAGTTACTAACCTGTTAGTGAATATAACATGTGTTAGATCATCAATTGTCAGATCGCTGAATTTCAATCTCAGTGGACCGTGAGAAAATAGACAGAATAAACCCAGAAGTGACACAGCCTTCAGTCTGCCTGATTTTTCCACAGAGATACACCTCGATGACAACATGGGCGATGTCTCAGGCAGCCACTTTGCTGTTTCCTTTGTCCAAAAAAATCAACCTTGGCTAGAGAAGATAGAATGCAGTAGTCAATGGAGACGCGGACGGGACGGGAGAAACAAATAGAGGAAAACAATGGCCTGGGATCTGGCCGCACTGGTCTGCAACTGCATCTGATTTCAGCCGCATCTAGCCCGTGGAGCCGTGGAGGTGAGACCCGCTTGTACCAAGATGTGGAACGACGATAGCCGCGAGAGGCGGAGCGATGGGGGTGCCGGGGGCAGTCCAGGGCACGATGAGAGGGGTCGCTATGGGAGGAGATGGGGACGGAGCGACATGGGTCGGGAAGGGTGCGCCATGGGAGGAGAGCTCCATCGGAGGAGACGCGAGGGGTGTTTTGCAAAGTGCTGGTGCGGGCAGAAGTCTAATGTGAACTGCGGGTTGATTGTCCAAACTCCGAGGGGTAAACTGTAAAGTACCGTGACGTACGACCACCTCCTATCCCTATATTATAGTTTAGATACAAAACAACAAAAAAATAGAGAACTGGCATTGGACATCTTGTCAATAGGCTTGTACAATAAAATGTCCCAAAATCACAAGTATCATGGTAGAAACATGTAATAATGATATGAAACAAGCATGGAACAATCAAAATTTATAGATACGTTTGACACGTATCAGCATCCCCAAGCTTAATTCCTGCTCGTCCTCGAGTAGGTAAATGATAAACAAATAATTTTTGGTGAGACATGATACTAACATAATCTTGATTAAGATAGTAATGCAAAGCACATGAAGTGAATAAGGTGATCCAAAACAATTGTCTATAGTTGACATCAAGCAAACAATGATTAACACATACTAGCTACCAAGCTAGCAACTTTTCATGAATAAGTGTGTTGAGGACATGGAACCATATATAAGGTTTAGAAAGAAGAATTGTAAATAATGTCTCCAATGTGAAGCATCAATCCTTCTACAAAGTGATGTCTACTACACGCTTCTATTCTTGTAGACTTGTTGGGCCTCCAAGCGCAGAGGTTTGTAGGACATCGGTAATTTTCCCTTAAGAGAGTAACCCAAGGTTTATCGAACTCAGGAAGGTAGAGGTCAAAGATATCCCTCTCAAGCAACCCTGCAATTAAGATACAAGAAGTCTCTTGTGTTCCCAACACACCTAATACAATTGTCAGTTGTATAGGTGCACTAGTTCGTCGAAAAGATGGTAAAATGCAAGTGATATGGATGGTAAAATGTGATTTTGTAATTCTGTAATAAAAATGGCAGCAAGCAAACAAGTGACAAATGTGACTAAAAACGATGTATCAATGCTTGGAAACAAGGTCTAGGCTTCATACTTTCACTAGTGACTACTCTCAACATCATTAACATAATTAAACACATGATTGTTCTCACAAAACACATGTATGGTAGACGTTACTCGGAGATCATTTTTTCGTGGATCAAATAGGATGAGAATTGCGTAGGGCTACGAAAAGCACATCTTAAAGTTCATATTCCACATCTATGGACACTTCATGCTGTCACTATCCGCATCCAAAGATAGTACTAACAAACACCACAACCTATTTTTTGAATAGTCTCTTTCTTCAATAACACAAGCATCAAGAAACCTCATGATCTGTTCAATCTAACAATAATAAAGAACAAACTCATGATGAAGATCCCTCTAATCTTGATGCATATAGTCACACACGGCACCCACACTATCACCGAGGTACCGTGATCACAACGGTGACTCCGCAAATTATACAAGATAACACCACTTGAGTAACATCATATCCATTACACATAGGGAAACATCATGTATTCAACTATACTAACAAAGCTCATGATCACAACGAAGATCACATCATGGGAGAGAGATAACCACATAGCTACTTGTATAAGCCTCAGCCCCGGTGAGGGACTACTCCCTCCTCATCGCGGGAAGCAGCGGCGTTGATGGAGATGGCCCCGACGGTCGATCCCCGTCCCGGCAGGGCGCTAGAACAGGACCTTTTGAACCCCCAAAACTTGTCAGCGATGGCGGAGGAGCTCTGTATCGTATTTGGGAAAATCCTTCGAGGGTTAGGGTTTTTTTGTTGGGGATGATTTTATAGGCATCGGAGGCGGCCGAGGGGGTGCCCGAGGGGCAGAGGCGGGCTGTGGCCGCGACCCTCCTTAGACCCGCGGGTGGGACCCGCCCCTGGCCTGTGGGTCCCCCCCGGGGTCGCCCTTCTGGCTCCGGTCCTTATTTCTTCAATAAAAAAATCATCGTAAATTTTCGTCCAATTCCGAGAATATTTCCAGAAGTAACTTTCTGCAACAAAATCAGCACAAAAACAGGAAACTAGCACTGGGCATCTTGTCAATAGGTTAGTCCAACAAAATGCATAAAAATGATGTAATATGATAGTAAAAACATGTGACAACATCACAAAACTAGCATGGATCAATCAAAAATTATAGATACGTTTGACACGTATCACAAAGCATCAAGTAATCATTCATGAAATAGTCAAGATCCAATCAAGTGATCTAATTCACTTCCTTCCCGCATCAATTGTTTCAAAGTCTACTCAACTAGTGCATGTGAGACTTATAGTTCTGGCACCAAGAGGTTATGGAAGAGATAATAATGATAGGGTTTTGGAAGGTAAAAAAGAAAGACTCAAACAGTGGAAAGGGTGAGCACAAGACAAGAGGAAGTCTTGTAGTTGACACTATAAGAGGAGTAGTGATTGTCATACAACGGATGCACATACAGCTAAAAGTATATGAAAGCTCTCCAATGGAACTAGTGGGGGTTCATCCAACTTGCTTGCTCATGAAGACCTAGAGCTCACTTCAGGAGGCTCATCCTTGGAATATGCAAGCCAAATTCTAGAATGAAAAGATACCCACATAGTTATGCAAGTAAAACATGAAAACTCTCTAAAACTGAAATGCGGATGCTCACATGAGCACAAGTGTGGAGTAAAGGATAGTAGTGCTTCTCCCTCTCTCTTCTCTATTTTTTCTTTTTTTCTTTGTGGCCTCCATGGCTCTTTCTAATTTTCTCTCATTTCACCTCTTGGGCTCTTTTCATTTTTCTATTTTTCTATTTTTTTATTTTTCTCCTCATAGGTAGAAGCAACACTCTACATATGCAATCAATCACATATTTTTGGTACTAATAACTCATAAAAGATAAATCATGATGTATGAAAATAAATGGCTCTATTAGAGTAGCAGGATGTGCAATGATCTAGTGTAACATGGAATAAATAAACAAAGGTCAAAGCCTCAAAACCATCATGTTAGCTATATATGATCACGCAAATCAATATAAAAATGAAGAATGACATCAAGTCATGTGTCGTGGGGTTGTCACGGCAAGTTCTTCCTCCGGGAAGATGAGTTCTGGGGCCATTGGTGATTGAAGTACGTGGGAACGATTAACCTCGTCAAGGAACAAGGATTTACCCAGGTTCGGCCCCTCTGATTCGAGGTAAAGACCTACTTCCTGCTTCTATGTTATTGCTCTTGATATATCTCGATTACAAGGACCCGGCTCCCACAACTTAGGAGCCGGCGACTTCTCTCTGGTGGCTAGGGTTTCTCTCTACTGGTTGGACTTAGAGCTTGTCGATCTAAGGTCCAGGACCCCGCTTATAAAGGCTGCCGGGTCTCCGGACTTACAATTTACACCGAGTCACACTAGAACACGGAGTCCTACTCTACGTCTTGGTCTTCCAAGTTTAGACTCCGGGTTGTACTTGGACTCCTTCCGGACGGGTCCTTTCTTCATTATGGGCCTTGGCCGGCTTGTCTCCAGCCCAGCCCATGCGACTTGATACGTGACCCGGCTTTGGCCTTCTTGGTCTTGGCGGGTCTACTTTCCGGGTCCATGGGCCTACCTGTAAAGTATCCCCCCATCAGTAGCCCCCGAATTTATCTTGGGCGCAGCTTGGCGGCTTCCTCTGACTTACTGGTTCGACTCTCTGGGTCGACTCCTTCCACTTGAGCCAATGGCTTCCAAAGTCGCCTGCTGCTAGCTCCAAGATGAATTCCTGCATAAAAACATATTACATATATAAAATGAGTCTGTCCTGTCCTTTCGCACAAGTCCACCGCTCTAGCTCTTTATAGCAATTGGCCGAGTCTGTGGCTATTCCTGTGCACCACTCTGTCAATTTTCAACTCTTTAAGTCATGGGACTCGGCTTCCTGGAGCGAGCCGGCCCTTCTTCTACCTCTGTTAATTTAACTGCTAACTGTCCAACCGTTGCCCACGATTTTACCGCGGCCCCCACTGTAAACCTCTAGGGTTTTTACCCTATCATAAATACCAAAAGGTGAGAACCGAATCGTCACCAAGCCTTTCATTCCCCAAACTTTCCATCTCTCCTACACTCGTTCCTTTCCCGCGCAGCGCTCCTCTTGCACCGCACGTACGCCATGGCCCCCAAGCGCGCCACCAAGGGCACCTCCAAGGCCAAGGCCCCTTCTGGAAGCAGGATCGTCGACATTGCCGCCGAGGCCGCCGCCGCCGCCGCCGCACCTTCCTCGAAGAGATCTATCTCCGCCGATTGGGGCGGTTCAACCATCACGGTGGAGCAGCTAAAATCACATCGCCTCGCGGGCCTTCTTCCATCAAGCGTCAAGGCACGAGCTCCTGGGGATGAATCGGTGCCTTCTCCGGCGAAGGGCGAGGTCGTCATCTTTGCGGAGCACCTCTTCCGCGGTTTCACGCCCCCCGGTAACTTGTTCTTCCGCCAGCTCCTCGAATTCTACAAGCTGCGCATTCATGACCTCGCTCCAAACTCTGTCCTTACCCTCTCCAATTTTGTTGTTCCTCTGTGAGGATTACCTCCAGATCAAACCTGACTTAGATCTATGGCTCGAGTTGTTCTACTGCAACCCCCAACCTGAAACCTCCGGGGGTCCTCTCTTACAATGCGGCGCTGTAGCTCTCCAGCGTCGCTTAAACTCTGTCTTCCCTAAGCCAATTTTTCCAAACCGCATCAAGGACTGGCAAAAGTCCTTCTTTTATTGCAAGGACACCTCTCCTGAGATGAACCTAAACTCCCTCAATTCTCTGAGAGCCGACTGGAGGTGACTCCTGCTATGAAGCCAGGTGCTCAGAGGCCGTCCGGCCCAAAGTCGAGTCCTTGATCCTTAGAATCCGGGCTCTCCTCTCTCATGACCTGGAAAACATGGATCTTGTCCGCTGCTGGACCACCTGGAAAATTCAACCGCTGAGTCCTAGGACCCGGCTCATCTGCTCATATACCAGGTGTGTCACTGATGATCTTAGGATGACTGATAAGTTGTCTGATGGTCCTGAACTTGGTCGATTGATCAAGAAGCTGACCGGGAAGATGGTGAAGGATCAGGCCCACTTTGGGTTTCAACCCTTCTGCTCTACCTGTCCAGCTCCTGCTGTAAGTACTTTAACTGCCTTTCCTTCTTGCCTGCTTGTATTATCTCAATCTGCTAACTCAAACTTTTTTTTCTTCTCTGCAGCTTTCCGACTCCTTCTGGAAGTCGGCCCTTGAAACTGACAAGGGCAAAGGGAGTACCTCTGCTGCTGCAGAAGTTGTTGAGGAAGAAGAAGCCAGCGAGGAGTCCTCTAAAGAGGCTACTGCTGCTGGTGATGAAAATGAAGATGAGGAGTCCTCCCCTGAGGCTCCTACTGTCAATGTCGTTGAGGAGGAGTCCTCCTCTGAAGCACAGTATGCCGACAAGGAGCATACCGAATCGAGCCCTGCAGGAGCCCAAACCACTCCATCTGAGGAGTCATCAGATGCCAAGAGTCGCTCCCCGACTCCTCCAGTTCCAAAAAGTGGGTCCCGGGCTGCTGTGCCCAAGGTACCCGCCTCACGAGTCCGCAAATCTATGGGCTCTTAAGGTCCACTACCTCAAAGGGCATAATCTCTGAACGAAAATTCTCCACTGTGCCAAAAGCAACCTCAAGATAAATCTTACCAATGGGCTTAGCCGACTTCCCTGGTACTATCCCGTGGAACACTGTCTCTGTTGGAATTAGCTGTCTATCTTGCAGCTGCATCCTCTTGAATGTGTCGTAATATAAGATGTTGATACTGCTTCCACCATCCATAAGCACTTTGTTCAATGTATAGCCCCCAACTTGAGGTGCCACTACCAAGGCTAGCTGCCCTGGCTCGTCGACTCTTGGAGGATGATCTGCCCGACTCCTTGTGATGGTTTGCTCTGACCACCTGAGCCACTGTGGAAGGGCCGGCTCTACTGCATTAACTGCTCTGACTTTCAACTTCTTGGAACGCTTGGACGTACTAGTTGTGAATACATGGTAGCTGCCACGACTCGGGTTGTGCTGCCGAGTTGTGACATAATACTGACCATTGCCCTCATTGAGCTGCTTCGGGTTCTGCTGGAACCCGCCCTGCTGGTGACCTCCTCCTTGAGGTTGGTTTGAGTTGTTGCCGGCTCCTCCACCGTTATTGCCGGGTCCTCCGGCTCCGTTGTTCCCTCTATATCCACCATTGTTGTTACCTCCTCCTGGCCCTTGGAACCTGGCGCGCTGCAAATCTACGCACTGTCCCAGGGTATGACCGCATCTACCGTTCTTAGCATGTTTAGGGCAGGGAATCCTCAAGACCTCCTCCGTGCTTGGAGTGCGGCCTTGGTATCCACCAGAATTGTTATCCTTACGTCTGACTCCAGTGTTTGTGTTGGCCACTAGGTCAGAGTTGTCTCCATATGGCCTCTTGCTACCACCTTGATTCTGGTTCTGATTCTGGTTCTGATTCTGACCATTGCCACCTTGTCCTTTAGTTCCTTCCTCCTGATCCTTTGTTTTGTCTGTGGCAGCGTGCTTATTAGCACCTGCCATGATCTCACCAATCGTAAGGGGAATACCTTGATTCAGGCTCTCCTTCATACGACCTAGCTTCCAACTCAAGGGATTGTAACTGCAATTTCTCTCCATCGCCATTAACACTGAAACTGGTGGGAGTCCTTGTGAGGAGTTAATGATCTCTGAGACTCGCTTCATCCAGTGCCTTGCTGACTCGCCCTTCCTCTGGACACATCGCTCCAGGTCCTCAATGGTGCTGAGTTTCTTGCATGTGCCTTGGAAATTCTGAATAAAAGCCGCCTTCAATTGCTCCCAAGAGTTGATTGACCTAGGAGGCAAGTTGCGCATCCACACCTTGGCTGCTCCCTCCATCATAAGATACATGAACTTGGCACACAGATTACCTGTAGCATTGCGAATGCTCATCGCCATCTCGTATGTACCCAACCAAGAGGTCGGGTCCATGTTTGGTTCATAGTTTGGAACCTTGCGCGGCTCCTTGAAACTGCTAGGGAAGGACTCGGATCTGATGGCATCGGACAAACACTCTGGTCCTGTTAATGCTGGGGAAGCACCAGGAGAAGTCACCTCCTCGTGGACCCGGGTCGGCTGAGGCGGGTTGGCTGCACCCACTAACGCTCTGTCCCTCTCTGCCTCCCGAGCTCTTGCTGCTTCTCTCTCTCGTCGTTGCCTTACTTCATCAACCACTAGCTGAGCTTGTGAAGCAGTTGGTATGTTTGCACGATTCCTCGCTAGTTCACGACGCCTTGCACTCGTAGAGTTTGCCGGGTTGGACTCGCCGTGCCGACTCCTCGTACCTGAGTTAAAGGGCGTTGAGTGTAGCCTACTTGCATCTGGAAAAGTTGGATACAAAGCTTGCTGAGTCAAAGCTGTTTTCAGTAACTCGATAGCCTCGCGAGTCTCCTGTCCTGCTGGTCCCTCTGGTACCACAATATTCTCCAATCTCAGAGTCGCCGCATGAACGTTGTCCATAGGATTAGAATAATGTCCCTCTGGGGTATGAAATCTGTTGGGCTGTGCCCCTAAGCCACCAGATGCTCCTCCTCCGACTCCTCCTTCAGGCGGTGGTCCGTTAGCACGGCTGCCTCCCGATCCTTCTGGTGGTGGTGGTGGTGGTGGTGCTCCTCCGGCTCCTCCTGCGGCGCCTCCTGCTGCCGCTGAGCCTCCTAGTCCGGCTCCTCTGCCTGGACCATTGGGCGTGGTGAATAGATTGGTCGGATTGATGTGGACTCCATCATGCAAGCGACTCCTGGCTCGGCGATGCTGAATTGAAGTAAGCTCCTCGCGGCGCCTCCGCACGACCTGAGCTTCATCTTGGACTCGGGCCTGCTCCGCAGCTAGTCTACGGTTTGCCTCTGTGATATCAGCTAGTTGCCTCTCCAACGCAGCACGAGCGTTGGTTAACTCGGCCGCCCTCTCTGCGGCATTACTTGCATTAATCTCCTTTGTCAATAGAGTTGGATCAAACTGATTCCCAGTGTTTCCAGACATGTAGACTCCCACAACACGAGCGCGTACTGGCGACTCCTCATAATCCTCTTCCTCTATCCCGTACCCAAGCCGATCTTCAAACAAGGGTAGGATGGACTCTGAATCTGCATCATAATCTGAGTCTGACTCTTGCATCACATCTGGTTCCTCAGCTAGGGGTCCCTCAGACTCGGCGATGATGCCGACCTCTGAAGTTCCGACCGACTCCTCGCCGTCGGACTCGACAATAACAGTTAGCTCTGGCACCGACTCCGCCGAGTTCTCGCGAAGACCCGACGCGCACACCATCCCGACGAACACGTTGATTCCTCCAAAGACAAGCTGATAGCCCTCGTCGACTTCGTTCATCTCCGAGGTCCAGCCTGAGTCATCGATCTCTGTCTCTCCATGCTCATCAGTGTAGACCCGCCCGATGGCGAGTTTCTCCATAGCTCGACGAGCAGCTCCAACGATCTCGACTCCTTTTGTCACCGTAGGCCCCACGGTGGGCGCCAACTGTCGTGGTGTTGTCACGGCAAGTTCTTCCTCAGGGAAGATGAGTTCTGGGGCCATTGATGACTGAAGTACGCTGGAACGGTTAATCTCGCCAAGGAACAAGGATTTACCCAGGTTCGGCCCCTCTGATTCGAGGTAAAGACCTACTTCCTGCTTCTATGTTATTGCTCTTGATATACCTCGATTACAAGGACCCGGCTCCCACAACTTAGGAGCCGGCGACTTCTCTCTGGTGGCTAGGGTTTCTCTCTACTGGTTGGACTTAGAGCTTGTCGATCTAAGGTCCAGGACCCCGCTTATAAAGGCTGCCGGGTCTCTGGACTTACAATTTACACCGAGTCACACTAGAACACGGAGTCCTACTCTACGTCTTGGTCTTCCAAGTTTAGACTCCGGGTTGTACTTGGACTCCTTCCGAACGGGTCCTTTCTTCATCATGGGCCTTGGCCGGCTTGTCTCCAGCCCAGCCCATGCGACTTGATACGTGACTCGGCTTTGGCCTTCTTGGTCTTGGCGGGTCTACTTTCCGGGTCCATGTGCCTACCTGTAAAGTATCCCCAATCAAAAACATTTTATATTTTGATACTGAGTGAGTACTTTTTAAAAAGACTTTGCACAAACGTACTTCTAAGTTTTGAGAAATTACAGAAACAAACCACGCACATAGATTATTGACGCTGGCCAAACATCGGGAACTGATCCTTTGCGGGGAAGCAACTAGTGCCGCACCGAACGCCGTAAGCAGTGCGCGCGGAGTGGAGGAGGACACGCTCTCGCTCTGTCCCCCATTTTTTTTGTGGACACTTTTTTCTTTTGCAGATAGACGAGGCGACTCTGTTGCTAATTCCGGCGAAAGAGAAAAGCGGCGACAGCGCCGGCACCGTTGGACACCACCACCTACAGGCTACAGGAGTCCGGCACCGTACCCACTTGCTCTCAGCGTTTCAGTGCTCCTCACCTTTCCCATCCCAGGCGAGTATGCGACCAGCTGCCCATGGAGGCACAGGACCCGGCCGTAGGCTTGCGGTTACGGTCCAGTCAATTTTGACCGTCGCCATCACAGTGCAAGAAGACCACAACCAGCTCAACCTCGCCGGACCCGGTCACCGCAGCATGAAACACGCCAAGTCAGAAGTCATATCTTTTTTTTTTTCTGAACGAGAGAAGTCGTATCGTGCAGTGCGCACCTATCGCTCTCGCTGCCAGGCAATGATTTATCTGTTTAGTACTACTCCCTTTGTTCACAATTATAAGATGTTTAAGATATTCAATTTAAACTATATATAGATCAAAATGAACGAAGCTACCCGCTGAAACACGTCTAGATACATGTGTTTCAGAAAACAAATTAAAACATCTTATAATTACGAACGGAGCGAGTACAACTCTAAGATACCGATTCGCAACAAAAAAAAAGGAGACAACCCAGAGCCTATTTAAACTGTCCTTCGTACCCATGTTTTGTTCAAATTTTGAAGTAAATGCGCCGAAACTACTAAAATATTTGAAAGGAAAATGGAAAATTTATTTTTTCATTGAACTTTTCAGTGACGATGTTTCTTTTTCTTTGAAAATGTGTTTAAAATGTGTTTAAAGGTTATATATTTATATGTTAACACAAAGCTCACGGACTTCTAATTTTTTATACTTAGATTCACATCTTTTTGTAGGGACATGCTAAGAAGTACTATCCGATTTGTTTTCAGTCGAAGGTACTTTGGTCTCCAAGTTTGCATAGTGAGACTTCTACCGAATGTGGCGTTTTGGAGTTTGGGGACTCTAGGGAGTTCGTTCTTTAAAACGTTTAAATTTTACATTTTGAAGTTTTGAAAAGTTCAGAAAAAAATCTAGATGCAGATAATAAAATTATTTAGAAGTGTGCGAAAAAATCAATCCAAAATTCGTTGTACAAATGAGTGGATCGAGATCGGTGAATAACACACATTTTTAAAAACTTCAAAATTGGTCAGATTTGTCTCTTTTGCGTAGAGTAAAATAATACAAAATTTGTATTGAGATTTTGCATACTGGTAAAATTTGACATTATCTATACTTAGAATCTTTGTTTCAATATGTTTTGAAACTAAAAAATAGCAATTTTAAAATGTTCAAAATACAAAGCTTTATGGAGTTCGGCCTCCATTTATAGTTCCCGGACTACTACCCCGTCATTTGACCAATTTGACGATTCTATTTTTTTTATTTTGTACTATGCAAAGATGCATTTTCTCCTACGGTTAGCACAACGATAGAGATTTTGCATCTAGCACGATGGTGGGTGCATCGCCCTGCTACATACGGGGATGCCTAGGGCAATGACCAGACAGTAGCAGACGATAGGTGACAAGTGGGGTAGTATGTTTACCGAACCACGACGGAGGTGATCAAGTTTGAGGAGGAAGGATCACTGTGTGATATTAAGGGCCAGTTCTTTTGGCTGCTTAAAAAATGAGTTGTCCCCTTACCAGTTTTTTCCCATAAGCCACTCAGCTTATTATTTTAAGTTTCTAATATAAGTTAGTTTTTCCATAATTAGTTTAGAAGACATAAGTAATTAGACGAGGAGCTTATGTGATAAGCCGGAGAGGGGACAACTAATTTTTTAAGCCGCCAACTGGCCTATGGCACACGACCCTACTGTGATTTCAAAGAAAAAAATATCTAAGCCATTTGCACAACATTTGAAAAGGTCCATGACTTGGAAGTGAGAAAATTTGTCCTAAATAGCCCTTTAGCAAACTTTCAGCCATTAATGGCCCCTAAAAAACCTTTCAACCAAATATGGCTTTTCCCATAAAAACGATACAAACTTGGGCGTTTTGACAATTTCAAGGCCCTAGAAATATCAGATGATGACATCCACTTTGGCTTGTCTAAGACTGAAAAATGTAATAAATGGCTAAATCATTTGAAATAAGCCATTTGATATTGCAACCTCAGAGCATCCGGGATTTTTCCACAGACTATGAGAATCTCAAAATACGTCATTTTGATCTGGCATTTTTGCAATTTCAGAGGCTCTCAAATTGCAAAAAGTGCCACAGTAAAAGGCTTATTTAAAATGATATAGATTTTTTTGTTGCATTTCACAGTCTCATATAATACAAAGTGGATGGCTTATTTTGAGATTTAAAACCTCTAAGGTTGTGTTTGGATGTCTGAATTGGGCCTTGGAATTGAGCATCTGGTATTCGGAGGCCCGAATTCCAGTGTTTGGATGCACTTGGTATTGAACCCTGGAAATCAACTCAATTCCGAGCCCACATCCCGCATGTGTAAAGTTAGCCACGCTCAATACGGAGTCCCCGACCTCCGTATTCGGTGGAATTGGGCTCATACCGTTTCGTTCCCGAGCGAGCGAGCGAGCGAGGAGGAGACCGCTCGCCGTAAGACAGCGCCCATGGAGGAGATCCACCGCCGGCCATGGAGGGGATCCGCCGCCGGCCATGGAGGAGATCCGCCGCCGCCCGCTGGGATCCACCGCCAGCCATGGAGGGGATTCGCCGCTGGCCATGGAGGGTATCCGCCGCCGGCCATGGAGGAGATTCGCCGCCGGCCATGGAGGGTATCCGCCGCCGTCCATGGAGGGGATTCGTCGCCGACCATGGAGGAGATTCGCCGCCGGCCATGGAGGGTATCCGCCACCGTCCATGGAGGGGATCTGCTGCCGGCTATGGAGGGGATCCGTCACCGGCCAGGGAGGGGATCCGCCCCCACCCACGAGGGTCCGTCATGCTCGTCGTCCTCGGCACACCGGCGAGTATGGCCTGGGGATGGAGCAGACCTGCGCTACGACCTAGGATCGGAGCGGCCTGGGGAAGACGAGGAGGAGCTGTAAGGTGAGGTGCAGGAGGAAGAAAAACACATTTCAAGACTATGTACATCCAAACAAGAAATTGGAATTGGCTGCACCACAAATTCCAACTAGCAAATATTTCGTACATCCAAACAATGGAATTGGTATTAGATCCCAATTCAATTGAGACGTTGATTTGGTATTGAGCCCAATTCAAATCCAAGGCTCCTAATTCAGACATCCAAACACAGCCTAAGTCTATTCTCAGAGTTTCTGAGATTGCACGCGTTTTCATGAGACGTATTTGGGGAGGGGTCAGACCTGGTTGATTTTCTTGAGTGGTTATTTTTTAACTGATAATTTAGCAACGGATCATTTAGGACAATGAGGCACGAGATAACCTCCTGGCCAAACGGGCCGGGCCAAGCGTGCCGGCCCGAAGCACGGAAATTAAAGCACGGCCCGGGCACGGCACGGCACGGATCTTAACGGGCCGTGCCCCGGCACGGGCCCGGTCCGTGCCGTGCCCCAGCTCCGGTCGAGGCCCGTGGGCCGGCCCGGCACGGCACGGCAGAATCGTGCCGGTGCGCGGCACGGCACGGCCCACGACGGCCCGACGGCACGGTGGCGGCCCGTTTACGTCCAACGGTCGGGGAGCGTCGGGGGAGCGGGGCGTCGGCGGCACGGCCGGCCCGTTTACGTCGCGGACGCGCGCGACGCAGGCCGGGCACGTTCGACACGGCCCGTTTAGGGCACGCCGGCCCGGTTAGGGCACTATTGCCTGTTTTTTTTCGATTTTTTCAAAATTTGAACTCCTAACAGCTCTATTTTTTACTATAGAAAGGGCCTCTCACCCCCTAAATTCTGCACACTCAACCCACACTTCTCATCATACATTTCCACACTTCTCATCCATGGAGCCTCCCCCCCCTCCTTTCAACCCAAACCCCGAGGGGTTTATCCCCGACCCGATAATCAACTTTGCAGCCGACGAATTAGGTATTCGTGTCGAAGACTATATGAACTACTCATCCCAAATTCCGTCCTATCCTCAACCCCAAATGCAACCTAGCCAAGAATCCAATGCTCAATCTAGTAGTGCCGCCACTTCCTCTTCCTCATCCGACTCAAAGAGGCGGCGAACCGCATTGGTGTGGGTGGAAGGCCATTTCGAGTACCGTGAAAGAATACTCGAAGATGGCACGAAGGTACAAGAAGCGGTGTGCAAGTGGCCTGGTTGCATCAAGGTCCTCAGCGGCGCCTCCTCCAGCGGAACCGGTCACTTGGACCGGCACTTGAAGGGACATAGGGCGAAGAGGGACCAGGAGACGAGGAGAAGACAAGGCCAGCTTGGTTTTAGCGCTGACGGCCAGGTAAATAACTTTAACTACGATGCTGATTTATCTCGTCAAGGACTATGTAATATGGTTGCTGCATATGATTTACCGCTTGGTTTTGGGGCTTATCCCGGTGTTGTCGAATGGATTCAAACTTGTTATAATCCACAATATCAACCAGTTTCTAGGCAAACTACATCTAGGGATATGAAAAAACTTGCCATAAAAATGCAAAATGAACTAAAAGGTGGATTTGCAAAGTGTGTATTTTCAGTTTCATTAACATCTGATATCTGGAGCGGTAGAGCTAAGCAAGACTATCTAAGTGTTGTAGCTCATTATGTGGACAGTACTACTTGGGAACTAAAAAAAGTGTCATTGGATTTGAATTAATTGATGAAAGCCATACTGGTAGAGCCATTGCTGAAAAAATTATGCAAGTCGTGGAAGAATTTGGTCTTGAGAAAAAGGTGTTTGCAATAACTTTAGATAATGCTTCAAACAATGCCAAGGCAATGCATGATCTCATTCCCAGACTTTCTTTTTATTCTGCATCATACCTTTTTCATCAACGTTGTGCATGCCATATTATTAATCTTATTGCTAAAGGTGCTTTAAAATTAATGAAACAACCCATTGAGAAAATAAGAAGTGGCATAGTTTTTTTAAATGCTTCTAATCCACGGCTAGCCGACTATAAGAATTGGTGTAAGGCAGCTCAAGCGGCCTCTCATGTCTATAATGTAGACATGGATATTAGATGGAACTCTACATATAAAATGATTAGAGATTTGATCCGTGATCAACGGCAGTTTACCACGTTTGTTAATTCAAATTCCAACGGAGCAATCTTTATTACCCCTGATGACTGGGTTATGGCACAAATGGTAATGCAATTCCTAGAAGTTCTTTACGATGCAACTAACATTTTATCTGGGGTTTATTATCCCACATCTCCTCTACTAGTGCATCAGATTGTAATTATTGCTAATCACTTAAAGAGTATGAACATGACGAAATTTTAAAAGAAGGTGTTAAGAAAATGAAAGAAAGTTTTTAAAATATTGGAAAGAAATTCCTGATTTGTATGCATTTGCATTTATTTGGACCCAAGGGCTAAACTTGAAGGGTTCGGCGATGCTCTATCTTATTAACAACCGCCTTAGGAGTAGACTATGCTCAATATCAATATATTGTTAAGGGCAAACTCACTGATCTGTATGAAGTATGAGACTAGGTTTGCAGAAGCAGTTCGTCCGCCCCGTCCTCCACCAAATACACAAACCGGAAAGAAGAAAACAATCTTCAAACTCTTCGGCAGTAGCTCCGGCTCAAGTTCGAGCAGCTCCACCGCTCCTCGACGAAGTGAGTTAGGTGTTTACCTCAATGACCAGCTGGTTCCCCACGACGATGAAGTCGAGTTCAACATATTGCAGTGGTGGCATGATCATAAAAGTACATATCCGGTGCTTTCCATACTAGCACGGGATGTGTTAACTGTCCCCGCATCAACAACATCGTCGGAGGGAACTTTTAGTCTAAGTGGAAGAGTACTCGAGCCAAGAAGAGCAAGTCTCCACCCTTCAATGGTGAAGAGTTTAATGACGGTAAAAGATCGTGATCGGGCGAGGCGTAGAACCCAACACATGCCGGAGGATCCCGAGTTGTTGGCTGCCCTGGAGTATCTTGATATCGGCGACGACGACGACGAAGACGAAGAATAATTTTCTTATCCTCTTTGTATTTTTCTTTTTTATTTTTGTAATTTGAACTCGGTCTGTAATATGAACAATTAAGTAGGAGAGCGGCAAGTTTCAGACGCACTCTTTTTCCTTACCAGGGTACCTGAGGGGATTGGAAGGTTTTAATGAGGCGGCTTGCTAGCTAAATAAAATTTATTAAGATCATATCAAACTTTGTCTTGCATTTTCTTAATCTAAGGAAAGATAAATAGCTTTATTGATAGCTGCCTCATTAAAAAACCTTCTTACTCTAAGAAGGAAAAAGAGTATAACTTTATTCTAAAACGCTAAATTAGAAGTCGTCGACATCACTTCCTCCACCATCTTCTGCTTGGTTTTGGGCAAGTACTCTTTTGTGATTGTGGTGGTGCCTAATCAAGTGGCCGACTCCTCCCCAACCAATGGACAGATGACTGTTGCATCCAGGCCATTTGCACTTCGCTTTGACCACCTCGACACCATCTTGAACGACGACTACTTCGTCGAAAAACTCCCACACCTTTGATCGACGCCTTGGAGGACCTTCGTTGGGTGGTGGAGGACCTTGGTTGAGTGGTTGTTCAGCCATGCTTGTGTATTTGTGTGATACAAATGAGAGGGATGCAAATTAGAGGGGGTGGACAGCCCTATTTATAGGAAAAAAGCAAAAAAAAAAAAAAACGGGCTGAAACGTGCCAGCCGTGCCTGGCGGGCCTAACGTGCCGGCCGGGCCGTTGCTGGGCCTCCGTGCCGTGCCTGGCCTCGCGCCGCGGCACGCGGGCCGGCCCGGCACGGCACGAATCGCTGGCGTGCCTAATGGGCCGTGCCGGCACCGTGCCGGGCCGGGCCGGCACGTTTGGCCAGCTATATTCACGACTGAGGTACTACAAGTGGACAACTTTTCTGGAGTATACGTGGAGCATATCACGATGCCGTTCTCCCACCCCACGCGTTTTCCGTCAAACCAGTTTGGATTTCACTCCCCTCGCGAAAACAACTTCGGTTTGGATTTCACCAGAGGCGAATTTTCAACGCCCGACTCAGGTACTAGCATCGGTCAACAGCGCGCCCCACCGCACGGGTTGCTTCACCCACGCGCCCAGCGCCGCCACGCCCCGCTTTTACTCCACCACGCGTTACCCTTCGCCCGTCCACGCACCCGGTCCATACACCAGCACACGACCTCCCGTAGTCCCTGCGCCNGGTGCGGCGTATGCTACAGGATATTCAAATGCATCTTCCCTAATTTAAATTAAATACTCCCGCCGAAATACAAACATGTTCAACCATTTCACCCTACTAAATATTTGAACTTTATAGAAAATTTATCAAAAATACTCACAAAAAATGCTACCTATTCATAAAAAATATTTGATCATTACAATTTAGCCAACATTTTGATGATAAAAAAAAAATATATTCTACAGAAAAAATCACCAAAGGCGTGGCGTGACGCCACGCCAAATTCAACTAGTAATATTTAAAAGATCATCCCTTATCTAAGGGAAGACAACCTTCTCTTCTCTCATTCTCTCTCCTCTAACTAAGCAAAAATCCAAAGTGGCATATATATAAGGGAAGGCTGAACGTCACCCATTGTACATGCCCTTACTAGTGATACCCTCCTGACGCAGTTGTTCGAGCGTGTCGGATGTTGGGCTTCTTTATGGCCCATCCACGATGTAGGCCCGAGTCGAGCGCCGAAAGCGAGAGACGCGAGAGCCACTATCCGGTTCGATTTCCGGTTCAAAAAATATCTCTCGCTGGCTCGCGTGGATTTCGTGGAGAAATTCCCCCGTACCCATCCTCTTCCCCGCTCCCATCCCCGCGTCCCGGTGGCCACCATGGCGACCGCCGCCGGCGTCTCGCCCTCCTCCTCCCTCCTCCGCCTCCCCTCGTCTCCGGCTCCCGCCTCCTCCTCGTCGGCCCGCGCCGCGAGGCCCCAGCGCCGCGCGCCTCACCCCCTCCTCTCCCTCGCCGCCACGACGCCCTCCCGCGCCCGCTTCAACGCCGCCGCCGCGCCCGAGAACGGCTCCGCCTCCGGTTACGGGTACGCGTCTCTGTACACACTCCGGTTGTCCCCCGCAGCGGTGGTTTGTTTGTTCTGTGCGGCAAAGCTGCCTAATAATCTGGCCTAATGCCGCCGCGCCCGGCGCCCTCGTGTGGCGCGTGAGCGGATGGCGGCAGGCCGACGAGGTGTTCGATGGAATGCTTCTTCGTCGTGTTTGTTCCAGTCGAGAGTCCAGACCAGATAGTTTAGCTGCAGCGCGCGGTAGAAGGGATAAGGCTAGAGATTGCACTAGATGGTTACTGTCTCGCCACGGAATCCATGTTATGGAACAGTGGAAGGATGCTTAGGGATATTAAGGTACAGCTAGCTGTGTGGCAGGACTGTCAGTGGCAGTTTATCGGCACTGTCGATAGTGGTGTTTTAACGGCGAGCGCATTTCGATGTACTTGTGATGTCGTCAGTGTCGGAGTAAGTTTATTGATTCGACACACACAATCTGCACAGCAAAGGTCGACAAATGCGAGTTATGTTTAGATTCTGTTGGAGTCATAGCTGCAGGCCTGTCAATTCATCGTATTGGCAGTTGAACTTCTTTAACTGCGAACACTTTTGAACTATTTGTCATAATGCATCCTGTCTCTTTCATCTGTCAGAAATCAAACGTCACTGATGCCACCGTTCAGCGGCCTTATGCTTGACGAAAGCTCTAGGTCTAAAAAGCCGTATAAATGGCAACGGGTTTTGCTGAAAGTAAGTGGGGAAGCTCTTGCCGGAGATCACACAGAAAACATTGACCCAAAGGTGAAGCTGCTTTTCATGGTTTATCTTTAACAACTGACATATGTAGTACATCATGTAACCTATGTAGTACATCTGTTGCAGGTTACAATGGCAATTGCAAGAGAGGTTGCTTCAGTCACCAAACTCGGTGTAGAGGTGTGTCATTTGTATTGCTTTCATCTTCTTATTGGTTGTTTGTAACTTTATTGGGCTACCTTTATGAACACTGCAACTAATTCATTTCAAAAAGACTGAAACCAAATGCACTGAATGCGGATAGTAGTTATGTAATGGTAGTAATTCAACTATTAAACTGCAATGCATTGTATGTTTCGTGTCTATGTTTCTCTTGTCTTCTCTATTAAACTGCAATTCCACATACTACACTGCAACTAATTCTCATGTTTTCTGTCTATGTTTCTCTTGTCTTCTCTAGTATCATGTGTTTTTTTTAACATGAGAGTTCTTGCAGGTTGCTATTGTTGTTGGTGGCGGCAATATCTTCCGTGGAGCCTCTTGGGCTGGATGTAGCGGGCTTGACCGCTCATCTGCAGATTACATTGGGTATTACTGATATTCCATGTCTGATTTCTTTTCGTAATTGAATCACCTTAGCATCATGTGGTCAGCTATCATTCTATCAAATAGCCTAGAAAAGAAGTTCAAATGCTATGAGGTGTGTTATAAGCCATGCAATAGAACAATATTTGTGCGAACCAAATCAACACATTTTGGTAGTAGCGGAAGCATGCTTGTTATTTGATTCATGCCAATTTTGTAGTCAGTTTATATTTATAGTGTATCATCGCTCATTGTACCATCACATAAGCACATTTTAAATCTGCCAGAACGAGAATTCCCTTTGAATAATTAAATGCATCTTACAAACCATTTAACACATTTAATACGTGACTATATACTGTCTACAGTTTTGTGCAAGCTCAAGGTCACCTGTTATTTGTAACCTAGTCTCTGTCCATTACTTTTTGGCTGTCTTTTTAGTTACAAAGACAATTTCTTGTTATAAGTTATCACATGATTTGTCGTTACAATAAATACTTGGTGGCTGCATTTGATCATGCAACCTTTTTTGTGTTTCCCCAATTCAGTATGATGGCCACTGTAATGAATGCAATTTTCTTCAAGCAACAATGGAGAGCATTGGGATACCGACCCGTGTCCAGACTGCGTTCCGTATTTCAGAAGTTGCAGAACCATACATACGCCGAAGAGCAATCAGGCATTTAGAGAAAGGAAGAGTTGTTATATTTGCAGCTGGGACAGGGAACCCATTCTTTACAACTGATACAGCTGCTGCTCTCCGTTGTGCAGAAAGTGAGTTTGTCTTGAATCGTAGAAGTATGAACTGCTTTAATCATAAAAAAGGCTAGATAATTATGCTTACATACATCCTTGTTTGTTTCACTTTCCAAAAACAGTAGGTTATAAATGCTAGTGTGATTGTCCCTATTGCATGTGTCCTTGTCATGCCATAGGTTTAGCTAATATGTAATACTGTGAAACATTAAGGATCTGCTTGGAATGAATGTAAATGNCCCCCCCCCCCCCCCCCCCCCCCCGGGAGGGATTATGGATGATTTTGCCCCTCGTTAGAGAAATCATTCCCGGGCATGAAATTGAGAGTCTGAGCCGCTAAGAATTTAATGGCCCAAGATGTCAGAGGAGGACGGACAAGGAAAACGTTACTTTTGGGTCTCAATGCTAAAGGTTTACGTTCTATTTTCTTGCTATAGGATCCATAAGTTAAAATAGCTTATTGATAATTATGTTTGTATGATCATGTATCAATGGTACGCTGTTAACAGTGACATCAAATCCGTTTGTGCTTGAAAGCATTAACTAGTTTTTATTTGGACGACGTACAACAGCAGCAATAGTGGACAGATGGGCAGCCCAGCATCTGGGATGAAATTGCCACGACCATACATGTCACCAACCCATCAGTGCGAGATTGCACCCGACTCAGCTTGTGACATTGCGCTCGCACATGGAAGAACCCAGTGTGGGCATGACACCGCATAATTGTAGTGACGTCCTAGTTTATATCATGACTTGACATAGTAGATAAAGCGGTTAGGAAAAACAATGCATGAAGTAGCGTTCAGCCTGCGGAGAAAAAATCTACCATTGTATATGCCCTGATTTATAAATGACATCTGGAAAATTTATTATTCAAGGTATAACTTGGTCCCTTATTTAAAATCAACATAGTTATGTACGAAATGGTCAAAGTTACAGAAACTAACCACACGTTGCTGATATGCTATTAAAGGAACATACCTCCTGAAGCAACATCCAAGCACACTGCAGGCAAGGATGCAATGTCTCAGCAGGAGTAAATTTTTTTTTAGAAAAAGCAGCAGGAGTAAATTCTCTAATCGTATATGGACATATACTCCCCTGACCCCTGCTTGGTAAGCTAAATAAAGTTACTTGCATTATCAAGAATAAGCAATGGAAATGAACCTTATAAACATTTAATAACTTAAACAAGATATACCTTGTATCGTCTGGTGAATCAAAACTCAAACACCTTTTCAATTCATTCAGTTCGATTCTGCTTGCAATATGCATGACAAAGGGCCAGTATTTGTTCGCATGGTGTCTTATTTCATCAGACAACCAAACAATCTCGACTGCATCAAGGTCCACACCAGTTGCTTTCAACAACTCAATGTTATACAGGCAAATAGTCTGCATTTTACTTAGATCGCCACCAATCTTAGGGTGCATCCGAGCAAACCAATCTGCCATCAATATTTTAACTTTGCACCCAGCTTTAATCATTTTATGAACATTGGTTGCCACGGAGATCCCCTGCAAGCATTCAAAATTCATACTGAACATCGTATACAAGCTTGAAAATGTTCCCATGAACAAAGAATATTAAATTGAGTAGCACAATTACATTATCACACAACTAAAATTGGCCAAAGTCAATTAAAATAATGCTGGAGTAAAAAGTGCACAAATGATAAGTCAATTGTTTCGCCATAAAGAAACAGATACATGCAATAGTTCATAGTAACATCACATCCAGGCTTAACAACTCTCCTAAGGATTAAGTAAACTCAATTGATGGCACAATGAAATCATCTCGCTACTATAATCAGCAAAAGTGAATTAAAATAACAGGAAAACCATGGATGAAGTAGTGCACATATGGTGGGCGGATTGCAAAATTTTGCTATGAACAATAACTCAAGTCAAAGAAGAAGATCAAGGGGGCACCCTAACTCTAAATATCTACAATAATAGATACTATAAACAATATATATGTTATAGGACATTCCCAGAAAAATATTATACTCTTGCAAGTTTCCAACAGGTTGCTTCTAGGATGCACTTCAGTTGTCAACACTTTACTACCTAAAAACCAGAACTACATGACGATATTACATTCTACCTATACCTGGGATACATGCATCCAGGGGGAGGGATCAAACCAGACATAGCAAACGGGAGCAGCTTTCTTCCTCAAGAGCAGCCTGAGCTCATAATCATCAGCACACTCCCCAATGCTGCATAGTGTTGCAAACCTTTGGTCCAAGCTCCTGCCAACAGTGGCTCTGAGTACAAAAGACACATACATGTATTAACGTGTTAAAGATCTAAGTTCTGAAATGAGATGTGTTACCTTACAGAGTCAAGAGAAGTATCAGCTGGATTGTCCAGAGTGGAAAAACTATGCTGCATGGTCCTGTTTGGTTCAAAGATACGGAGAGGAGGAGCTACCCTGTATTAACAAAAAAATATAAACGATATAGGAATGCAGGTCTCCTCAGTTGACTACAATGCATGTGGTTAACTTCGATCATTTGTGTTATCTCGCTCGCAAAAAAGTAAGAGGCAAGAAACTAACTATCAATCATTTGTGATATTTTGAAATGTGCAACTGGTCATTTATGTTCATTTTATTTATATAAAATCGCATAAGATCATTCTAACCTAGATAAAAACAATTCAAAGCTACATACAACAGAAAAAAAAAACTAACTATGAGGTCTTTGTAGTTGCACGTAAACTTTTTGCAAGTCAAGAAAAAATATGAAACTACAACAAGTTACAGATTCCAAACTCTGTAGTTGCACATTTATTTTTTGTAACACAAGTATGAAAAATCCGCTACTGCACCCTAGTTGCACATATACTTTTGTGCAACTCAAATATGAAAAATAAGGAAGCTCACCCGAGTTGCACATATATTTATGTGCAAAATGTGCAACTCAGCGTATAAACTTCAAAGTTGCATACTCCCAACTTAGTGGTTGCACATATATTGTCTTGTGCAACTCAAGTAAAAGAAATATGCGATGAACTCAGCATTGCATTGGTCGGTTCTGGCATCTACTAAGACAGCAGTAGTTTAAGCTATAGCCAATTCAATAAATTTAAGGTTAATAAATTCTTCTTCGACGTCCTTAAAATTGGATTTGCAATTTTGTTGTATTTGGGACTTAAAATTGGCCCATCACCAATATTAATGTTGTATTTTTCTACAGATTACGTTTGGATTTACAATTTTGTGACATAATAGACCAATGTAAATTAAGTGGTGTGCATTTGTTCATAATTTTTAGCAACTATAAGATAAGCTATTATGCATGGGAGTTTAAGCGTGGATAGTCTCAACAGACCCTACGATGAATAAATCCATATGTTGAAATAATCATTTCTCAATCGCCTAAAAATTAGCAATTCTGCAAGATAGCTATTTCAAATGCGGGAGAGGCAATATGCTCTCGAGCTCGATTGATCTCCTTTATCAGGAACAATCAGAAGATACTCAGATCTGTGCCAAATACAGCTTTCAGGGAATACATTAGTCGATATGAAAATAAATGTGTGGTGAACCGAAATAACCGGGACTGAAGCCGAATAAACTGAAACCAAGAAGTATGTACTATACTCGGCCAGGAGCTCTAGAAAAGCGAAATTAATTAAAAAAGCGAAAAGACGGAGGAAACCGATAGAAGTATGTGGCGGACCAAATGACCAACTCCACGCATCAGGCCATTTATTTAACAGCCCACTAAGCCATTTTCCCATGTGCATCCATTAGGCATTCCCGAGGTAGACCTTCACGCTGCACGCACACACGGCACCTTATCTACTACTCCCTCCATCTCAGATTATTAGTCACATTTGCGATTTCTCTGCGACCTAGGTAGCGCGCGATAGGGCGAACGAAGGCCTCGCTGGAAGCTCGTACGAGCCTAATTTTTCTGTCTTTCGATGTGAAATTAATGGCAGAATGCGTATAGACGGCGCAGGCCCACATACAAGTAAACCAGTTTGGTTGCATGCCAACGATTAGGAGAGAAAACTCAGCGCATGCATTCGGTTCACACGGCATGCATGTCGCTCTGTTTCCACGAACGGAGTAGGAAGGACATTAAAAGGGTAGCGCGGCTGGCGCGTTTTTCTCTACGTTAATTGAGGAATTAAATGCTCAACACGCCTAATTCTTGAGATTATCTGTTTTTCGTATTGTGACTAATAATCTGAGATGGAGGGAGTAGATGTCCCTTTCAGTAAAATAAAATCTAGTCGACCCAAAATATGACAGCCACCAGCCGCCAACCATGCGATGAGGTGATTTCTCTAATCCTCCGCCCCTGCTTTGATCCCGTTGACAAGCCCTAGCGTCATGGCACCACTTCATTACACCTATTTCTCGCCCACAACGACCGGCTGCATCTCAAATTTCAACTAGCCTTTTTTCGACAATCATTTTCACTGTACTATAAAAGAAAGTATCATTTCAATGTTCAGTTAATCGACGTGTTCGTAAGAAATTAGAAAAGCACCAAACATGTAAGGTCCCGCAGTGAAGCGAGGGCATACAAGTAGAAATTAAATAACATTTGATGAACCATCGTATTTCAGAAAGATTACAAGAGAGCTGCACGGTTTTGTTCCCATAACGAGTGGGTGCGGTCAATCGGGTCCAGTTCAACCAGGGAAGGTGTAGTTTCGTAGCGTTATGGCAAAATATGGGCGATTTGTGAAATACAGAGTAGTACGTAGTACATAACAAATGGGGTGGTTGCAATTGTTTTTAGTGCATGTCATTCTCCGAACATCATATACGCCTAGCAGTCGCAAATCATGTGACCACTACAAAGCTCACAAATCCCTATCAGCGTACCTGCTTCAGAGAGACGGTAAGAGCAATGCCAGATTTACTTACCTGTTGATATTTTGCAGCGGGTGCTGTTCTCGAGAGAAACCGTCAGCTGGTACTAACTGCTGATGACAGTTATGAAGCCGCTGCAGCATGTGCGAAAAGCGACGAACCGCGGTAGATGCTTGGATGAACAGATCTGGCGGGCGTTTGTTTCCCGTACCCAGCACCTGAGCCAACGACCGCGATAGCATTGTTTGGACTACAAACCGCCGCCGCCGGGCCAATCGGGCGTCGTGGCAGCTCTTTCACAAGGCAGTCGGCCGTGGGCGAGATACTGCTTGAAATTCCAATTCGCAGGACCGAGCCGCCGACGAGGAGGAGGAGGAGGAGTAGAACCCGGCCAAAGGATGTGTTTTAGGGTTGGGACTTGGGGAAGAAGTATGGCTGACAATGGGCTTGCGGCGCTTGCCTCGTTCATTTCTTACCGACGACGCAAATTTCACAATTGGCAAACCGTATAGGCCTACGTACGTATTCCCAACCCTAGAACCCCCTTCTTAGAGCATGTCTAACAGACCCCCTATTTTTCTGCCCCTTATAACGCGAGTAGAGGGTCCTGTATTCACTTTCCACCGGCCGAAAACTCGTCCGAGCTAGCAGACCCCGTATCCCCACCCCGTAAAACAGAATACGGGGTGGGGATACGGGGTCTGCTAGCTCGGACGAGTTTTCGGCCCGTAAAAACAGGGTTTTGCACACCTATTGTGACAACTATTTTCCGATCAAACATGGCAAATGCAAAACATGCGATGCTTAATTCATAGTTTCTACATCACAACGATCATTAGTTATGTTCTAGCCATGGAGGTTCCTAAAAGTGTTGCCACCACCAACGCGATCAACGCGATACACCATCAATCGCTTGCCGCACGAGCTTGACGCGCCTGCAACTTCCTCGTCATGATGTCGGCCTTGGTCTCCTTCCACCACGCCAGCTGATCCTCGTCCATGTCCTTGGTGTTCATCATCATGATCTCCTTCTCCTGGGCCAAGAGCTCCTTCATCGCCTTGGTTTCTTTGAGTGCCAACATCCTACCATCCAATTCGGCCTTGCGCTTTGCATCTTCCCGCCTAGCTTCCACCTTGGCAAGCTTCACCTCCTTCTTCTTCTCGGTGATGATTAGCTTGGTCTCCAATGTCTTCAATACTAATGCCTCCTTTGACTTCATGAGTTGATCCATCTTCTC
The DNA here is from genome assembly GCA_012064385.1 of Puccinellia tenuiflora. Classification (NCBI taxonomy): domain Eukaryota; kingdom Viridiplantae; phylum Streptophyta; class Magnoliopsida; order Poales; family Poaceae; genus Puccinellia; species Puccinellia tenuiflora. The sequence goes on along the minus strand of QRDG01001222.1, from coordinate 688,827 downwards.
CTTGAAGCTAGTTGCCTCGGCTTCTAACCTCTGCCTCTCCTTCGCTTTCTTGGTGCCCTCGGGCTTGCCTTTGTTTCTACCATTCATGTCTTCCTCTTCATCATCCATGCTGAGCATTGCCTCCTTCTTGCACTTTGGTTCTTGGTCCCTCAACTGCCACTTGGGAAGGTGTTGAAGCAATGCTGAAACTGAAATTCCTTATTCTTGGAGCCGGCCATGTCTTTGTACCGCAGTTGAGCATACTTGGGCTGCACATCACAACAATATAGTGTGATGTTTGCACATCAATAACACATAGTTTGCACAAGAACTAATTTGCACATCAATAACACATAGTTTAGAAAACTCACATAGTCCTCCTGAACGCATCCACTTGGTGGATTATCCGCCACTTGGTCCATGGCAGCGCTCCAACGAGAACAAGCAGGTTTGATCGTGTTCCACCGGCCTTCAAGGGAGCGGTAGGATCGATCCGCCATACTCTTCGTGCGAGGCTTGAGCTGGTGGTAAACATCCTCAATGCGCTGCCAATAACGCTTGCCGGTTTGGTCTGTGCCGGTGCACGCATCCATTCCCACCTTACCCCACGCACGGACCAATGTCACGTCTTCAATCTCGGTGTAGTTGGACGTGCGTTGCTTCGGCGTGGACGAACCGGCAGCAGCCGGGTCGACCTCAACAACGTCGTCGTCGACCTCTTCGTCACCCTCCTCGTCGTCGCCATAGTCGCCATAGTCGTAGTTGGACCCTTCATCGAACGCACCAATGCCGGCGTCCAGGTCCACCGTTCCAGCGTTGAGCATATCCATGTAGCTTGTGGTGGGCTCATGGTCGAGCACCTGGTGGGCGTCGGCGACGGGTGGCGTCGGCGCGGGCGGAACGGCAGCAGCAGCAGCAGCAGGACGGGCGGCGGCGTTGGACGGTGGGGGGGCGAGGCCGACGCGGGTGGTTGGCTTCTTCGCCTTCGGCTGGGCACCCCTCGGCCCCGCCGACGCCGTCTTCTTCCGGCCTCCTTTCGCGGCTGCCGCAGGGGTCGCAGCCGGCGCAGCACCGGCCGCCGCCTCTGGGAAGGGGACCTTCGGGATCCGCTTCCTCTTCGATGGGATGGTGGCGGAGATGATGGCCGAGACGTCGCCGTTGCTCGGCTGATCCTCCACGACGCCGACGGTGACATTCACCACCCCTGACGACGGTGATGCATCGCCGGTGGTCGGAGGTGCTTGCGGAAGGTCCATTCCGGCGAGATCGGGCCGCGTGGTGGCCGGGGATGGCGGGGCGGAGGAGATCGGGCGGCAGCGGCGGCGGTTGGGCTCGCTGAATTGCTTCGCGCGCAGTGGAGGGGAGGAAGAGGGGTTGGGCCTGTATTCCGCGCCTCACCCAGCACAAGTAGGGGGCGACGAGCCGCCCCGTAACGAAACTTGTAAAAATCCGTCCGGGGTGTCCGATTTAGGGGGTCTGTTAGACGGCCGGGTAGAGCCCAACCCCGTATATCGGCAGTTATTTTACGGGGTTGGGCCTTTTGAGGGGTCTGTTAGACATGCTCTTACCTCCTGGCTGGCGGCGGCTATTGGTGTGCCTATCGATTTTTCAGGCTGAATTTCGCCGCGCCGTCCGCTCACCATCGAGTTTCTTGTAAAAGAGCGTTTAGGTCAACGATGTTGGGGCCGGCGTTTGCTCAGGTGCTGCGTAAGGGAACCAAACGCCCGCCAGATCTGTTTGCTCGAGCATCTACCGCGCTTCGCCCTGGTTCCCACATGCTACAGCAGCTTCATCACCTCAATCGGCGGATAGTACCAGCTGACGGTTTCCCCCAAGTGCAGCCGCTGTTCCAAAATAACAGAAGGTATGTAAGTTTGGCATGGTAAGAAAAGAGACGGGTTTCTGTTCTGCTTGTAGTATACCAACCCATGCTACTCCACGTATTCAGTAAATTATGAGAATGAGATGCATTAAAAAGAAACTCATTTTGTATTCAAACAAATTGCAAGTATTTTGCCGTAATGTCACAAAATACGACCTTCTTTTGTTGAACTGGACCCGACGGCCGGCATCCACTCGTTATGGTAACACAATACCTGCCGTTCACTCGTAGGTTATACATGTTCCATCAAAGTTTATTCCTATTCGATTCATAGTATTCGGAATATCAAAATTCACTTAAAAACGGGAAAAGAGGACAGGTTTGAGATTGTAATGTTATGTCATCTGTATTTGTACAGGGGAGCTCCTGCTGTCAGTATCTTTGAACCTAACTGGACCATTACGCATAGTTTTTCCACTCTGGAGAATTTAGCTGGTAATTCTATGGACTGTCAAAGGTAACCTTGCTCGCTTCAAAACTTAATTATTGTCCCAACATATGTAATAACACGTTAATATGGCATCTGATCTCAGGGCCAAGGGTGTTAGCTCTGATCAAAGGTTTGCAATACTGAGGAGCATTGGGGACTGTGTCAACCATTATGAGCTCAGGCTGCTCTTAAAGAAGAAAACTGTCCCCGTTTGCTATGTTTGGTGTGATCCTTCCCCACGGATGCATATAACCCAGGTATAATTAGTTTTTAGATTGTGATCTCTTTATGTAGATCTCGTGCATTGCCTATAGACTTGTTGATGACTGCAGTTACTAACTATCTTGTAGTACTATATATAGGGTTGTGCCCCTTCCATCTACTAGTTAGTGGGCGCGTGCACACACGTCTTGACATTCAAACACTGGGGTCTTTTGAAGTGTATGTTTTATAGCTAGTATACACGTGCAACACATGTCTTCGACCATGAAAATGTGATTATTAGTTGCCCAGCATATTTCCATAGAATTGTTAAAATTCATATTTACAATAGCAACCAAGAATATACCATAGTCATACTACCCAATATAGATATCCAGATATACAACATTCAAGGTTATATACATTCACATAAATGTTTTAGTTTTCACAGGTGCACTGCTGCCTCAAAGCACCTGAAGAAAAGGCACAGACAACTATTAGAAATCATCATAAACAAAACTCACATAGAGGAGGCAGCTGGTACAGTTTATCACGGAATTTGAACAAAATATAGCAGCCTATGAGGGCCAACCCAACTCTACTTGTTTGAGTGTAGGAGAGATAATGATCACATATGAAACGCGATATTTGCATCATGATCTGTACTTTGTTTAGAAAATATAAATTTTGCTTACCATTAGCTGAGACCATATTTATATCTATCATATACCAGCTTAACATTTCTTCGGACCATGGAACATGCACTAAAAATAGAGATATCAAGGAAAGTAAATGGGGAAATCATGATGGCACAACTGAACAAGTGCACTGATTGGGATAAAATACATAGCAGCTGCAAAATACACGCCACGGTAGAAGATACAAATCTAATATACTAATAGACATACAAATTTAAATAGGAAATATGAATCAGAATGGCATGAGAGGAATACACCGTAGATTTGTATTTATAATTTGACTAACTCAACAGAGAAATTTAATGAATAGACTAGGGAGGCAATAGAGTTGGGGTCAGTGTTTAGTTCCAGTCTCTCTAATTCATGAAGTCTCTCTATTCATGAAACGGTCTTGCTAGCAAGCAGGCGAACTGCCACAGTCTTCTAGGAAATCGTATTGGCTCTCTAGTCTCAACCAAGGCCAAAATTTGTTGAGACCACGTATGTATATAGTGATTATTTTTAGAGAAAATGCAAAAGCTTTGCGTTTTTATTCATTGAAAAGGTAGAAGAGTTTGTTTACAACCTCCTTAAAGTGATTCTCACAAGATATCTCTTACAAAATCGAACAAAATGGAACTACTAATACTTCAATTTAGACAAAACCTGTTCCTCTGCCATCGAACCATGTATTGAGTTGGTACCCCAGTAGAGAATACTGGGGTTATTCCGACTCCAGTATCCCCTATCTCAATTCCAGGTGCAACGAACGTCTCCACAAACTTACAAAAACTTGATGAGTACTAAACCTTCTCCCAGGATTGGTGAGGTGTCCATCCAGACCAATAATGTTCATCTTTCAGCGGAGATCTATCCAAAAGATGCATAACTTTCTTGTTTTATTGTACCACAATTTATCTAATTAGTTGACCATCCCGACCACTTATGTAAGCTCTTTATAGCTCAGAAACTTGCATATTGACCAATATTCCAGAAAATTCCTTCAGTTGCCTTCAAGCCTTGGCAAGTTGTCAGTTCGTAAAAAATCAGTACATTGCCCAACTGCAAGGAAAAGTAGTATGCTGAAATACGGTAAAGGGTGCTTGAACCTAGGGATAAAAAAGAAGTGAGCCCAGCTCACTTGGTTAGGGAAGTGGATGTACAACCCAGCCACCCAGGTTCAAGTCCTCATGGATGTAGATTTGGGTTCTTATTATTTCAAAACAAAAACCTCTGTAGGGGCTTCCCCTACCGCATTCCTTAAAAAAAAACTAGGGATAAAAGGTAAAGGGTGCTTTCCTTCTTGTGAGCAGGACCAGGGCATAACACGACGCATTGACTTCGATCCTCAGGCCTAGATTCGGCTGCTTGTGAAGACTGCTCCTGATACAGACGAAACGTTTGCCGATGATGTACCACGGTGAAGCTGCATATAATATGATGATCCACACAATTAGTCTTTCATCAAAGTTCTTGATAGTACCCTTGAACTACTAAAAGGTTTTCTAAACAGAAATCTACCCAACCAATGAATGAATGCTTGTTCACATACAAATGTTAAGCATGTCACGTATCAATAAGTTTTAAGAAAATTAAACTATTTTATGCAAAATCAAATGAGAGCAATTGTTTTTTAACTACATCTAATAGCTTGTTGGTCAGATACGTCTTGATTTGTACAGAGTACTCCAATGGGTCCACTTTTTGCTACATGTTCATGGACACACTTGTGAATCAGTATCCCAAGGCACACCAACAACCCCCAGCGAGAGAACCATCAAGATTAACCCGGGCCGGGGAATCTGCACTGTCACAGCTTGGCGCATGCAACGCCACCATGGGGGAAGGTACACCAGAGATGAAATGCACGGAAATACGTTTGGGATTGAGCTCTAATTCGGCGGATATCTGAAGGAAGTCGGTGGATGACGGCACGTTTGGTAGCGTCGAGGACCGTGCAGTGCGTGGTTTTGCTCCACCCAGTTCTTGGCGCGGTAGCTCTGGCTATATCTTAGGCGATGGTTCTGGCTCCATGGTGGCGATGAGGCGTGGCTTGTGCTGCTGACGAGCACGCGAATCGGCTGGATCGGCGGTGGGTGCGGATCAAGCTGCCCCGGGCTGGCATCGTCACGGCCTTCTTTTGCTGCGCTCCTCCGGATAGCTCGCCGCCGCTGGATCCACCCGTGAGGTCGCTGCCACCTGCCCCTCACCCCCGGCCGGGAAGAGTCCAATGGGGCTGTCCACCCACACGTCGCGCGTCAGGAACAACCTCCCTACAAGCACCGTTGCGAGCGACCTCCGCGTCCGGCCGCGAGACGGCGGGGAGCAGCCCCAACATCCTCTCGCCATCTTTGCACGCTGCTGCCAGGAGCCTCCCGCCCCGTTTGGCCAGAGGCGCGCCGACGCGTGCTGCTGCTGTGGGGAGCACGGGATCGGCGGTGGGTGGATCCGTTCGGTCCAGGAGAGGGGAATAGAAGAAACCGAACGGTACAGTGGCATTTTGGTCGTACTATGTGATTTGTGGGAGGGCATAACGGTAAAAAGGGACGTGTGTTGAGTTGTCAAACATTGGAGCAATCTGACCCTTCATCAAATATTGAAGGGATCAAATTTAATGTATCAACACAACTCAGCAAAAGTTTGCTCTTTTGGATCAAATTTAATGTATCAACACAGCTCAGCACAAGCTTGCTCTTTTAATAGTAGTATAGACTTGCCATACTTGATTTGTTATCTTAGCAAAATGTTTGTTTCCTTTGATAAATATCACACCGTCCTTAGACCTTAGTTATGCCTAATTTATTCTTGGAATAAACTAGGTAACCGCCACTGTGAAGATGGCTGGCCATCACCTCGTAGCGATTGGGGAGGACAAGCTAGATAGACTAGAAATTATACCCGTTGTCTGATTCATTATGGGTACATATGCTGTCCACAAGCTAGAGAGACAAGACAAATTAATTATTCATTGTTTGATTCATTATGGTTACATAACCTGCCCTTGCTGTCCTGATATGGGACTTGCATACACCCGATCTCTAACTCTATGTTACATGTTTCCTATTTAATTTGATCCCAAATTTATTTGGATATATTGTGTAAAACTGCTGTACCATGCACATATGGTGCATGGGTCGAGGCCATTATTAATTATGTATTGTTGACTAAAAACTTTCAGAAATGGAGTTACTCCTGGATTGGGTACTCAGGGCACCATAGTTAATCGGTTAATCTAACATGGAAACGTGCCCCACGAACCATCTCCGTCCGGCGTCCATGCATCCATGTAAGGAGGCTACGGTGACCAAGTCATGCATGCATATGAAGAATCTTTTCACAATCCAGGGATTCAAAATGAATTATTGTTTAAACCGGTAATCCAATTGACGATCTGTTTTTACCGTTGGCTTTGTTTTGACGAGTACTTTAAAATGAGATCACATCTTAATATGTTTTGACAAACTTTTTTTTCGACGTCAGTTGCCAGGTTATAATAGTGTAGTAACCATATTAGTATTTAATAGTTACCACACAAAGAATACATAGTTACCATGTTATTTTCACATGTTTTTTTTGTCATAGGCATGATCTACACGTACAAAGAGTGAGGATTTGATCCACTCTAAACACGTAAAATTTAGAATCATCGTCACCAAAGGTTTACATTAGTGAATAGAGAAGTTCAAAGAGGCAGGCAACCATTTGTTTTTAACCCGGTAACCAACTTATCAATATGTGGTGACTAAGTGAGTATAATCTGGCAACTATGGTCATGAAAAAAAGTTGTCAAAACATATCAAGATGGGATCTAGTTTTCAAGATCTCGTCATGACAAAGCCAACCGTGAAATCAGATCTCAATTTTGATTTGCGGCTTAAGAGATAAATCATTTTGAAGTTTGAAAACCAAAAAGAATCTACGTGGTGGCTGCATGCATGCATGGTTTACTTACCCTATTCAATCTGTGCCCACGGAAAGTCGCAAGAGGGCAATATGCCCGTCAATGTGGCTGCCAACAAGCTTTCTCTGATGTGGTTGCAACTGCAAGCTTTGGCACACTGATTGTTTTGCACTTGTGTGAGTTCTAAATGTGTGCATACGTTCGGGCTGCTAAGCCTGACCTTCGACCCGTTGTCCAGCATGAGCTTTGGCACTTCTGCCGCTAGGAGTCTACCCTAGCACTTTCTGAGCTTGATGTTGCCCAGCCAACACTGTATATAAGTATATAACACATTTTTTCATGTTTCCACCAGCTTGCATCAGTTTGCTGTAGTCTAAGTTTGTTGCCTTTAAGCAAACAACAAGGTGCTATGAGAGGCCACCACACTAGATAACATCGAATGAAACAAACCGCCAGTCTCGATGGCACCTACGAGAAACGTGGATTGGGTATAATTTTCTCTCTTCATGTTCTGATTGGCTTTGTTCTCCAATGGGAAAGTTAGACTCAGTCTATGGGCTGGTGAGCTATTGGTTTGGTTGTGTTAATTGGCTGATGATGCCTATAGGCTCTTAATAGTTAATACTCTACCAGGCACATGCCACGGACCAATATTGTTCTGGCCTAACCAGGCAAGCCTAGGCCAGACACCATATTTCCGCAGGCATGGAATCCCATCTTGTATATCTATGACCAATAATTTGCCAGATGATAAATCTCATGTGACCAAACAGAAGCCTTATGGGGGTTCTAGGAATAACATGCAAAGGTTTGATGAAGTTAAAAGTTAGTTCTGTGTCTGTACTGTCCTTCCTTTACATGGTTCTTTGCTGATCGTATGTCCTTTCTTTATTATTTGGCTTTCTATCTATTATTTGTGAACTACTCCGTCCATTACTTTTCTGCTATTTTAATTTACTTTCAGCAGTTTAGATCGAGTTCATCTCACTGAAGATGTCAGTGGTTCATGGTAGCTTTTTTGTGCTTCTATACAATATACACTGAATTTTACATGGATCTGTTAAACGTGCAGGGAATCTCAATGACAATCAATGTCAATAAGATGATTAAAGCTGGTTGCAAAGTTAAAATTTTGATGGCTGATTGGTTTGCTCGGATGGACCATAAGATTGGTCGCAAGGTTGATGGCGATCTAAGTAAAATGCGTACTATTGGCTTTTACAATATTGAGACGTGGAAAGCTACTGGAATGGATCTTGATAGGGTTGAGTTTGTGTGGTTATCAGATGGAATAAGTTGCAATGCAGATGAATACTGGCCACTAGCCATGGAAATTGCTAGAAAAAGCGATATGGGTAGAATAAAAAAGTGGCTTCGTGTCCGTGCCACAAAAGATACAAGGTATCTTCTTTAGATTATTCAAGTGTGATGTTCATTTCACTTGAGAACCTTTGAATTTTGGCATTGAATATGTGCACTGTCTCTTGCTCTGAACATGCAAGTAATTTATTTTGTTTACCAAGCAGGGGCCATGGGAGTTATGATCCCTATACAATGAGAGATTTTACTCCTGCTGAGATATTTTATCCTTGCTTGCAATGTGCTAGTATGTTATCTCAGAAGGTTGGTTTCTTTATTAACACATTCATAATGGAATGTTAATTACTGCCTATATTTGTGTCTGTAAGCATGTTTGGTGCAATCAAATATCTCAATTCTATCTTTTTTTTACACATAACTCTTTGATTGGAATAACGAAGATATCCTTGAATACTTGGATTCCGAGATGTCATGCACATATTTTTTGTGTCCAGGCTCTCCGATTTTCTAGCCCTGGTTTCCCAAAGTTTTATCATGAATTTATCATTAAATACAAAAGCAGACGGAAATGAATTCTTAGATGACACTAACTTAATGGGTTCTTTGCGCAAAGTTGCTTGACACGCATGTTTGTCTCATGTGGTGACCATATGTGTAATCTCTGTAAACGGACTGTCTAATGAAAATGTGGTTACTTAAAAAAACCACAAAACTTACATAATTCAAATCCCTGAATCTATCTCCTTTAGCAGGTCCCATTAAAAAACCACTTAGCTTTATGTGGCCCTGTTCAGAACTCTTTATATTCTCCGTCTCTTTCGCAACCTCTAACATGCTATTTTTTCCATAGCCTTTTTCACCATGAATGCTTTCATTGTGTTGTTACTGAGACAGAGGTTTATATCAATATATCAATTTTGTAATGTTAGAAATCAAACCAAAATAAATGCTCTACCATAACCAAACGGTCCAAACTAGCATAAATCTTTGGTAGGAGACCTCGTGTTTTCAAGGTTAACTTCTTTGTATATAGTTGCTCTGTTTTCAGAACTATTTTAAGTAAAATTTTGAGAAAACAAAGAGACGATGCCGGTGCACTTCAGTAAAATAAAACATCTGTGTGTTGACAGACTTGTGTAGGGGTGCATTCTATACTCGATTGGAGTGGAAGATAGCGTATGTACGGTATAACTTCATGTTTGGTTTTGTTGGATTTAACATATTAACTGTAAACTGTCTCTTACTAGCTTTCTACTTTTGACATCAACTCAACTATTATCATCTGCTCTGAAATAATCTTATTGCATGTCATAAGTTCATTTGTTTATTCATAGAATCAAATAATTATTATTTATTTTCAAGTCGTCAAACCTTGTTTGGCTCTCCTCTTACTTAATTCGTATGCACAAGTCCTGTTCAGCTTATGTTATGAAATTTTGAACTGCAGGCGGACTTATGGTTGCTGGGTCTGGATCAGTGTGGGGCCCACACGTTAGCTAGACAATATTACAATCACGCGGAGAGGAAAAGTAGACCAGTTGCTTTATTCCATAGTATCTTTATATTTGTCCATTTGCTAATCAACCATGTTATCTCTCTTACACACACAAACCTTCTAGTGAGCACGTGCTTGCAGACATACACCCTTAACTTCAGATATAGATGTGCTACCTAATTTATTTGAATACCCGGAAGATGAGGGGCGTGATGATCCAAGATGGGCCATCTTCATGGAAGATGAAGAGGTTTGTACTCCCTTTTTTTGACAAAGTTGTATCTCTATGGCCCTACTGGTACTACTAGTCAATTGATGATCTGGCACTACCCCACCAGTCCAAGGAGTTCCCTATTTTCATGGTCCTACTGTAGACTGTTTAGCAAAATAATGCAGCACATAGTGCAGTTAAGGCTGTTGGTGGACATATTATAGAGCAATAGTTGATGGTTCATATTCGAGCAACCATGTCAATGGGCTGCTAAAAATCCTCTCTTTTTTTACACTCAGTAACTGAACAAAATAGGCAAGTTTGGTGTTTGGCCACCGAAAACCGAAGTTGATGAGGCATGTAGGCTGAAATGCTGGAGGCCAGCTAATCCTGTAACCCTTATTTAGTGTTACGCTGCCACATTGCACAGATCAGGGGCCCCTGCCTGAACCTGGCTCCGCCATCACTCTTGCTGGCACAGCGCTGCTGGTGTGCCCCTGGTTCCCTCCCGCCCCACCTTGCTTCACGCAGAGGTAGACCACTGCGTTCCTATTGCTGGTGTTGACCGTTTCCCATCGCCCCCCTTTGACTGAGTAATGAGTCTTTGTCTTCTTGTAATGCTGAAAAAAATCTTTGTGTTGTGTTGTTTTGCTCTCAAACTTATTGTTTATCTTTTTGAAATGCTGCTGAAATAGTCTCCTGTGTATATGATAACAACCCCAACTAGCAAAAAATAAAAATAAATTTCAGTGACCGAATTTTCAGTTTCTACCAAACACCCACCCCTAGTTGTCAACAGCATGTGAAAAAAATGCTGTCCTTTCTAGTTTACAGCATGATCCAAGTTTGACACACATGTTTTTGTGTTTAATATTAATATTGTTTAGAAAGATATTCTTCAATAGTTGCTTTTTTTTTACAGGAAATTGTCAGTGTGAAAATAAAGGAAGCTTTCTGCCCTCCAGAGTATGCAGAAGGCAACCCTTGTTTGGAGTACATAAAATGTATAATCTTACCTTGGTTTGGAAAGTTTGAGGTGGTTCGGAAGCAAGGGAATGGCGGCAATAAGTAAGTTTCGCTGCTGCCTAGTCGTCGTACAATAGTTTCTGCATAGGTCGTCATTACAGTCCTACATAAATAGCTAGGAAAGACAATATTGTATGTGTCATGACAACAACCACTTTTATGCAGGACATTCTTTAGCATGGAAGAGCTTACTACTGATTATGAAACTGGCGCTCTGCGTCCTCTTGAAGTGAAAGAGGCACTTGTGAAGGCAATAAACATGATGTTGCAGGTGACTTGTTTCTTTCCTTCTATGTCGTTCAGTTTTCAGTTTCTTTCTGTCTTCAAGTTTGTCATTTTATCCTCTAGCTTTTTATGACGAGACCATTTTGATATCATTAGATTTATATTGATCGTAAGATTTCCCATATGGAAGTGATCTTGTGCCCCGGGAAGCATAGGCTAATTTTGCATAGAGCCTGCAAGATGCTGCCGAAACTTGGTTCTTTTAATTAAGACTACATCATTGATGGCGCGAGTTGCCGTGCCCGTCTATTTGTGCATAATAATCTTAGTTAATGACGAATATATACATTACTTAAGAATTCATTTATGGTGAATGATGTTAAAGGTAATTGATATGAGATTTTAGCATCTTCCTGTTTGGCTTGTTTTGGGCCTTCTTTCCTTCTTATTCTATGTGTACCATGTGGGCAGCCCACGACATGGAGGGAGCAGAGCATGTAGTGCATTGCATGTTGCGCTATGAGCATTCACAATACATACATTGCACGGTTTGCCACACCAGTGCCTTTGTAAAAGTTATGTTGATCCATGATGTTGGTTGCGACGGCAGCATGACCAAATTTAACAAAGAATGGCTGCCATGACATGAGATGACATGGATGCTGCTTTTGTAGGGGATCTAGTTTACAAAAAAAGGAGGCGCCAATTCTTTATATTTCATGTTATTAAAGCTAGTCATCTAAAATTCTAAGAACACTGTACATATTTAACTATTTTGGGATCCTATTCCTCTGACTTTAAATTTGCTTTATCCACCATTTTTGGCACATCTACTTTCAACATTTTGGATGCTTGCACAGAACTATTATCACCTTTTTTAGAAAATTTATCATGCACCATCATATAACCAATTAACATCTCAGTTAACTATGTGTGAATTGCACAATAAAGATAATAAACAAAACATTATAGTACATTTATTTTCTCCAAGACAAGGTAAATGATTTAGTACTTAGACATTTATCTTGTCTTGCAGAAAATATTTGTACTATAATGTTTTACCCATTTCTTAATCAACAAACAACACGAAGGAACTATTCAGCTTATGATAGAAGGCAAACCGTTAGCTTTGTGGTCCTAGAAATCATAATATCCTTATAATTGTTCTGCTCCCTGATGTTCTCTTCTCCTACTCAAGCTCGGAATAATTTCTTGCCGCCCTTTTCCATTCTGGTGACTAACAAAAGCATCGTATGACCATGACAATATACATTTTCGGTACAAAAGGAAATGAACTATTGGGATATGGGAAGAAAATGCTAGATAAGGATGTACCTTAGGAGTCAGCACTCCAACATTGTTTGGTGGCTCTCCATGTTGGCTAGCATAACTTGTAAGCAATGAAACAGCTGCAGCTATAAGATCAGTCACTGAATGCATTGACATGCTCGTCTATTTTGACAGAAGAATGATAGTTTTTTTTTTTTAGATCATATTTTTAAAATCTTGACAGTACAACTATATCAATAGCATGGTCCATAATAAACTGAGAACATACAAGGGATAACAATAAGACCAAAGGAATATATTGTATACCAGGTCATCTATTTTGCTCGTTCTCTTGAAACTGGGAATACATGGCAAGGGTAGTGACAACTATATATTGAGGTAGACATGCGAGATTGATTAGAAGCTTAAAAGAGTTGCCACTCACATATGGCAAAGAGTATTCTGCATCTTGTGAAGTTCGTTGCAGTATGTGAAGGCAAAAGGCCAAACACATTTTATAGAAAAAAGTTAGTTTAGTGGAACTACTAAACTCGATGACATTGTTCTGTTAGTTTTGAAGGCCTGCTCTCAGTGCATTGGACTCAGACTGAACCATTTGGTCTATCTTAGTTCCAAGTGCAAGAACTAAAATCTGGATGAGTATAGTGATATCAGTAAGTAATCTTAATTGCTTTAGTTGGTCTCGTCTAAACTCTCTCAATCCTAAGTTAGTTCACATCTTGAGCATATGTAACAGGGAACAGCGGTGTAGGCACTGAAATGGAACACAAGTGTTGAATGCATAATTTCTGGACCATATCATTTTGCCAGAAAATTGAATATATGCTACAGTAGGGTATTTGCTTCTCTGAAAATTAGTGTCAAGTGCAAAATAATTTTGGGTCCTCAAGTGCAGTCACTTATTCGACCAAAAGGATCAAGTCTAGCTCTACTCACTGGCCTAAAAACAACATGACTACAATTAGCAGCAAGGAATTTAATTACAGAGTAACACCAACCAGTTTTAAGTTCAGACAAAGTGCTTATTGCATGTGTACTTGGTAGGTAGACATATACATCTGCTCTCTGGTCTCAAGTAGTTTGGTTCAGTTAGCATAACACATATCAGCTACTCCCTCAGTTCCAAATTAGATGACTTCCATTTGCCCACATGTGGATGTATCTAGACATTTTATAAGTATAGATACATCCATATTTGGAAAAATGGAAGTCATCTAATTTAGAACTGAGGGAGTACGAGGTAATGATTGTAGATGAGAGGTTCTTTTATAAGCATATTGTAATTCATGCGGTGCTCCTGTACTTGCCAAAACTGCTCGTCTGCTATCACCTAACAGCTATGTTCAGCTTTTGCTAAAGAGCAAAACTGAATAAGAATTGATTTTCTACTTCTATCTCTGAATCTTACTAAAAACTTCAGGGAGCTGCACTTCTTAGCAAAACTATTTTCTAACTCCTCTCCTAAAACTCTCAGTTGTTGCACTAATAACTGCAGATTCTTTGCTTTCTCGCTAGGTAAAAAAGAACGAAACCTGAATATAAGCTTCTACGGTTCAGTTAGCATGATGTGGGTACAATCAGAGTTCTAACTCCTCAGCGATATCTGACGGAGCAAATGCAGCCAAACTTCAGTTCTACCCTCAATCCTACCCATTTTAGCTAAGCCGTGGCTTGCACGATTTGCATCGGGCTTACTTTCCTTAGTACGATCTCTCTTTCACAAATCCTTTCATGGATGGTACAGACCCTCATAGCATGACGCTACATATTTGGGGATCGCTCATCTATTAACGCCATTGCCTCCGCACAATCAGACTCAAGGACGATGACCTTGGGAGACCAGTGCATGGCTAGGCCTAGCCCTTCCTCCATTGCCCGAGCTCTGCCTCCAATGCGTCCTTGCAGTTCACAAGATGCCGACACACAGCGACGATCACCTCGCCTCTGTCGTTCCTGAGGATCATGCCAGCTCCAGCCCTTCCATCCGATGTGAAGGCGCCATCCACATTAAGCTTGTCCGTCCCCTCGCCGGGCGGAGCCCATTTCTGCTTGACTTTCTGACGCCCATCCTCAGAATGTTTCTCCCGTTTAAATCCCTGCACAGATGAGACAAAATGTTTATCGATGTCGAATCATCAATGAGTCCAGATAGCTCATCAGGAAGCATTTTGAGGTCTCCACCGGGGCTGGTTTCTTTTGATGGGTCAGCTCATTGTAGCTGTGCCACACTCTCCAGAGAGTCATCGCAGCATGGCACGCTGGGTTTCAGTCAGCCTCGTGTTCAGTTCTTTCTTTGTTGTGCACTTCATTAAACCAAGCGTACAAGGCTCCCCTCCACAAGCATTCAGATCATTTTCTGGAAGCAGAAGGAGCAAGAACTTGCATGCAAGTAGCCCAGAATATATGCACAACAGTCAAGACGCTGCATAAATATGAAGACACCTTTTCTTTCTCTTTTGGGGTTGTAGCTACAAAAAAATGTTACCAAATAATGTAGAATGGCAGAATCCCAAAATCTAAAACCGGTCTGCTATGATTATTTCTGCAAAAGCTAGCAAGGTGTGGAGGAATAAAGGCAACGTTTAATATCATGATATATTTATTAGAGCTGAGAGTACACAAAAAATGGATTGACACCCTAGCCAGATCAGAAATAAAAATTCATATCAGTTCAGTACTTAAAGAGAAGCACATGCATGAAGGTGATGAAAGGGTCTGATGAACAGGAAAAGAAGTAGTAGCCAAGGTAAATCCATATCAGAAATACAATAGTTTCAGGTAGCTCCTCCAATACATCTTTTTAGCAATTTTTCAATGTAACATACATTGGGCTCTGCATAACAAAATGTTGGATAACTGTTGGAGATATGTAGAGCCCAGCCCAGAACCTGACCTATATAAAGGTTTCTATCCTGTACAGGAGGGTGAGTTCTCTCATCCCAGTCCACAACCGCCAATGAAACCCTAATCAGGTTAGTCTCTCATCCCTGCTCCACATGGTATCAGAGCAAGGAGCATGAGGGTGATGTGAGTAGAAGTGGTGGATCTAGAGGAGTGAGCAGGCTACTGCGGTAGCAAGGAGGCGAAAGGAGCAAGCAGGCTGCTGCGGCGGCGAGGAGGTGAAGGCTGTGGCAGGCAAGGAGAGGAAGAGGGCTTCCTGCAGTGAAGAACAAGCATGGGGGACACCGAGATCTTGACCAAGGCCCTAGAGAAGCTGGAAGATCTTATCAAAGGGGATGGAGCAGCATCTGGTGCAGGGGGAGCAATGGTTCCTCATACTGAAGCTGTTCAGAGGCTCGAGCTTATGCCAAATGACATCAAGTTGGAAGGAGTGTCCAACTATCTCCGGTGATCAAGGAGGGCTCTGTTGATCCTGAAGACGAAAGGGCTGGATGAGCAAGTGAGCGGGGGAGCTGCGGAACCACTAGACACGACCAGCCCTCAATGGAAGAAGTGGAGTGCCACAAATTCTTTGATTGTGGCATGGATGTTGAACTCCCTGGTCCCTGATATTGCCGCTTCAGTGGAGGCACTCACAAAGGCCTCAGAGGTATGGGAGACCCTATTGAATCTCTACTCTGGAAAGGGGAACATTATGTTGATTGCTGAGATTGAGGATAAGGTATATGACTTGAGACAAAGAGATAAAACGGTGATGGCTTATGTGGCTGAACTGTAGCATTTGTGGGGGCGATTTAGACCATGTTGATCCTCTAGAATTGGTCCATGGTGAATGTGTGACTGCTGCTGCAAGCTGGATTGAACGCCGGCGAGTCATGAAGTTTCTCAAAGGTCTTAATCCAGAATTTGAGGGTAGAAGGGCTGCTTTACTGCATCAAGCCACTACTCCTTCACTCCAAGAAGCCATCGCTGTAATGTCCAGAGAGGAAGTGAGACTGGAGATGACAAAAGGAAGCGATTCAGTCCCTCATCCTACCTTCTACAATACTGAGAGAAGGGAGATGAGAGATTGCTTCACTTGTGGACTGAGAGGGAACTTGAAGCATTAGTGTAACTCCACTGTGACACCTGGTAGGGGAAGAGGAAGTTATGCTTATGGCAGAGGAAGCTACAGAAGAAGAGGTGTATATGGAGATGCCACCAGGATTTGTTTCGGCTGAAACTAAAGGAAAGGTATGCAAGCTGAAGAAATCATTATATGATCTGAAACAATCCCCATGGGCTTGGTTTGATAGATTTAGACAGGCTGTGTGTGGCATGGGATATGGTCAATGCAATGGAGATCATACATTATTTTACAAACATGCTCAGCAGAAAATCACCATTCTTGCGGTATACGTTGATGATATTATCATCACAAGAGATGATGATGTGGAAATTGTAAAACTAAAGGAGCGCCTTAGTCAAGCCTTTGAGGTGAAAGATTTGGGAAAACTTAAATACTTCCTCGGAATAGAAGTTGCTAGATCCTCAAAAGGAATAGTACTATCTCAGAGAAAATACACCTTAGATCTTTTAGATGATATGGGCATGTTGAGATGCCGAGCAGCTTCAACTCCTATTGACCAAAATAACAAAGTAAATGCAGAGTCTGGCGAGTCTGTAGACAAGGAAAGATATCAAAGACTTGTTGGAAGACTAATTTACTTATGCCACACCAGACCAGATATATCATACGCAGTGAGTGTAGTGAGCCGCTATATGCATGATCCCAGGGATGGACATTGGGAAGCGGCTCAAAGAATCTTGAAGTACCTAAAGGGAACTCCAGGGAAAGGGTTGTGGTTCAAAAGTAATGGTCATTTGGATGTAGATGGCTATTGTGATGCAGATTGGGCTAGCTGTTTGGATGATCGAAGGTCTACCTCAGGTTATTGTGTGTTTGTTGGAGGAAACTTGGTGTCATGGAGAAGCAAGAAACAATCCGTGGTCTCAAAATCAACAGCTGAAGTAGAGTATAGGGCTATGTCATGAGGCTTGAGTGAAATGTTGTGGGTAAGAAACCTCTTAAGTGAACTGAAAGTGCTAAGGGAAGGAAGCTTGAAAGTGTGGTGTGATAACATGTCTGCTATAAGCATAGCAAATAATCCTGTCCAACATGACCGAACTTAACATGTGGAGATAGACAGGTTCTTTATTAAGGAGAAGATTGATGCAGGAATTATATCATTGGCTTATGTGCGTTCTGGACAACAAGTGGCAGATTGTTTGACAAAAGGGTTGGGAACAAAAGAGTGTAATCTTGCATGTGTCAAGATGGGAATGATCGACATTTATCACCCATCTTGAGGGGGAGTGTTGGATAACTGTTGGAGATACGTAGCTGGGCCTCTATGTGGCCCATCAAGCCCAGCCCAGAACCTGACCTATAAAAAGGTTTCTATCCTGTACAGAAGGGTGAGTTCTCACGTCCCAGTCCACAGCCGCCAATGAAACCCTAATCAGGTTAGTCTCTCATCCCTGCTCCACACAAAACATGGCACAACACTAATCATACATAGTTCCAAAGAAATAACACAAACTTGATATAATTAGAAGCAACCAAATAAACAAGAGTCATGCATAAGTAATTGCAGCTAATTATTCAGAACCAAATAGAGACATGCATGAAACAAGTATAGAATGTGTTTCAAATCAAGCAATATGTAGATTAAAGAATCTGACACAAGAGTTGAAGAAGTGCATGGCAGCTCACCAGGTTTTTTGAGAGAGACCAGATAGAAGAAAACCGGACAAAGTATTGTACAAAATCATCATCCTCTACCTATGCTCTAGGATCCTCTCTCCGGTGGCGGATGGAGCAGCGCGTCTGCCGGCAGTGCGCCTCGGGGAGGGCAGTGGCGGTAGGCGAACTTGTGGAGGGGTGGGACCCAGCGGCCCACTGGGGTAGAGGTATGTATGCATGTGGCGGAAGCCAACACCGCACTGGAGTGAAACACGAAACTAGCAGCAGCCGCTGCTACCTCCGTCCTCATCCGCCCATCACTTCGTGCATTCCTCCCACATCCTCCTCGCCTACTATCCGCTTCTAGAGTTTCGCCACCACTTTCGCTTGGTCTCCGCTACAACCTGCCGTACTGATGCCTAGAGGAGATTGGTTGATCAGGAGGGAGGGCTTTGTCACGAGCTATCAATGTTTCTCTTGGACAGGTCGCCGCCTGTGTCCTATGTTTCTACTTTTCGCTGCACTTTTTTTTTNAGAGGAAGTGAGACTGAAGATGACAAAAGGAAGCGATTCAGTCCCTCATCCTACCTTCTACAATACTGAGAGAAGGGGAGATGAGAGATTGCTTCACTTGTGAACTGAGAGGGCACTTGAAGCATTAGTGTAACTCCACTGTGACACCTGGTAGGGGAAGAGGAAGTTATGCTTATGGCAGAGGAAGCTACAGAAGAAGAGGTGTATATGGAGATGCCACCAGGATTTGTTTCGGCTGAAACTAAAGGAAAGGTATGCAAGCTGAAGAAATCACTATATGGTCTGAAACAATCCCCACGGGCTTGGTTTGATAGATTTAGACAGGCGGTGTGTGGCATGGGATATGGTCAATGCAATGGAGATCATACATTATTTTACAAACATGCTCAGCAGAAAATCCCATTCTTGCGGTAATACGTTGATGATATTATCATCACAGGAGATGATGATGTGGACATTGTAAAACTAAAGGAGTGCCTTAGTCAAGCCTTTGAGGTGAAAGATTTGGGAAAACTTAAATACTTCCTCGGAATAGAAGTTGCTAGATCCTCAAAGGAATAGTACTATCTCAGAGAAAATACACCTTAGATCTTTTAGATGATATGGGCATGTTCAGATGCCGAGCAGCTTCAACTCCTATTGACCAAAATAACAAAGTAACTCCAGAGTCTGGCGAGTCTGTAGACAAGGAAAGATATCAAGACTTGTTGGAAGACTAATTTACTTATGCCACACCAGACCAGATATATCATACGCAATGAGTGTAGTGAGCCGCTATATGCATGATCCCAGGGATGGACATTGGGAAGCGGCTCAAAGAATCTTGAAGTACCTAAAGGGAACTCCAGGGAAAGGGTTGTGGTTCAAAAGTAATGGTCATTTGGATGTAGATGGCTATTGTGATGCAGATTGGGCTAGCTGTTGGATGATCGAAGGTCTACCTCAGGTTATTGTGTGTTTGTTGGAGGAAACTTGGTATCATGGAGAAGCAAGAAGACAATCCGTAGTCTCAAAATCAACAGCTGAAGTAGAGTATAGGGCTATGTCACGAGGCTTGAGTGAAATGTGTGGGTAAGAAACCTCTTAAGTGAACTGAAAGTGCTAAGGGAAGGAAGCTTGAAAGTGTGGTGTGATAACATGTCTGCTATAAGCATAGCAAATAATCCTGTCCAACATGACCAAACTTAACATGTGGAGATAGACAGGTTCTTTATTAAGGAGAAGATTGATGCAGGAATTATATCATTGGCTTATGTGCGTTCTGGACAACAAGTGGCAGATTGTTTGACAAAAGGGTTGGGAACAAAAGGGTGTAATCTTGCATGTGTCAAGATGGGAATGATCGACATTTATCACCCATCTTGAGGGGGAGTGTTGGATAACTGTTGGAGATACGTAGCTAGGCTTCTATGTGGCCCATCATGCCCAGCCCAGAACCTGACCTATAAAAAGGTTTCTATCCTGTACAGAAGGGTGAGTTCTCACATCCCAGTCCACAGCCGCCAATGAAACCCTAATCAGGTTAGTCTCTCATCCCTGCTCCACACAAAACATGGCACAACACTAATCAGACATAGTTCCAAAGAAATAACACAAACTTGATATAATTAGAAGCAACCAAATAAACAAGAGTCATGCATAAGTAATTGCAGCTAATTATTCAGAACCAAATAGAGACATGCATGAAACAAGTATAGAATGTGTTTCAAATCAAGCAATATGTAGATTAAAGAATCTGACACAAGAGTTGAAGAAGTGCATGGGAGCTCACCAGGTTTTGTGAGAGAGACTAGATAGAAGAAAACCGGACAAAGTACTGTACAAAATCATCATCCTCTACCTATGCTCTAGGATCCTCTCTCCGGTGGCGGATGGAGCAGCGCGTCTGCCGGCAGTGCGCCTCGGGGAGGGCAGTGGCGGTAGGCGAACTTGTGGAGGGGTGGGACCCAGCGGCCCACTGGGGTAGAGGTATGTATGCATGTGGCGGAAGCCAACACCGCACTGGAGTGAAACACGAAACTAGCAGCAGCCGCTGCTACCTCCGTCCTCATCCGCCCATCACTTCGTGCATTCCTCCCACATCCTCCTCGCCTCCTATCCGCTTCTAGAGTTTCGCCACCACTTTCGCTTGGTCTCCGCTACAACCTGCCGTACTGATGCCTAGAGGAGATTGGTTGATCAGGAGGGAGGGCTTTGTCACGAGCTATCAATGTTTCTCTTGGACAGGTCGCCGCCTGTGTCCTATGTTTCTACTTTTCGCTGCACTCTTTTTTTTCTCGAGCAGTGGTTAGCCAGCCACCAGACATGGTCTTCGTGCGGTGCAAGGCCCAGTTAACCAGCGCTCTTGGATTTTCCCACCAGAATAGCGTCCCTTAAGGACAACTAGCCCACTGCGTGGCTAAAGGTGATCGATGGCTAGAAACGTGTAGACAATGTGATCGTATGGCCAAACATGCTGATACCTGAGATGGCTTGGAGGATGCCCAATTATAATGTCCTTAATTAAGAAAAATAATGATCATCGACACATAGTTAATAATCGTGTCAAGTTTTCTTGAAAAATAAATTAGGTTAAGTATCATTATGCCTAAGATGTCTAGGACTATTCATCTGTTCCCCGTTCTAGGTGTGCGTATGTGCTGATTTGGCACTCATAGGTACGGAGTAGTAAGTGTTGATAGCTTCTGTAGCAGATTTGTAGAAGAATTCTGGTCATGTAGTAGCCATGTTGGCCAGTAAAATATTAATACTAGTTCTTGTTGTTTTTCTAGAATAAACTTCAAGTGATATTTTTAGTGTTCGAAACAGTACCTGGAAAGATTGTGCCGGGGAAAAAATATTGGCTGGACAAAAAACACCAGTTATCATGTGAAACCTTTGACCCTGATGGGTTATTTATGTCATTGACTCGGATACAATTTCATGTACATGTAGAGTGTGACTATGGAATTCTAGAAATGGGAAATAGTTTGATGGCATTTTGGTTAGCTATTTGAGTATATCTTCAGGGTAATCATTAAGGACTAACTTTGGTTGATTGGTAACAAGTATCTTTAAGTGTTTGTTACATAAAATTATATTGAACCTTATGTTGGTCTTACCATTTTTATCTGAAGCCTGTTCGTGATCACTTCAGAAGCAGCACTGAAGCAAAAAAACTAGCAGAAGCAATGGAGGTACAGTTTTATTAATTGTTGCGTAGTTGTTTCAACGAGCGTGCAAAGTAGGAATAGTTCTTGTGTATCATGTATTACATAAGAAAATTTCGGTTGAAGCATTATGGTAAGAATTCCCGTTATTTTTAACAGTTCTTTAAGCTAAACAGGTTCAGCTAACTAATATAATTGAACTTCTACATCATATAAATAGATAAAAGGATGTGATGGGTGGGGTTGGAGTCTACTTTGTCGTATTTTGCCAACCACCGGCAACAGTCGAATTTTAAATTACATCCATTTTTATACATTACTAGTCTGTCTCCATCCGTTAGGTACCAAGTATATTAGTTTTTACTTAAGTGATGCATGTAAGTCCAACTAGCAATTTAGCCAACCTATTTTTTGCTTTTTGAAATAAATTTTTCAGTCTGTTCATAATAATCTCCCCTTTTGTGGTTCATCCTTTTGCAGGAATACTGACGCATGAGCGAAAGCTGCAGACGTTTGTGTAGTCAAAGTGTGGCAGTACCTTAGGCCACCTCCGCCCGAAAGTAAGCGGCTATATAAGTTGGATCAATAAATAAAAGTAGAGGTGTGTTAGCGGATATTTGAAACGGAACCAGGTCCAAATGAACCCTTTATCACAACCAACCATTGACTTAAAGATTGGTGAGCTCCTTTGTATTTGCATGTGTATTTTATGTTTTGAACAGTGTCTGGTCCCGCCACCTGCAAGCATTAAATCTCTCGTTGGGTCCTACGGCACAAGCGGCCTGAAAACGTTCACAAACTTTGCCGTCAGACGAGACATACATGGCCAAATCGACAGAACTGACCTTGAAGCAAATCTTTTAACCCAATCTCTACCGCTCAACATGTTGGCGGTAAGATCAGCTGTGGTACCGCCTGTTTCGCTTGCGGTACACGTTCTGATCCATGGTCACTAAACGAAACTGACCTGGCAGCTTACCGCCTAAAGTTCTGGCGGTAGCGCTACGCGCGAAGCAAAAACAGGGCGCTGGGCTAGCTATGTGACAACAAGGATTATTTTGCGTCGCTGCATGTTATGCCTACTAGTACCATGCGTTTGTGTGGTGGAGGCTGGAGCAGCCCGGCTGGCTGCCTAGCAACTTGCTAGCTGCCTTATGTTATTATTTTTTGTTAATGCAACTTCTACAAATAACTACCTACAAAATGTATAGATGCATGTGCTAAACTTTTTCAAGCAAATATTATTATCAAAATAGATTGTGTAGATTAGTGGATTACCTAAATTTATTCTATGACAATGTCTTGGTGAAACACATGCCATCAACAGTGTTACTTTCCTGTAAACTTGCTTCGCAGGCCCATCCTTCCGTTTTTGTGACTTTGCTTTCACCGGGGATGTCACCTCTACATTCTTGTCAGCAACATTGGAAGAACCTCTCGATTCTTGCCACTGCTTAGCACTGAAATCCTCGCCTTCACCAGAGACAACCCTCTTCCTCTCATCTATCGGCTGGAAGCTCGCAGCAAAGGGCCAATTGCCCTTCGCATCACGAGAACCCGGGGTGGCACAGAACAGATCACTGTGCCCTAAGCGACCACAGGAGCACAGTTCGTATATGTTGTATAGATTTCCCAGGGTGTTAGAATAGTTTTGTGACCAGAAAGCGAGTATTTATCAAACTTGTTACTGGTTAAGAAATAAGAACACAAAAGGTTTCGTTGTGTAATTGGTTATCACGTCAGTCTAACACACTGAAAGTCTCTGGTTCGAACCACGTCAAAGACGAACATCGAGCTCTCCCATAATACTTTTTTTTCCTTTACAACGACAAAACCTAATAAATTGATTTAACTCAATTCTTGCTCTACAACATATTTGATTGAACTCAATGCTTGATCTACAGCAATGAAGATATATCATTGATTGAACTCGATGCTTGATCCACAACAATCAGATCCAGTATCTAGCTCCTGCATTGAACAAACCTAGTAATCTGGATGAACTCAGTTCTTTCTCTACACCAATCCACATCCAACATCTAGCTCTCTCAGAATCTCCCTATTTTGCAATAAACAAACCCAAAGATCTCAACTCAGTTTTTGTTTTACAACAGTCCAGATTGATGTTCCAACTCAATAGCCTAGGCAATTAGGACAGGTGGTTGTTCCAATTGATAACATTTTTATAAATATAGGAAGCCACGACATTACCTCCAGGTCTCAATTCGGGAGGAAGAATCAGTAAAAAGCATAAAACCGACCATTATGGTTCTACAAGCACCTGCAAACTTACGTGCGTTTCTCATTCTACACAGTAGTGATCCAAATATTGTCGTCTACAGTATGCAGTCCACATAGTGCAGAATGCAGAACTACCTAGTTCTAGCTTAAGCAAACAGAACTTCGGTAAAGCCAGAATCCAACATGAAGTTCCCAGTCCTCTACTTCAAGGACCCCTTTTTCTCATAAGCAGAAACAACAATATTCATGGTTGACTGTATCACTAACTGTTACTCCTTCTATCTCATAATATAATATGTTTTAGGTATTCCAGTACGAACTACATCCATGAACTACATCCATATATTATCCTTATTGCTAGCAGCCGGCCAGAGCGGCGCCAATGCAAGATCAGTGCCCGCACTGCAAGATCGGTGCCGACGCCCTCTGGTACTCTTGGGAAGCCACCGTGCCTCTCGACCAGCCATGGACCAACTCACGCCTCACAAACCGCCTCTCAGCTGATGAGCAGATTCGAAGAAACCGTCAACTACTGTACCCATCGTAGGTACACGGTAAATACAGCGCCATCAATACGTTACTTTCTGCAATCCGTATATGAACCAAAAATATGCACAGATCCACACGACATATTCTGCGGTCCTGATATCAGGTCTAGTTGCGCTTGAGAGCCAAAACGCTACCCCCGTTAGCGAAAGGCTGTAGAGAGAGCAATACGGTTGGAAAAAGTTACTGTATACCTGACGTGACTATTCAAGCCGATGTATGTGGCCAAAACGACAGAATTGACCTTGATGCAAAAATTCAGCCAAAAATGAACCGAGTTCAATTTTTCAACCCAATCTAACCTGTTTTGTTACCGCTCAACATGCTGACGGTAATATCAGCTGTGGTACCGCCAGTATAGTTGACGGTAGCCGTTCAGATCAACGATGATCAGGTAAAACATTAATTGTGCTGACGAGGCAGATTACCGCTAAATTTCTGGCGGTAGTACTTGAAGCCAACCGTCGTCGTCAGCGGCGGTACCATACGTACTCTACCGCCTATGCCTCAGACGATAGCTCCAAAGCTACGCGCGGTCAAGAGCTGGGTAAACAAGGATAGAGATACAACAAGTAAATGTCAAATTGAGAGAGATGACTCTATCACTATAGCTTCCTTGAAAGCTTCTCTTGAAGAAGAAGAAGAGTATAGGGTTTCTCTTGAGGAGAGACTTGAGTCTCTTGACGAGTCTAATGATCTTATTATTGCTAAAATCATTAAGAAAAAAGATCATGCTATTGCTAAATATAAAGTGCTTAAAAAGGAAAAAGTTGAATTTGGTGTTGGCAATGCTGGACTAAGTGAGGACATAGAGAGACTTGACAAAGCTCACAAGGCTTTAGAAAGTAAACACTCTCTCCTTATCAAGTCTCATGATCAACTCCAAACTCAACTATCTAAGAATGATGAGCCTGCCAAGTTGTCTCCTTCCATCTCCAATGTTAATGATGCTTGTACTACTAACTCCACTTCTTGTGAAGCATCTATTTTGAAGGAGAATGTTGAGCTAAGGGTTCAACTTGAGTTGCTAACTAGCAAGTATGGGAAATTAGAAGAAAGTCATGAAAAGCTCTCTAGCTCTAATGAGGATCTTCTAGCATCCCATGCAAGGCTAAAGTTAGCTCATGAGACTATCACTACAAAGGTAACATCTTGTGAGCCTCATGTGGACAAAGGCACAACTTCTACTAGAAATGCTATATTGCCATGTGCTAGTCCTAGTGATTCATCCTCTCATGCCATTGCTAAATCTTGTGATGAATTACTTCCATTGCCTTGTTGCTCTAACAATGAAGCCTCTACTTCCTCTAGTGTTTTTGTTGATACTAACCATGTAGAGGAATTAAATGAGCTCAAGGCCCAAGTCACTTCTTTGAAGAAAGACTTGGAAAAGCGTCATGTTGGGGATTCTACACTTGACAATATGTTGAGTGTTCAAAGAGGCCCCAATGACAAGAGTTGACTTGGATTCAACTCCAATATCAAGAACAAGTCCAAGTTCAACAAGAAGAAAAAGGGCCAAGAACAAGTTAAAGATTCGGCCAAGATTGTTTGCTTCAAGTGCAAAGTTGAAGGGCACCATGTTAGATCTTGCCCTTTGAAGAAGAAGCGTCTTAGCGAGAAGCAACAAGGGAAGAAGCCTCAAGTTCAAACTCTAGTTCCTCAAGTTGAAGAACGACCTCTTCCCAAGAAGAATCAAACTACCCCTCCTCAAGTCAAGACTCCAACTATGAAGAGAGGAGGAAGTAGATGTTGCTACCTATGCCGTGAGAATGGTCACCTTGCTTCTTCATGCACTAATGGTACCTTATCCAACCCCATCATAATTGATGATATTTATTCTCTAGGGAAGGATGAGGTCGGCAATGTGTTTGCCAAATATGTTGGTACTCAAAGTGGTGTCAGGAATAAAAACCATTTGGGTTGCCAAACCTATTGTGACTTCCGCGGCTCGCACAAGGCCTCCACGGACGGCATGGGCCTCCTCACCCACCAGGCCGAGTCCGACGGCCCGCCCACGAGGTATGCCGCCGCTCAGCTCACCGAGGTCGACCGCGGGCGCCGCTTCAGGCTGCGCCGGTTCTTCTCGGAGACGGGCGACTGGGGCGAGGTCGTGCTGCCGTCCCCGCTGCCGCCTGGCCGGCGGATGCACATGAATCACGAGGTGCTGGACTTCGGAGGCCGGCTCTGGTGGGTCGACGTCAGCTGGGGCGCCGTGTGCGTCGACCCTTTCAGCGACCGGCCCGAGCTCCGCGCCGTCGAGCTGCCGGCAGGCAGCATGCTCCCTTACCGGCAGGACGAGTCAGAGACGAGGCAGCGTTTCAAGCACCGCCGCATGGGGGTCAGCGCCGGCAGGCTGCGCTATGCCGAGGTCGATCCGTCCCATATCAGGTACTTCACGCTGGACGATGAGAGCGGCCGCTGGACGCTGGAACACCAGGTGTCCTATGCCAATCTTTGGCGCAATGTCGTCGATGTCGAGGTGCTGCCTAAGATTGCTAGTATCGACCCAATCAACCCTGATGTACTGCATCTCAAGGTTTTTTTCTATGTCAGCGTGGACATGTGCATGAACAAGATGACTGAGAGTACCCAGTCCAATTTATTAGGTTCCTATCTTCCATGTGTGCTCCCGTCATTCCTCGGATCAAGCCCCATTCCAGGTGATCACACAGACACGTTTCTCTTTAGTTGCAATGATGTCTAGTGGCATGAGGGATGGTCATAGCGAAATTATCTTGAAACATTTATGCGCTAGTATGAGTGATTTATCCTTGCTGTCATGGTAAGTGTATCATAGGTTAATCCTATAATGATCATGCATATTCTCAGTTATGAATGTGTACACCTTTTCTGAAACTATTTCTGAAATGGAGTTCATTATTGTGGGGATTTTCATGGGATCAATCTGATATATATTGGTGGCAATAGTTTCAGTCCTAACAATTTAATCAATGGCTATCTTCTTCCCCTTATCAGTAGTGGACTGCTAGTGCCGCTAAGTATCAGCAGCCTCCTTTGATGCTTGGATGTGTTGCAAGTTAGAATTTCCAGTGTAAAGCAGAGTTAAAGTTATCTGCTGTTTATGAATTTCTAATTTACACTACATGTTCCACTTGTTATTTCCAACTCATCTTTAATTTGGTTTTTAAAGATTCCTTAGGATTTAAGATATTCTGCATCCATTTGAATCACTCATGTACACTACTTTATTTTACTGACTATTCAAGTGTTTTAAAAATAATGTATATATGTACGATGCACTGAATTCTTAATGACCTGCTCTATGTATCAGTTTTTCTTCGTTGCTAGCTCTAATATGCAATGCAGAGAGATCCATACTGTTATAAGTACCTTTTTGTTAGTGGTGTGGCTGTGGTTTGAAATCTTGTACGAGACTGATCAAATGAACCATGTTAGGCAAGAACGACGTCGAAAAAAACAAGGCTCTGGCAGAAGTTCTGGTTCGTTCAGACAGCCACCCGAAGACCTGAAGAGTGCCTATTTACCAGCTAATGAATCTCTGGGTACTTTCTATTAGCTGATGCTTCTTTGTTAATGCATTATTTTCCGAAAAGGAGGGACTCTTCATTATGCACCAAATGCATTAACAAAACTACATCCATTCACATGTCTCTGCACTGATTGGTGCATAATGCATTTTTGGTTGATATCATCCATTCACATGTCTAGGATGCTGCCATTCATCTTGCCTACTTCATTACTCAATCCATGCATTTTATAACCTGGAGGAACAATGTTGTGCTTATGTAGCCAGTTCCTGCTATTTTCAGCTGCTTCTCTCTGTAGTCTGATATATCAACTTCGTTAATAGTAATACCTGATAGTCTCTGGTTGAATTCTACTCAGTATTTTCTGGAACTAGAAAAAAATTTGGGACTCAAAATCAGTTGCATTCCACAGTTTAATACTGCTGATATTATCATATTGACATGTTGTTGAGCTTGTCCTGCAAGCAACTTGCCATACTGTTGACTGTTGAAATTAGCAGTTTGCTATTTTAGCATGGATCTTCCATCCAAGTGTATTAGTACTGTCTGAACCAGCAGCGTGTTTAAGTGCAAAACTACAGACTATTCGAACCATATTGGATATAGGGATATACGAGTGTGAATGATGATGCGTACATTTTTTTGCACCTGCTGCGTACTTTTGTTCATTATTCTGACCATTGCATCGCTGAATTCTGTATAAGAGCCTGAAGAATGCCTATATCCATTTCACCGGCATGCAAATTATGTTTTCTTTTCCTGAAATATTATCAACAACTGATGAAGCCTGAAAGTGAAACTCTTGCTATCCATTAGCAACTAGCAAAAGCTAATGGTGCAATTTCCTTCTCATATAAAGACATGGATGGAAAATAAACAGACATAGATGGACTAAAGTAGCCTTCCTATTTAGCCAGCTACTTTTGGTTGTTTTTTCGCATCTTGAAATCTCTTCGTCAATTTATTCAAATGCCCCTGATGATAATGTATGGTTGCTTTGGCTGCAATCCAGCAGTCAATAACATGCATATCTGACGTCCTTAATTCACAATTCGTTTCACTTTTTATAGGGAGATAAATGGACTGTAGTAGCATTTCTATTTACTTTAATTTCGTATCTCTTTTTTCTCTATCAAGCATTCTCTTTATATGTTTTATATCGGACGTCCTTAATGTTTTATATTTTTTATTATCCCCAGGATTGTTGAAACTGATAGTCAGGTAGTGGCAGATGTGGCATCTTATGTGACTCTGATTTAGCGGAAAATCTGGAGAAGTTTAGGTTTTTTTGGAGTTTGCTGATGAACTATCCCATTTTGGGGGAAATCTGGGAGTTGGTTCAGACTTTCAGTCGGCACTAGCGCATATCCAGTAGAGTTGCACAATTTAAGCAAGAGATGATGTTCTTAGCTGCAAGGCAATACTCATTTTCTTGTAGGTAAAATGTCATGCATCAACAGGTTTAATTCATGAGCTATTTGGGGATCTTCTCTGCTTGCCCGCATAGCGTGAGGCATATTTGATGAATTGTTGAGCATTTCAGTATTCGCTGTCTGATATGCTTAGTTATATGTGCTTACTGTTACGATGTCAATTGCTGCTGTGAAAAATCAATCTGAAACAGTCTGAACTGGACATATTCTGAACAAATCAGAGCAACTCAACTTATGCACATGTTCGACTGAACTGGATATGAATCTAGCCCACGGTATAATCTTGTATATATGGACCATGTAATTAACACACACGACACTTTATCCATAACTATGACCTTAATCTCTATCTTCAAAGCACTAGACAGCAGAACTAATAACCCCATTTGTAGGACTGGAAAGCAACATTGGAACTTCTAACGAGTTGCAACCTGCTCTCCTCCCAGGTAGCCGCCTCTAGGGCGCTCCTGAGGCCCCCGCGCCACCACTCCCAGGAGTTCCAGTGCCAAGAACATATCTCTAGTATTTAGGTGTCGATGTTCAAATACAGGTTTAGGGACCTTTCACCACAAGATACGCAAAGCGTTTTTTCTAGGTTTCAACAAAAGGCGATCATGAGGTGATCAACACTACCCTTGGCCGCCGCCGCTGGTTCCTACCCTTCGCCGGCTGCTACATCGATAGGGGGTGGGGGAACCTCAGATCAGTGTGCCCTGTTTCGTAGGGTCTTCGAGTTCTTCGTCTTCGATGAAGGGGCATCGGCGGCGATGAGAATAAAGGTCCTTCAGCCCGCCCTTCAATGTTTTTCCTTGGAGGAGCGTCAACAGACTGAAATTTGGAATCGATCGTCAGGCATTAGGTCTGGCGTGATAAGCGTATGCCTACGGTGACGACGTTCTGTGGAGGGGATGATGTTCCACCTTCCGCCTGATGAAGCTCAGCCAGGTACGGCATCGTCGGGGAACTTGCGAGTTTTGTGTCCCCCATCTTTGTCTGGCCGTAGTTGGGATTATCTACCGGTCCTCCTCGGTACTAGCTTCTCCGATACGGTGATCTCTCGAGATCGTGGTCGCCGGCATCTTCTGGTCTACGTCGATGACTTCCCGACCGCTGCTTATACAAGTGTTTGAGTTTTTTCAAGGTTTCATCGGCACGAGTTTTGCTATGTCGGAGGCCCAGCAGCAGTGGCGGAGCATGACGGCTAAACTAGACTGGGCCAATTCCATCAGCCCATAAGATAGCATGGGCCCATTTAGTAATATGTACATAAATCTTAATATTTAATTGCTCCAAGATACTGTTTTAAAGGAAAATTATCTTGGAAAGACTGGGCCACAGCCAAGGATGGTCTCCATGATGCGCTGCCCCTGCCAGCAGCGGCATCGAGTTTTGCTCACGGCGCACCGTCAAGGGATGAAGGAAGATGGTGCTGGTCTTTTCAAGAATTTGTGTGTTATTTTTTTTCTAGGCCTTTTTTTGTGGGGAGATATATATGGCCTATGGCCTTAGGGCAACTCCAATGCGCCGACCCAAACGGACCAGGAAATGGTCCGTTTTTCATCCGATTGGGTCGGGCGACGGACACAAAATCTCCGGCCGCGTCCGGGCCGCGCGCAGTGCATCCAACGCGGCCGACCCATTGATGCATCCCAAATGCATCTACTTTTCCAAGCACTTTGCCTCACAATTTGCTCCGAGATCCTTCCATACTTGAATAAAACTGCTGATTCTGACGCTGTTTTTAGCAAAGTCTCTCTCCTGGTTATTTTTGCAGGAAATAAAATCGGGGAAAAATACCACGTCAATATTTATGGAAAAGAAGCTCGTGGGACAAAAGATGGACACGAGGGGGTGCCGGAGGGCCAAATGGGGTGGCCCCACGCGGCCTGGTACTGTGGCCGCGTGGCCCCCCCCCCCCCCCCCCCCAAATGGGCCTCGGGCACCGTCTCGCCTCTGGTCTTCGACTCACGCCTTCATATATGAGAAAAAACACTTGCCCTAGGAGGAGAGGAGCTTTCACGAAACACACCGCCGCCACCATCATGATCTTCGTTTCGGGGGACAGATCGATCCAGGATTTCTCCTCCGGTGGAGGGATTCGGAGGCCGTCTTCACCGCCATCACCACCGCCGTCATCTCCATCAACCATGAGCTCCATCACCATCACCATGTGTGAGTAGTTTGCTGTAGGCATGTGAGGTGGATGGGGATTGGATGAGATTGATCATGTAATGCTACCCGTTGTTCGATATTCTTAGGGTTTATCTTGAGGATGCTTTTGTATTGTGTTGATGCACTTGTGCTATGTTTAATGCTTGCTACTAGGGCCCGAGTGGCATGATTTCAGTACTGAACCTTTTTGCTTCATCATATAATTGAGTTTAGTATTTACCTGCAAAGTGTATCACCTGCTGTTATGTCGAACCTGCGAACCCTAAAAGTGACGTTTGGGGAAAACAAGGGGGAGATGTTCTAGTTTGAGGATCCTATGTGTTCATGTAGTGTTAATGCTTTGTCCCGGTCTTCACGAAAGGGTAGACCTTAAATACCTGTAGTTCCAAGTTGGCCCCGGTGAAATGGGCAGGTAGGGCAATAGATGTTGTGCAAATTCTCTTTGTTAGTGCGCATAACTATTTAAGGAACACATACCTACATATATCGGAGTTAGAGAAAAAGCCCCATTGCTAGCTTTACTTTATTATATGATCAATCTCATTCATGCAACGCCCCGCTGTCACCTCATGCCTACGTTTTAAATCTCTGTGTTGCACTTTCACTTTTCCGGTGAAAACTGGGAAATACTTGTTTCTACTGCTGTTTTATTTCTGCTCGCTTGAATCTTATACTGCCATCACTACTACTGCTGCAAGTTATTGATATACAGGTGTGGTTGAGAGTGACGCCTCAATTGCTAAGGTCTTATCGATATTCTTGTGTTCCCATCGTGTCGAACTATAAATTTGGGGTAATACTTCCCAACGAAGACTTCAGCGATCCCCTATACTTGTGGGTATCACCCATTTCTTTTTTTCCATCCTTAACAGGCCAGTAAAGGACCGTTTTTCATTCATAGATAGGGGAACGGGCCACATATGGCCCGTTTACACATAGTTATACATAACAAAATAAAATAAAAAACACTACGCCCTAGCTACTGCCCCTAGCTTCCGCCGGCCTACTCCTCGTCGTCGTCATCGTCGCCGAGGTCGATGAACGGCGGCGGGGCCCAAAGATGGGCCGGTGGCACACTCGCCCTCGCCGGGGGCGTCGGCGGCTGCTCCGGGAGCTCGGGGAGCGGGCCGGTCCAGCTCCAGTTCTGGCCGATTAACCCCTCGGGTAGAGGGGGAACCGGCGGCGGCTCCATGGCCATCCGCTCGTACCACGGCGGTGGCGGCGGCGGATGCTGGGCCTCCTCGGCGGACCGGCGCAGCACGACCTCCAGCGAGGCCTCCACGGAGCTCCGGAGGAGCTCCTCCGCTGCGTGGGTGCACATCGAGTCCTCAATGACCCGCTTGACGAGTTCCTCCTTGTCGTCGTTCTCCTCCTCCTTCACCCACGCCGGCACTGGCGTCAACGGACCAGGGCCGCGTCAGGGCCGTGGCTGCACCTCCATGAAGGCCGTTCGGCGGCGGGCGTCGTGCTCGTTGCGGAACCACGTGTCCCAGTAGGGACTGGACTCCGCGAAGGCCGGGTCATTGAGGAGGTCCAGTGGAAGCTGCGCTCGCCGACGTTGGAACTCCTCCGCGCGTGCTCGTCCCGACCTCGAGACTGCCGGCACCGGAATCCTGTCGGGATTCAAGTGCCAGTTGATACGTTACAAACGTATCTATAATTTTTTATGTTCCATGTTGTTATTATGCATGTTGTTATATGTTTTGCATACACTTTATATCATTTTTATACATTTTCTGGCACTAACCTATTAACAAGATGCCACAGTGCCAGTTCCTGTTTTCTGCTGTTTTTCCGTTTCAGAAAAGTACTTAAGGAAATATTCTTGGAATTGGACGAAAATCGACGGGCGTTAATATTTCACTGAGACAATCACGGAGACCGAAGGAGAGCCGGAGAGGCACCAGAGGGCGCCCTCACCAGGGCTCGGCGCGGCCCCACCTCTGGCCGCGCCGAGGGGTGGTGTGGCCCCCTCGGGTGCCCTACGACGCCGCCCCTTCGCCTATATAATCATCCTGCCCCGAAAACCCTAAGTACCCGAGTCATATTCCACGAAAAGTTCCAGAGCCGCCGTTGTCGCCAAACCCTACTCGGGAGGGTTCCTGAAGCTCTTCCCGGCACCCTGCCGGAGGGTAGATCATCATCGGAGGGCTCTACACCACCATGCCTGCCTCCGGAGTGATGCATGAGTAGTTCATCTTTGGACTACGAGTCCATAGCAGTAGCTAGATGGTAGTCTCTCCCCTTTGTGCTATCATGTTTAGATATTGTGAGCTGTCCTACATGATCAAGATCATCTTATTGTAATGCTAAATGTTGTGTTTGCTGGGATCGGATGAATATTGATACTATGGTCAAGTTGATTATCAGTCTATCTTTATATGTTGTATATGATCTTGCATGCTCTCCGTTATTAGTAGATGCTTTGGCCAAGTAGATGCTTTTAACTCCAAGAGGGAGTATTTATGCTCGATAGTGGGTTCATGCCTCCGGTAATCTGGGTGAGTGACAGAAACATCTAAGATTATGGATGTGCTGTTGCCACTAGGGATAAAACAACAATGCTATGTCCAAGGTCATTTGTATTGTTTACATTACACACTTTTCTTAATGCAATTATCTGTTGCTTGCAACTTAATACCAACGGGTGACACGGATGTTAACCTGGCAGTGGATTATTAGTCATAGATGCTATTGGATAACGGTCTATGTATCTTGTTGTAATGCCCAATTAAATCTCATAGTAATCATCTTGTCATATATTTGCATTGTCATGCGTTTCCTATTTGTCAATTGCCCAGCTGTAATTTGTTTACCCAGCATGTTAGTTATCTTTTATGGAGACTTGGAGAGACACCTCTAGTGAACTGTGGACCCCGGTCCATTCTTTTACACTGAAACAAGCACCGTTTACACCACATTCCTTCATCATTTGCTCGCTGTCCACTTTTTGCATTTACATTCATTTTCCACACCATATATTTAATCCTTTGTTTTTCAGCAAGCCGGGGAGATTGACAACCTTCCTGTTTCATTGGGGCAAAGTAGTTTGATTGTGTTGTGTGCAGGTTCCACGTCAGCACTGGTGTTGCGCCGCACTTGCAGCTGACAACCTTCTGAGCACTTTCTAATTCCTCCTGGATTGATAACCTTGGTTTCTTACTGAGGGAAAACTGCTGCTGCACTACATCATACCTTCCTCTTGGGGTCTCCCAACGAACGTGTGGTTTCATGTCATCACTAGTCGTTTGGCAACTTGACGTCCGACCAGGGCATGGGGACGGCGTGGTCCCAGTACCACTGGCAGCGCTTCTTGCTGAGGTACATCCTCTGCCGCTGCCGCGGCACGCTGGCCGCCGCCGGAGGGGCAAGCTGGAACGGGCCCGCCGCTGGAGGGGCGAGCTGGAACTGGCTCACGCGGCGTCGCTGCCCCGATGAGGTCCCGGCCTCGTCGTTGTGCGCCCCTTTGCCGTTCTTCTTGAAGAACCCCATTGGGCGGCTTGGGCGGTGGGGCGGTGGGCTAGGGTTTCGTGCCGGCGGCGAGGGAGCAGTGGTTGTCACAAGTGGGGATGGAGTGGCCGGGTCCCCCCACATGCGTGGATAAAAAGAAGGACCGTCGTGTCGGTTGGGTAGCTGCCAGGCGGGGACGCATCAAGGAGGTGGACCGGCGTGGATGGATGCGGCCGGATGCGGCGACGCTCCGTTTCACGTCCGTATGGACGCAAACCTGCCAGGAATGGGTCTGGGAAACCCTAGAATACCAGAGAGAAGTCGCCGACTCCTGAATTAGTGGAGTCGGAATCTTGTAATCGAGATCAAGTATAAAGCAATAAAGTCGAAGCAGGAAGTAGGTCTTTACCTCTGTCAAGAGGGGCCGAACCTGGGTAAATCCTTGTCCCTTGGCGAGATTAACAACTCCTACGTACTTCAATCATCAATGGCCCCGCAACTCATCTTCCCTGAGGAAGAACTTGCCGTGACAACCCCACGACAGTTGGCGCCCACCGTGGGGCCTAGGATGAAAGGAGTTGAGATCGTGGGAGCAGCTCGCCGGGCCATGGAGAAACTCGCCATCGGGCGAGTCTACACTGATGAGCACGGAGAAACCGAGATCGATGACTCTGGTTGGACTTCAGAGATGCAGGAAGTCGACGAGGGTTATTAGCTCTTTGGAGGAATCAACGTGTTCGTTGGCATGGTTTGCACGTCAGGAGTTCGTGCTAACTCGGCGGAATCAGTATCAGAACCTACAGTTGTTGTCGGGTCCGACGGCGAGGAGTCGGTCGGCACATCAGAAGTCGGCATCATCGCCGAACCAGAGGAACAAGTTGTCATCAACAATGAAGAGGAGTCGCTGGCAGAGCCATGTATGGAGCCAGATTACGACGCCGATTCAGAATCCATCTTATCCTTATTCGAAGATCGGCTTGGGTACGGTGTCGAGGAGGAAGATTATGCGGAGTCACCAGTACGTGCCCGCGTCGTTGGAGTCTATATGTCTGGAAACGGCGGAAATCAGTTTGATCTGACTCTGCTGACAAAGGAAATCAATGCAAGTAACGCAGCAGAACGCGCGGCTGAGTTGGCCAGCACTCGTGCTGCATTAGAGAGACAACTAGCAAAGGTCACAGAAGCAAATCGCAGATTGGCAGAAGAGCGGGCCCGAGTCCAAGCTGAGGCCCAAGTAGTGCGTAGTCGCCGGGAGGAACTCACCTCAATTCAGCATCGCAGAGACAGGAGTCACCTACGCGAAGGAGTCACTATAAATCCAACCACTTTGTTCAGCACACCCCATGGTCCGTTTGCGTCGGCGCGTTGGGCCGTGGTCTGCATCCAAACGGACCGAAACGAACCTTTTCGAACAAAATACGTCGTCGTGTTGGAGTTGCCCTTATTCTCCAAAAAAAGTCCATTCACGGACATCGTTTCTGCTGCTAGCATGAATCCCTTCATACTCCTCTCTATAAATGTGCTTAAATAGTAAAAATCATTTTCTTCTGTTAAAAAAGAGAGAGTTAAGGATGGACCAACGGCTAGACCACCACGGGAGGAAACTAGCCAACCTATAGACCCTCTGACACGCGGGTCCATACTCCATACCGAGCACGTGGGAAAAGCCGACTTGTCACAGCTGCGGGAACCAGGCGGACAGGGAAGCAGCCACTTCTCGGCCTCTGCCGTTGCACACAAGTACAGGCAAAGCCCTCCCCTGTCCCTCTTTCCCCTCGCCTGCTACCACACCAAAACGGCAAAAATGCTGCCCCTTGTTCGTGGCATCGTCGCCGGCCGCCTTCGCCGCTCCCTCTCCACCGCCGCCTCGCGGCCTCCCTGGGCAATGCTTTACCGGGTCTCGCAGCCGGCGAAGTCCACGGAAAGCGTCTCCTTCTCCTTCGCCCCGGCCCCTTCCGTCTCCTTCCTGTCCATCCCAAGCCAGGCCTTCGACATCGACCCCCATCCGGCCAGCACCGAGCCCAAATGCTTCAGCATACACCGCGGCATCGCCGTCGCCGCGAGCGGTCAGGGCCTCCTCCTCCTCGACACCCACCTGACCCGCTTC
Source organism: Puccinellia tenuiflora (assembly GCA_012064385.1). Taxonomy (NCBI): domain Eukaryota; kingdom Viridiplantae; phylum Streptophyta; class Magnoliopsida; order Poales; family Poaceae; genus Puccinellia; species Puccinellia tenuiflora. Next base: position 651,420 of record QRDG01001222.1, on the reverse strand, counting down.
AAATCCCACCCCTTCTCCGACCTGGACCTCCCGGTCGAGGTGCTCATGAAGATCGCCCCCTTCGAGCCCCTCTACCGGAGGTTCGCGCGCTTCGTCTGCAACCCGGTCACCGGCCAGCTGCTCCGCCTCCCGGACTTCGACGGCGCGGAGAAGACCCTCACGGACGGCATGGGCCTCCTCACCCAGGCCGACCGCGCCGACGGCCCACCCAGGAGGTACGCCGCTGCTCAGCTCTCCGAGGCCGACGGCTGGGGCGGGCGGCGCTTCCTGCTGCGCCGGTTCTCCTCGGAGACCGGGGATTGGGAGGACGACCTGGTGCTGCCGTCCCCGCTGCCGCCTGGCCGACGGATGCACATGATTCACGAGGTGCTGGACTTCGGCGGCCGGCTCTGGTGGGTGGACGTCAGCTGGGGCGCCGTCTCCGTCGACCCGTTCAGCGACCGGCCTGAGCTCCGCGCCGTCGAGCTGCCGGCAGGCAGCATGCTCCATGCCCAACAGAGCGAGACAGAGATGCAGCACCTCGTCAAGCACCGCCACATGGGGGTCAGCGCCGGCAGGCTGTGCTATGCCGAGGTCGGGCCGTCCCATATCAGCTCCTTCACGCTGGATGACGAGAGTGGCCGCTGGACGCTGGAGCACCAGCTGCCGGTTGCTGATCTTTGGCCCAATGCCAAGGCGAAGCCTTTGATTGCTAGCATCGACCCTCTCAACAATGATGCGTTGCATCTCAACGTGGATGAATTCAATGTCAGCGTGGATATGCGCCGGAAGAGGGTGATTGAGAGCAGCGCATTACCTAGTGGCATTTCTCCTCCGAGCCAATCCGGGACATTTTCTTATCTGCCCTGTGTGCTCCCGTCGTTTCTCGGATCAAGCACGATTCCAGGTGATCACTGGCGTTTCTGATTTTACTAGCTTCCTGGTGCTAGCTGAGTTCTCTTATGTAAAATGCACAGATACAGACTGTTGCTGTACTTACAATATGTGTTGCGTTACTGTTTTGTTCCAAGTTCTTGTAGGCTTGTAGCTGATCACAGAAGCTTTTTTCTTTCAGGTAAGAAGGATGTCGCCAAAAACAAGACTTTGGCAGATGTTCTGGTTCGTTCAGACAGAACGATATATCTCTAGGTACTCTCTCTTTAGTCCATGCTTCTGTATTAATGCACTATGAGCTGTATCTGTATGTCATACATTCACATGTTTAGGATTTTGTAACTGTTGTTGTTCTTACCATGTCTCTTACTCAATCCGTGCAGTCACGATTTAGAGGAACATTGTTGTGCTGCTTTTGCCAATTACAACTAGTAGTGGCATATATTGCTTGATATGTTATCATCCTTAATGTTAGCCTGTCATTGGTTAAGTTCTAGTTGGTGTTGTAGTGGAACTAGTAATTTTTGTGGCACTTGAACTAGTTAGAGAATTACATTTCAGTATGTCTATGCAAGGCGCTATCATTTATTGTACATATATTCAAATTTAAATTGTTGCAGATTGGTTTGTAGAACGCTGGGTACTTGAATATGTTCCTTCAGTCGTATGTGGCAACAACTTGTAGTGCTGTCTGAAAATTTATGAGACACTTATTTTAGCATGGACCCTTCATGCAGGAGTGAAGTGTTTCCTGAACTAGCTTTCATTATGTTACATAAGTCGTTAGCGGCATGATTAACAAATAACAGGTTACGTACAGAGCTAGAAACTGGGCAATACATTGTTCTAATAACCTCAAGGATGCCTAGCCTTGTCATTGTAATGTTCATTTTCTTGCGGGGATCATAATGTTCAGTTTTGGCTGCAATCCCACTGTCAAAACATGCATATCCAGATGATAGCTCACAATTAATTTCACTTCTTTTAGGGAGATCGATGGGCTATAGTAGCGTTTCTGTTTACTTTATTTTTTCTGTCTCTTTTTCTCCATCATGCATTCTCTTTATTGTTTTTTTATCGAAACGTCCTTAATGTTTTTTTCTATCTTCAGGTTTCCTAAAACTAAAAATCAAGTAGTGGCAGACGGTGGCAGTTTGCGGGACTCTGATTTTGCGGAACTCTGATTTTGGAGTTTGCTGATGAACTATCTCATTTTGGAGGAAATCTGGGAGTTGGCTCAGACTTTCAGTTGACACTAGCGCAGTCCTGTAGACTTACTCAATTAAAGCAGCATGATATGCTTTGCTGGAAGACGATACTCATCTTTCTGTAGGTTATTAGAAGTCATGCATTGACATGTTAAACTCTCCTGTGAGAAATCTGTATTGGGGATCTCCTCTGCTTACCCGTCCTACCCACAGCATGAGAAATATTCGCTGAATAGTTAATGAGCGATTCAGTATTCGCTGTCAGATATGCTTATTTATGCACTCACTGTTGCGTATCAACTGATATGTTGATACTGTTAAGTAGGAAGTTATTTGAAAAACCAGTCTGAAAATCTGAACACTTTCTGAATAAATCACATCGACTTGACTGAACTTGATATGCAATCTACTCCACTAATCTTGTATATGTAACACACGCGACACACTATCCGTCATAACTACGAACTTAATCTATCTACGTTGCACTACACAGCAGTAGAACTACTAACAAACTCTAATTTTTGCTGAACTGGGAGATGTGGGTCTTGATGATCTGGTCGGCCATGGCCTTGTACGTGGCCTGCGTCGGGTGCACCGAGTCGAAGAACATGTACTGCGCCGGCGACTTGCACTGCGGCAGCAGGCTGGTGCACAGCGCCCCCATCTCCATCAGCCCCGTGCCGCAGCAGCCCAGCCCCGTCTGCGTGAACCCGTACTTCTCCGGCTGCGTGGCCATGTCGAGGAGAGGGGTGTAGTTGTCGACGTAGGAGATGCTGGCGCCCGTGGAGTTCGCCTCCAGCTGCGCCAGCGTCTTCTGCAGCTTGGCGTTGTACCTCTGCGTCTCCTGGTTCTGCAGCTCCACGCAGCCGTGCCCCGACGTCAGCGGCGGCTGCAGCCCCCTCAGGCTCTTCATCACCGGCAGGCACCCCACCGGCGGCATCCCCGCCACGATGAACCTCCGAGCACCCAGCTTGTACAGGCTCTGCACTCACATTGTCGCATCGTTAATATTCAGTATGCACACGAACGAACTGATCGATCGAAGAAGATGAATATAATCAATTTAAGTATCGATCTAGTTAGCGATCTGACCTGGATATAGGACTGGAAGTTGTCGATGAGGTAGTCGTGGTAGCGGTCGATGGTGGGGAAGTTGAGGACGCGGAACGGCATCGTGTAGTAGTTCATGGTGACGTCGTTGGTGCCGGCGGAGAGGATGAAGAGCGACTTGGCGGCGATGTCGGAGGCCTGGGGCTCGCCGATCCGGGAGAGGAGCTGCTGGAAGTCGCTGATCTGCGAGTCGAAGGTGGACACGAGCGCGGTGTGCGCGGTGAGGTCGTCGAGGCCGGAGCCTCCAGACGCGAAGCTGACCCCCGTGGTGGCGTTGGCGTGGGTGAGCCCCTTGGCGTGGTACGCGGGCAGGAGGTCCTTGATGCCGAGCGCGGCCACGATGTAGTCGGTGATGAGCTTGCCGTCGGAGAAGCGGCCCGAGGGGGCGACGCCGGCGGGGAAGGCGCGACCGTAGGGCGCGTGGTCGGCGCGCACCAGCGTCAGCAGCCGGTTGTTGTTGCCCGAGTCCAGCGTGGAGTCGCCGAACGCGAACACGGCCGGGATGTCGTGCTTCGTGGTCGCCGCGGCGGGTTGCCCGTCCGACGAGGAAGCCGCCGCCCGGGTGTCGTGCTTGCTGCTCGACCTCGCCGCCGCCGGGGAGGCGGAGACGACGAGGAGAGCCGCGAGGAAGAGCGCGGCGGTGGCTAGGCTTGGCGCCATTGTAGATCGATCGATTGTGCTTGATGCGTAAGGGTCGGGGAGGTTGATTTATATAGTGGAGGGGGGCGGGAAGAGATAAACAGTTGGTCGTACGAGGTTTTCAAGTTTAAACGAGGACGGACGGTCAGGCGGTGTGTTGTTTCACGCCTGCAATTTCACCTGGCTAACTACTATCACTTTCAAATCCTAATCCAACTCTGCGCTTCAAATATTTGGTTCAAGATATTATCTGTTAGAATCTCTGGATGATCGATCTCCAGATGCCCTACGTCCAAGCAAGGACGGGGAATACTGGCTTTTATCGACACGAAGAGATTCGTGCAAGGTACTTTATAATAACCGTATAACGACCTCCTAACCTGTCCGGCAAGATATAATCATAGTAACACGTACGAAACATGATAAGCTCTTTTTTGTTAGAGATGAACATCCTAAACTCTTTTTTTAGATCAACATAAACTTTTGTTAGGCAATAGAGTATACTCAGCGGAAACCATAAATGGAGGCCCAACTCTAGGATGCCTCTATTTTGAAAAGTTTTTTCTTCATATTTTAGGTTTAAATAAAATCTGAAAATAATCCTAGACGATGACAATAATCTGAAAAAATCTCAACTCAAAAAAATTCATATTCTATGTTACACAAAAATGACAATATCTTGTAGACTTGGGAGAGTTAAAATTTTACACTATTCACTACTTTTAAATGCCAGATTTTTCATTTTTGCGCAGCCCAAATATAAGGTATCTAGTTGATATTTTACACGTTTGTAGAATATAACATTGTGTCATTGTCTACATCCAGGATTTTTAATTTTTTTCTGTTTTCTGTATTTTATTTTATTTTTCAATTTATGCTGTTTTTTAGGGTTGTTTTTGGTGTGTTTTATTTAGAGAAATTTATGTTGTTTTATGGGTAGTACAAAATGGAAGGCTGCTGGCCTTTCCCCACTCTTTTTTTTGTCCAACTTGTCGTGTGAGAAAAGGAGCAGGCCAGGCCCAGCTGTTCAAAATCCAATGTCGATCGTGGCCTTCACCAAGCCCCCAAACCATAAAAGTTCAGCCCACGGACTCAACCATCTCAATTGTAAACGACGGCCGGCGCGCCGAGCGAATATACCCCGTTTCCGTCCGCTACCTGGTCCTGGTCCTCCCGGCTTTGGTCGGCCGCGCGCGGGCGGGGCACCGCACCGGGAGGTATCGCCTGGCAGCATATCCCCCAACCGTTTCGCTCTCGCCGTCCCTCCTCTTATCCCCCTCTCCGCGCCACCACACTCTCCACTCGACTCGACTCATGGCCTCCTCTCGCCCGGCGCCTCCTCCCAACCTCCGCCTCCTCTCCCCGCGCCTCCCGCCCCTCTTCCCCCCTCCACGCCGCTGCCGCCGGAGCCGCCTCCTCTCCGCCTCCGCGCTCCCCTCCCCGTCTCCCACACCATCCCCGCCCTCGCGCTCGCACCAGCAGCGCGTCTCCACCGCTTCCCTCGACAGCAGCGGGCCCGCCGGCCCCTCCCTCGAGCAGCAGCAGCCGCGCCGCGACCGTGCGCTCGCCGCGGAGGTCGCGCGCCTCTCCGCCGCTCGCACCCGCCTCCGCGCCGCGCGCTCCCTGGGCGACAAACTCCGCGCGCTCGACGCCGAGCCTCTCGTCGCGGCCTTCTTCGACGACGCGTCGACCGCGCGGCTCCTCGGCGGCCTCCAGACCCGGGAGGCGTACCTGCTCAAATGCCTCGTCGCGGCCGGCCAGGATCACGCGCTCGGCGCCGAGCTCGGCTGGGCGGCCGGTGACAGCCACAAGCGCAACGGGGCCGCTGGCGGGAGCGCTCTGCGGGAGGCGCTGTATAGCCTGGCCGGTTTGGTCGGGAGGTGGAGCGAGGAGGGAGTGGTGCCGGACGACGTGGCGCGGGGTGGGGAGACGGAGGAGCTGCTCCGCCAGCTGCTCGAGTTCCTCGGAGACATCGAGGAGTTCTACGACTGCATTGGAGGCATCATCGGGTGAGCGTTTCTTCTTTGTCTGCAACTCTGCTGTCTGCACTGCTAGACTTGGAGGAGACTTGGTACACGCGGAATTAGCAAATACCGCCAAATGTGCCGTCGCTTAAATTTGAACCTATTGCCAACTGGCCAGTAAGCTGATTGCCATAACTTGTTTGTCCTACTCTGACGTTATAGGCTGAAACTTCTGTTCCAACCATTTCATTTAGCTTTGACCTTCACATTTGAAATATTATTGGTACTGCTTTGCTCCAGCTATCAAATTATGGCGCTGGAGCTGCTTTCAGTCTCGAAATCGAAGGACAGCAAGCACCGGCACAGCAAAGACAAGTTTGTCGACTTCCATGTCCCCACAGGAGTTAATCTATCGGAGGATACAGAATATGCATCTCAAGCTGCTCTGTGGGGAATCGAGGTTATTCCCAATTCCACGTCAACTTAAGATTTACGACAAAGAGAACATTGGCATTGTTTGTGTGATCTGTGGTCCCTAACATTTATGTCATTTATCTGCTCTCGCATATGAACTGAAACATGATCATTTCTAGGGTTTGCCAGAACTGGGTGAAATTTATCCGATTGGTGGTGCCGGTGATCGTCTTGGGTTAGTGGACTCAGACACCGGTGAATCCCTTCCTGCTGCATTGCTTCCTTACTGTGGGCGATCTCTACTGGAAGGCCTGATGCGAGATCTGCAGGTGCTTACGTTTTCTATATGATACTTGTCTCTGTTCAAACAATCTTATTATGTGCCATAGCCAGTGCCATATGTTTTATGTACCTTATTATGTGAATCATCCTTGTTTGACAGGCTAGAGAGTTTCTCCATTTCAAGATCTTTGGGAAACAATGTATAACCCCTGTGGCAATCATGACGAGCTCCGTGAAGAATAACCATGAACATATAATTGCAATCTGTGAAAGACTTGAATGGTTTGGTAGAGGGCGTGAAAATTTCCGCTTGTTTGAGCAGGTATATTAATTGGACACTTCTAGTAGCATCTATTCATTAGAGTATGCATTTCTACTCTGAACAACTGTCATTTTCCCACTCTGCCAAGAACTTTGTAGAGTCCTAACTAGATTGCATCATGGCTTTTCTAGCCTTTGGTACCTGTAGTTAATGCTGAGGATGGTAAATGGTTAATCGGCGAATCACTTCTCCCTGTGGGTAAACCCGGTGGTCATGGTGCTATTTGGAAACTTGCTTGTGATAGAGGTGTATTCGAATGGCTTTCTCGTCATGGCAGAAAAGGTGCAACTGTTCGTCAAGTCAGGTTATCTTGAATATGTATCTGTTTTTCTCTGTTGCGTAAACGAGTTCTTTGAAAAGGGGGATAACTGTACATCTCTTTCGCAATTTCCAGCAATGTTGTTGCTGCAACTGATTTGACACTGATGGCATTGGCAGGGATAGGCATGCGTCATAATAAGGTAAAGGAAGAATATATTTTATTTATGTGAGACACTCCTTTTCACTATTCACATTCCTTATTTTTAATCAGATTAGGATGCCTTGTACCTCTAGATTATTGCATTTTTTTTACAATGCCTGACACTTGACTCCAAATCATACCTCAGAAACTAGGTTTTGCATCTTGTGAGCGAAGACCAGGTGCTACTGAAGGGGTGAATGTTCTTATTGAAAAGCAAAACTTGGATGGACTTTGGGCATATGGTATCACCTGCATTGAGTACACTGAATTTGAAAAATACGGCATATCAGAACCTACAGCTACTAATGGCAGGTAATACACAAATAGGTCTACCAAACATCCCCATTTGCATACCCTATATAGAGAAATAGAGGGCCAAAGTGCCCAATTGCATATCTTTATTCTGCTCATGATGCTTTACTCATTCCCTCAAGTTTTGTGTTAATATGTGGACCGTGTTGGGATATTTATTTATTTTTGCAAGTGTAAGCTATATTCTGTGGTTCTTAGCGCCAAAAATTTACCTGTATTGGAGTATGAAATATCTCCGGGAGTGACAGTAAATAAAATATGGGTAAAGTAGACCCAGAAATTTTTGAATAGCCAGGTAGTATTATCTGTAGTAAAAACTATAGATGCAAATCTTTGCCTATTGTTATATGTGTTTCCATCTAAGTTACTATCGTAAGATTGCAGTCATTTGCTGCTACCGTGGTGATGTTGATCTGGTTGCATATGCTGTAGATGTAGCATTTATTTTCTCAGCTTCAGTTTTGATGAAGGATATGTGCCTCAGCTAATTCGGTTTGGTTGGATGCAGTGATGTGTGTACCGTTAAGATTATCACATTTTGTGTAATCCATATTTATCGAGTTTTCAGTCATGTATGCTTTTGTTAATTTAGTTTGCAGGCTAGCTATCCGGCAAATACAAACATTATGTATGTTGATCTTCAAGCAGTGAAGGAAGTTGGATCACGCAGAAATGCTAGCTGCTTACCTGGTATGGTAATGAATCTGAAAAAGGCAATATCATATGTGGATCATCTGGGCTTTGAGTGTAGGTACTTGCTTTCCAGTAAATTCATTACGAGCTTCTGATCTTTCGCAGTGTTGAGTTTTCTGCACCTGTACTGTTGTCAATTGAGCTTATGCAAATTGGCGACCGGGAACGAATCACAATATATAACCATGTCATGTTTAAATTAAGTCATTTATTATTATTAGTTACCTTATTTCTCTCCTACTTTAATTTTCTCTGTGACAGTGCTGCTGGTGGCAGACTAGAGTGCACGATGCAAAATATAGCAGATAATTTTATGAACACATATAGCTACAGGTGCAGTAAAGGAATAGAAAGTATGTAAGTAGTTACATATTTTCTTCCTATGTATTCGTGTCTTTATCCAACTACTCTTTTGTTCGTGTCTCATGTTTTAGAATTCTCATATCTAACAGGTGAGCTTGACACATTCATTGTGTACAATGAAAGAAAAAAAGTCACCTCATCAGCTAAAAGGAAGCTCAAACCAAAAGATAGATCACTGCACCAGGTTAATATATCATACTTTGCAATCCAATGAACATATTATCTTGCTACTGCATGCAAAATAGGAATTGTAACCGTCTATATAACTTGTTGTGGATTCTAAAATTTAAAGGTTCTTATTAAGGTTTCCATCTATTATAAACTCCTACCTATCATAGGAGGTCATTTTTTGCTCACATTCTGAATTAGCATATACTAAGTCTGTCTGGATGTCTGAAAGTATTCTTGGGACAGATTGATTGACCCAGACTTAATTTGTTTACTGATTGTGAGTAAAACTTAACTGCTATTGCATTTGTGTTACCGGATTTTATGTTTAGTAAATATCAGCGTATAGCTGTTTCTTATTGAAAGAACAATTTATCAGGTACCCTATAATTAAGGAGGCCCATTTTCCTATTCACAAAACATAAAACTGCTGACTGATGCAAGTTTCTTCTGGACCCAAATTTTATCCCTAATAGTGTGGAAACATTAATATTAGATGCTTCTGAAACTGCTACATTTAATTGACTTGGGTTCCAAAGCTTGTGTAGTAACCTTAACAGTTGAAAATTGTCTTGACTTGTGTTTTATAATGTTCACTTTGCTGGTTCTGCAGACTCCAGAAGGTTCACTCCTCGATATTATGCGTAACGCTCATGATCTCCTTTCTAGCTGCAGCATAGAGGTTCCAAAGGTGAATGTACTTTTGTGCCTTATTTTCACATGTAACATAATTGGCATTCCATTTGGTATTTTATCACTTCAGTAGCACAGAACCAAATGGTACTAGCAGTGATTGGATGAGTTAAAAACTGTGGTTGGTTAGTGCTGGACTGCTGGTTATGCTTCCGTGGCAGTAGTATTTTGGGTGATATCTTGAAATCTCTGTGCTCGATTCATGTTTGGAAAATTATATTCTCCAGTAAACCTGAGGATTATGAATATCAAACATTATTCTATAGTGTGTCCAGTCATATATGTAAAGGTTGAAAAGCCATGTCGATCTTATTCAACTGGAATAATATTACATTCTGCAAAACAGTCCGAAATTCGTGTATTTACATATGGATATCCGATTTATTTCTGCTGCAACCTGGAAGGTAGACCAATGGTTAGTCACGTAGTTACAGATACCTGAACTCATGAACTGTTTCCTCATCTTGAGATGATGTTATTTCTATGGTACTTGATATACACAATGCTAGTTAGTGATTTATACCCTCTACCTTCTGGAAGTAGAAGGACCTAGCAGGGCCTTTATAGGAAACTGAAATTGGAAGCTTAGAGTATGGAGATACATTCTTGTACCCTATTTCAGATTTATCGCTCTGAACGTTTCTATGTCACCACGAAAAAGGTAAAATAGTGTAGTTCTCATGAGATATTTTGCTGAAAGTTAATGCATGTAAATATTACTCACTCGGTTCACTAATATAAGATGTTTTGGATATTTCCGTGTCTGCTACATACGGACTAAATTCAGTGAACATACATACTAAGACGTGTCTAGATACATATGAATAAAAAAAGCTTGGAGGGAGTACATGCTAATTGATTCTAACATCCTATTTAATTTTAGACGTAATAATGTATTGGGTTATTTTTCAGTTCTCAAGGTAATGTAATAGTAGGTACTTACATTCTGCACTAACTGTTATCATGACTTGGAGTACCTTTTTACTTATCAGGTGAAAGATAATAATGAATACTTGTGTTCGGAGCTACCATTCCTCATATTTCTTCATCCTGCTTTAGGTCCATTTTGGGATATCATAAAGCAAAAGGTGAGCTGCTTAAAAAGTAAATGGGTAAAGCATGAAACGTGTCTTTCATCTCTTCACTCTGTTAGTTTCTCCACATGGTATATGTTTTGAGCTTCCACCAGAAAAATACAGTTGCGAAAAACTAATTTATTTTCCCAGGTCCCTTTGATGCCCCATTTTACCTGTATGTGTGCATATAGGCCAACAGCTTATAATCTCTTTCATGAATATCGAACAGAACGAGTACCTATCATGTGACAACACCAATGGCATCTATCACGATATAATTTTGTAATCTGCATTTAGCTCTGGATTTTTTTGGTAAAAAAAGGTCAGCCATTTCAGCGTGAAAATGCATAGTTAGCACAATACTAACCGTATTGCACATTAAGTGAGAAACACTATGCTGCTGTTTGATGCTGTGACGTGTTCCTTTTATCTGATATATGCGTAACAAAACGTTGAGCATGACAGAAATGGATAGTTTGAAGTGGTCAATTTTAAACTAGAACGTGAGGAAGACTGTATGCAAAATTCAGAAAAGAAATGGGAAATGCAGCATGCTTGCTCTTACAAATATCGTAATTAAGAAGTCCGCCCTTGTGGAATATCCTTCTATGTAACTGTCATGTTTAGTAGTGCTTACAGTCTGATACTCTGCTCTGTGTGTGTCATGTTTTAAGTTCTGAGCTTAGTTACTTTATGTGGTCAGTTGCTGACTTAAATTTCCACACATGCAGTTCGTAGGTGGGTCCATCTCTAAAGGTTCCGAATTGCAAATAGAGGTTGCGGAACTTGTATGGAAAGATGTGGAGGTAACCACTAAAACAGATGACTCTGCATTTACTCCCCCCATTGTATGTCAACCTAAATTAATCTGTTTAAACTGTAGCTGGATGGAAGCCTTATTATTTTAGCTGATAACATTATGGGCTCAACCAAGAGGAACACTCATGGTGAACAAATACTGCACTATGGTGCCAGGTATCTTCCACTCTAAGCACATGTTTTCTGAAGCACACATCTATAGTATAGGGATACAACTCTAAATTCCCTGTCTGCTTGAAGGTGTGGGAGATGCAAGTTGCAAAGTGTTAAAATTGTGAACGATGGGATCAGCTGGGATTCTCCCAGTAATGTCTATTGGAAGCATGATGTTGAAAGATCAGAATCTTTGAAGATTATTCTCCATGGAAATGCAGAATTTGAGGCAAATGATGTTCTCCTGAAGGTGCGTTTATGAAGAAACAGTGTAAAAAGTTTATTTCCCTCCCTTTCCTTTTTCTTATCATCTGATTTCTTTATTCTACCAGGGTAACCATATCTTTGAAGTACCCGATGGTCATAGAATGTGCATCGTTCAGGACGAAGCAGGTTAGTTAGAAACATGTGCCCTACTTTCTCGCACACAAAGGATTCATTGTGGTTTTCATAACACAATAAACTAGTGTGCTCAAAACCTAAATTTCGTGCGCCTATCACTCTCTCTTGTTCCCATGATAGCTTATGTCATGCATCTGATATATCTCGGTCAATTCTCTTTGTCCATCAGGTTTTGTTGTTAAGTTAGATCCTATAAGCAAGGAAATGATGGATACCGGATCTTGGTACTGGGAGTACAAAGTAGATGGTGGCCATGTGAAGTTGGATATGGTAGACCGGCTATAATGAGATACAGTAGTACCAACTGTAGATTCTTGATTCACTGATTCCCGGGTAGGTAAATTATACCGAGACCACGCTTGACTAGTAGTTTTGGTTTAGATGAACTCCATCTTGTAGATGGTGTTGTAAAAGATAGAAAGGGCCTATATAGACTGTTGTACAGTGGACTGCGTATCAAAGCCTGTTTTCCGCTATGAGTGTGGACGAATAGCGCCCGGGTGCACCTACACCCTTTATTTTCGCGAAAATCAAAAAAATAGTAAAACATGAAAAAAAAATCTGAAAAAAATGGGGTGCATATGTATACAAGTTCTTCACACTCGTGTAAATTCTCATAATCAAATGATATTTCATATGGTCTGTGCAAAAAAGACAACCCGAGTTGTCAGAAAAAAATTTGAATACACATGTTTTCAATGTCTTATTTTGTCTTTTTTGCACAGAGCGCGTAGAATGTCATTTTATTCTAAAAATTTGCACGGATGTGAAAAACTTGTATACATATGCACCCTATTTTTTTCAGAATTTTTCAAAAAGTTTTACTATTTTTTGAATTTTGCGAAATCTGAGGGTGCAGGTGAGCTCGGGCTCACCTGCGAGTTTCTATATCAGCCTATTCTCCTAACTTTTTAGGAGTGATGTATGTACATACTAAGATTTTTCTCAATGTTGAGGAGAGTCCGCATTCTCCCGATGTTGGAGATCCACTTGCATAAACTTCAGTCTGCAATAAAATGATGCGCTCATCTGAGTCATCTGGATCAGATCCTGATATACCGTTACTGACATGGAGTACTATCATTAAACTAGCACCTGTTCCCCAGAAACCAAGGTAAAGCACTGATGTGGTCACTCAACTGCGTTTCCAGATTCAGTCCGGCAGATCCAGGAGTCTAGCCTCCTGTCCTTCGCCACGGGGACAGAAGAAGTTTTTTCTCGTAAATCACTAGTAACGGGTTTGACTTCTTTGGTGTGGTACTATCGGCAGAAATTTTATCTCATGCTGCAGGACGCTGGACTGGACGTGTCTCCCAGCAGTTGGCACCCGGTAAGTGTGTACCTGGTCATGTGGATTACTGCTACATTACATATACTCATAGAGAACAAAACGGAACTGGTTACTGTCCTAATCTCGCCATGAACGTGCACTCATGTGCTTCGCCAGTTGGAAGTATGGCTAGGCTCTATACCTATCCGCTATTGTATGGCTCAAGTTGCAGCTAGAAAACTGTTGACGATGTGCAGCTTGTTGTTTGCAACAAAAATAGTCGATGGCCTCCACTTCGCGGACGGACGGAGCTTCGGCTCTTGTTTCTATACTTCTAGATTCTGGGGATTCGGGGGGCAAGAATGAATATTGCTAGCTGCTAGCGTCCAGCTAGTGTGTTCAGGTGCACTGCAGCTGCCCAGGATCCAAGGTGTCAAACGGCGTCACCACGTACAGCTGGTCTCCGATTATTTGATTGGGGGAGCATGGATCCTGGGCTTACGCTATCATATCTTTTAGGCGCAACTAGGCCATGTTTAAGCTCTTCCTCAGAATTCTCTTTGCCGAAACATACCCGATTTAAACTACAGCTGCTGATCCCCTAAAGTAGCAACAGCTCTTCACGGAGCAATCATTGTCGACTTAACTTGGAGACAACTGCTCCTCATCAATTCGTCTCCGTCAAGGATGGTCCCAACAACGTCGTCCACACTGAGAGCATCTTCAGTCGCGGCGTCAATANGAAAACATTCCGGTGAGGTTGCTGCTGTTAAAGTTAGGAGGGAAACTTCAGAAGAGTTCTCGGACAGATACGAGCATAGCCTCAATAAGTTAGAAGAAAGTCGTATAACTTGCGGGACTCAAAAAAATCTAGTCATCACTAGCAGGTCATTGCTAGCTTTTCTATTCAGCTAACTTCATAAAATAATTGCTCAAACCAGGGGCGAGCCTAGTAAGTTACTCGAAGCTCTAGGTGACCAACGGGCCGGCCCGGCCCGGCCCGTTAGGCATGGTTACCATTCGTGCCGTGCCGCGCATCCATCTCCGGCACGGCCCGCCGGCACAGATGTGGCTCGACGGGCCGGTTTTAGGCACGGCCCATTGACACGAATACGGTCCAAAATATGCCTAAAATAGGTAAGAATAGCTAAAAAAATAAAAAAGGTCTAATCGTGCCGTTCCGGGCCGGCCCGCGTGCCTCAAATCGAAGTTGGGCCCGAGCACTAACGGGTCCGTGCCGTGCCGTGCTCAGGCCGGGCCAAACATGTCGTGCCTCGGGCCGACCCGTTTGGCCACCTATACTCGAAGCCTGCACAAACATGTTAAAATATGTCATTTCTAGGGGAAAATACCAGAGAGAATCATAAATTTTGCACCGCCAGCAAAGCGGCGTTGCAGAACCGCCCCGACTCAAACCAAACACATTGTTGTCGTCCATAGGGTAAGCATTTCTCCTCCTAAGAGATCCGATAATAAGGGCAACTCCAACGCGCCGACCCAAACGGACTGATTTTTCCGTTTTTTATCCATTTGGGTCAGCAAACGGACAGTGGTCCGTCCCCGTCCGGCCATTTTTTGGCCCGTGCACTCAACGGGCCGACCCATTTCGTCCGCCTCCTCGTTTTTTTTTTCAAATCTAGCAGTATATTTCATAGTCAAATCTAACATTACATTTCAAAGATTACATAATTTTGAGGATACATATTACATAAAACATAGATTTCATCTACTTCATCAAACTACAGGAAGACTTCCGGTGCCGACGATGGATGTCCCGGGTATTTTAACAAATTGGCCGCATGTGGGCGGCGCTCCGGGAACGGACTTGCTGGCTCCTCCGGCCTAAAGGCCGGCGCCGGGAACGGACTTGCTGGCTCTTCTTGCCAGGTAACCGGCACAGGGGCATGTCTTGACGACTCCCCTTTAGTGGTAGGGCTTAATAAGCGGCGCCGGTGATTATAACAAAATTGGCCGCGCGTAGGCGGCGCCACCGACCGTAGATCTTCAATGGCAGCTGTCGGTCCCCTCTTCGGGAGAGTAGGCGGCGCCATGCGATAGCGCTTGCGACGGGCATAGATGAGCGACTCTTTGGTCGCCCGCTCCAAGTCGGCCGCTTCTTGCTTGCCGAGCTCCTTCTGCCGGGCACGTTCGGCACGGAACGAGTCCAACGAGCGCCGAACGGCCAGCTGCACCTCCTTGTCCCCCTCCACCACCTTGACCGGCGCGTCGTCCTCGTCGTCGTCATCCACGTCGACGACCTCGACCACTCTGGGGGCGGTGGCGCTCGTAGCGGAGTGGGTTGTGGCGCTCCCAGTTGGGGCGTCGGAACCCGCCGCATACGCATCCCCCTCGGGGTCGGGGTCGTCGGAGTACGCCGCCTCCATAGCCCTCCTTGCCTCCTCCGGCAGCCTTTCTAGAGCCCGGTAGGACGGCAGAAAGTGGCACGGTGGCGCCCTTGCGCGCTCGCTCGATCTGGTCTAGGAGGTGTTGCGGCGGCGGTGGCGGATCCATCCAGGCGGGCGGGGGAGGTGGGGATGCGCGGCCGGGGATGTGTGGTGGCCGTCGCTGGGAAAGGGTTTGCGGCTGGGGGCGCTAGGGTTTGTGAACCTAGGGTTTGGCTCGCCGGTGGCCATATAAAAGCCCTTTCCCGCCTCATTTAAGACGGTGGTTGGCCGCTCGGTGCGACTGACAGCCGGGCCAGGGGGTCCAACGGGCAAGACTCCGCGCGGTGTCCAGACGCGTCCGTGCAGACGCAAACCCAGCTCAAATTTGGGCTGGAAATGGATCGCCGCGGACAAAAAAACGAACGTCAGTCCGTTTGCGTCGAGCCCTGGTTTCCACCCAAACGGACCGAAACGGAGCAAAACAGACCAAATGGGTAGGCGCGTTGAGTTGCTCTAAAGGCCAACGCCCGCTTGCATAGCTGGTCGTGCTTAGCAATACAACGTGATAGGATCGAATTATTCTTTAGAAAACTAGGTAAAACACAACCATTTTCACCTCAGGTATGGATTGGTATTTTGGTTCCGATTGCTCATGGACTTTGGCGGCTAGAAAACAGAGTCCCCATCTTTACACTGGAGCTGCCCAAAACAATCCAATGAAATATATCCAATTCTAATAGAGAACGTTTTACCAAGAACAAATGCGCAACATAGATACAATTCTCACGCCACA
>QRDG01001222.1:418191-631330 GCA_012064385.1 Puccinellia tenuiflora | reverse complement strand
AAGTTGGCGACGAAGCACCGGCAGAGGTCCTCCCAGGTGTTGATGGACTCGGCGGGGAGGTTGGTGAGCCACGAGGACGCGGAGTCCTTGAGGGCCATGGGCAACCAGTTCGCCATGACCTTGTCGTCGCCCCCGGCAGCCTGGATGGCCAAGGTGTAGAGCTGCAGGAACTCCAGGGGGTTGTTCTTGCCATAGTAGCGCGGAGGAAGATCCAGCCTGAACTTGACCGGCCGGACGACGCGACGGAGGCTGCGAGTGAACGCAGCCGTCGTGCCGTAGGTGACCGGGCCGTTGGCGAGGGTGGCGCGGAGGTTGCGCCCCACGGTGGCGACGTCACGGACGGCGTGGTTGTGGCGATCCTGGTTGCACTCGATGCTCACGCGTGCGTCCTCCGGGGCCCGCTGCACGATTTGGCAGTCGTGCGGCGACGACGCGTGCGACGCGGCGCGGTTGTCGTGAGGAGGAGCCCCGGCTGGAGCAAGTTGCGGTGGAGCCGGTGGAGCTGGAGCGGGCGCGGGGTGACGAGGAGGAGCATGCGGTGCGCCGGGCGCCACGTCCCCTGCGCGTGCAGAGAGGACCAGCGAACGAGACGGTGCAGGAGCGACGACGTGAGCGGCGCCGACGAGCTCGGAGAGGCGGTTGAGCCAGGCATCCTGGGCTTCCGGCGTGGGACGGTACTGCAGCAGCTCCTGCGCCATGAGAAGCGCAGTCGCCGGGCTGGCGCAGGTCGGCCCAGCGAGGAGGCAGCATGGTTCCCGCGACGGGTGCAGGGAGGAAGCCTCCTCTTTGCAAGGTCGTCCTCGGCGTGGTCGATGTCGTCATCCTCCGGGTGCTCGATGCGGGGCTCTGGGTCGACAGTGGCGCTCTGGAGCAGCACTTCCGCGTGGGCGGCTGCGCGGGGTTGCCAGCGGGAGCGGTGGTGGCGCTGGCCGTCCGGCGAGCGAGACGTTCGGCGCGAGAGATGCCGGCCATGGCGGTGGTCGAGGTTGAAGATGCGCCTCAGCCCCCTACCTGGCGCGCCAAACGCCAAATGTCGGAGAACTGTCCCAGGAACTGGGTGTGTCTCATGAAGGATCAAGTAAGGGACTGAACACGGAATCAAACAACCCTCAACGTGCCACGGCGACGGTGCTCGTCGAACTCGCTGTGGGACGACACTGCAGAGATGGACGCGCGGTATTACCCAGGTTCAGGGCCCTCTAGGTGAGGTAAAAACCCCTATGTCCTGCTTCGAGTTGTATTGCACTTGCTTGGAGAGGTTCCAGTACAGGGCGAGCTTGGCGAGCTCGAGGTGGCTACAATGGCTAACCCTAGAACCGGAGAAGAGTGTGAACTAAGAGTCAAACTCCAGTGTTTGGAAAAATGTGACCCTTTGCCCGAACGTGCTCCTCCTCCTTTTATAGGTGTCTTGGGCCTCTTCCCCCCAAATGTCTTGGCGGGAAGGGCTACCACATGGCGACGAAGGAGGAGGTGCGGTGCACGATAAAGGTAGAGTCCACCATAAAGGTAAAGTCCATGGACGCGGTCTACGGCAGGGTGCAGCATCACCAAAGCTGGAAAAGCCACTGTCCAAACAGGACGGTGGGCTGGCGCTGCTGATGCGGGATGTGTCCCACGGTGACGTCGCCTTTGGAGGGTAGCTGCAGATGGTTCCCTTATCACCAAAGTGGCAATCCTTGGGGCTCCTTTGCTTGGTGCAGCTTTGTTGACTCCTTTATACATAAGAATGGCAACTGTGGCGCTGTTGTCACCGCGCGCTGGCGCGGTCGTCACTCTGCGGAGGGTGCAGAGCCCATGTGCGCTCTGCCGCGGAGGCAGAGCTGGCTTCGAGAGGAAGGAACCTCGCGAGGCAAAAGCCTCGCCGAGCCCTTCGGCTTGGTCCTTAGTAGAATTGTAGGTGGCGTGCGAGACGCCCTCTCGTGGAGTGGTCCCTCGCCAAGGGAGAAAAACCCTCGGCGAGGAGAAAAGGTCCCTCGCGAGGCTCGCTAGGCTTGGAGAGCCTGGTCCTTAGCGAAATCGTCCGAAGAATCTTGTGGGCCCTGGCAGGCCGGCCCGTGTACCCTGGTTTCCACTGTGCCGACAGATACTACGTTCCTGGTGCCACTTCGTGAGGGCGTTTAGTGCCCCTTTGTAAGGCTAAAACTCTATTTGCTGGTGGCTTTTGTAAGGATGTAAGCTATTAGCAGATGGCCTTTGATGCCTGTGCTGGTGAACAAGGCTGTGACCACTTATTTGCTTGCTGTGAATTTATGTAGTGCTAGAATTTGTCCGGACCTAAATGGACATTCGAACCGTAACTAACATTAAATGTCGCGAACATGAGGAAGACACCAAGATGCCTTGCGACAGACACAATTTGTCACGGATAGAATACACGTGGCGGCGACTGATTGGCTGACACAGCGACGGAAAATACACGTCATGGCCCTCGTCAAAATGAATTCATCGCGGATAAACCACACCGTGGAACCTCATGGATGGGCCACGTGTCTGATGCATGTAAAATGCATACATGAACTTTGCAATATAATACTCATATTTCAATCATATTTGCATCATATAAGGGTTATATCATTGTTTTATAATGATTTGGGAAGATTTTACAGTTTTCCTATTTTTCTGGAATTAACCCTGCACTGGCAGAAAACCTATTCTCTATATTTTGATGTTTCAGGGACCCAAACGGCGACCAATTGACTTGAAAATTTACGATAATCATTTTTCTGGAAGGAAGAACGCGTAGGAGGAAAGGAAGCGAACAAACGGAGACCCGAGGGCCAAAAGAGGTGGGCCCACACGGCCAGATTCCTTGGCCGCGTGGGACCCCCCATCTTGGGCCTCGTGGCTCTGATGCCGTCCGTTTTCTTCTCCGTGGCTTCGTCTTGACCTAAAACCGACTATAAAAATAGTCCCTTAAGGAGTTTCACGAGGAGGCGGCGGAGAAACACAAAACCACGAAATAGAGAGTCAGAAGGCTGCTGCCGGAGAAGATCGGAGGGGGGAAGCGCCATCGGAATCACCTTCGGAGGGCTCCACCCCCCCGGCGTGTTCATCATCAACATCTAGAGCAAGATCATCTCCATCTCTCCACTGTAAACTCTTGGCAAACATGATGTATGATGCAATATACTATTCCCTTGATCTATTGTGTCTCCCCATCTATGTTTGAGAAGTGATTGGTTCATGGCAATAGTGAAATAGTTCGTTGTTTGGTTGCATACAAGTTTTGTTATCTTTTATGATTGTCTTTATGTACAATATATGAGTGCACGCTTATGTTGGGGAATGCATGTAAGGTGATCACCGGTAATGTATTGGAGTGAGGGAGACTTGGGAGGACATGTAAACCTGAGACCGAGTCATGAAGTTACTTTATTGGGGAATATACATAGGGGACCTTAGAACTTAAGGCTATGGTGGGACTTTTATGTATTAATAAATCTTGTGCAGTCATTTACTTGGCCATAAGAACCATCATAAGGGGTTTTAGTTCATTCACTTGGCTACACCTATTTTATGGCTCCTTCCTAGAAGAAACAATTAAGACTGAAACATGTGCTTCACTAATTGTGACAAACACACGAATGAAATAACAATTGCTAGAACATTTGCTCCCTTGAGATATTTGCTACTTGAGATATTTGCTACTTGCTACTTTGAGAAACTTGCTTGAGAAAACTGCTGAGAGAAACTTGCTCTAAGAAACTTGCGTTCGAAGCTTGATTGAGAAACTTGTTACTAGATAAACCCATTCCACATCAATTGCTTTCATTAGTTAGTTCCTTTCACATTTCAACTTATTTCCTTGCACAAACGGCCATATAAGAGGGTTATAAGGCTTTAGAGAATAGATAGTTTACCTTCAGCTCCTTGTGGGTTCGACACTCAAATACTTATCGAATTGTGCTACAGTGATTCCTTGCTCTTAGGGATTATCAAGTACTTTTATGGCGCCGTTGCCGGGGAGCATTGTGCTAAGCTTTTATTCTTGTTTGCATTGCATACTAACATATAAATCTAAAACACAAAAAAAAAATTATAAAATGGAAAACAACCAAACAATTATAGATCTGTATAATATCTATCTTGAGTTAGGACATGAAGTGTTTGAGGCAAAAGTTAGATTTTATTTCCATAACAATCATGTTTGTGGTAGTACTAATTCTTTGAACACCATTATTGCTAATACTAAGGAAAACCTTAAGCTTGGGGAAGTTTGTTTTGATGAATATGATATTTTTTGTCCCCCAAGTTTGGAAGAGAAAATTTATTTTGATGATACTATGTCTCCCATTTATGATGATTACAATGATGTATATGATATTTTCAGTCCACCTACCATTGAGGGGAAAGTGATTTAATTGAGTTTGATGATCCATTATGCTCATTAGATGATAAGTCTTTATGTGGTGATTCTATTCAAAACTATGTGGTTATGTTTAACTTTAATGCTTGCAACTATTATGAGAGAGGAAGAGATAAGAATCCCCTTTATGTTTCTATGTTATTTAAAATGCAAGCTATTGATTATTATATGCATTGGTTACCTCAAATTTGTTGTTATTTATTCATATATAAAATTCCAATGCATAGGATGAGAGTTAGACTTAAAAGTAAATTGTTTAATATTCTGTTGTGTGTTCCCTATGCTTTAATTTCCTATTCAGTTTGAGCACAACTTTATATCTTTACCTATTGTTTGGTGACAATTAGTTTAAGATTTTCATTTTATATAAAATTTGGGAAAGTAAATGAGAAGGATGAGTAATGGAGAAGTTGGGGTCGACCTTGAACATGTGTTGTTCATGCCAATGGAACTGTTGCGAAGTCTCTATCATCAAAACTTTTCCCAAAGCTAAAACCAAATAAAAAGAGTGTTTATGTTGTATATATTTGCTTCTCCTTTTGCCTTTTTGCTAAATCAAAAACAACAAAAATATTTTCCTTCTTCTTTGATTGTTTCTCTTGATTCTTGCTTGGTTCTTTGTGTTTCTTTTTGATTTTTATCTTCAGCTTAAGTTTTGGATTTTTGAGTCAAGGTGCTTGTTTACTACTAAACATCACCTTTGTATCTTATTTTTCGTCTTAATGGTAAGAATAACCTCTTTTGAGAGGTAGGATTAAACAATAGCGATTTGCTGTCCAGAAAACAGATTCCTAAGCTTCACTGCGAAACATGTATAAAATCACAGAAGAGGAATTTTGACTTGATATTTTTCAACAGCTATATTAAGTCATTGATACACATTTCATTAGTTCAAAGTTTTCTGATTTGAGCAACTTAAGTGCCTCTGACAATTCACTCTTTACGAGCTGTCCAGTTTTTGACAGATTCTGTCTTTATTTTGCATTACTCTCATTACTTGTGTTTTGTGTGGTTCTATTGATCAAAGAGCAATACACAACAATAGTAATATTATCTAATGTGTAGAATCAACTCATGATATGTCTTTACTGTACCTATGAGGATTTCATTTATGGAGACACTAACCCCTCTAATCAAGTTTTATGATGAGTTTTGTGTGAAGAGAACTTTCAATTGGAAGAGTTTAGGGTGATGAATAAAGATCACGAGGGACAAACACTCAAGCTTGGGGATGTTATCCCTAGGCTCACCCTACATATATCAAATAAGTACAAGAATTCAAGCTTGGGGATGCCAAGCCACCTCACTCCAACCATCTTGATACCAAGTAAGAAGCCTAGCTACATGGCTATAAAGAAAGCGCTTTACGGGAGTCAACCCGGTTGTTTTTATTTTTGATTTTCTTTGTGTCCTCTTGCTGTAACAAGAGAATTAGTTTTTAATTTTGTTTCTGGAATTTTTAATAAAGTGCCAAGTTTTACCCATTTTGGATTGAAAAAGTTGCTTATTGTATTCAGAGA
Source organism: Puccinellia tenuiflora (assembly GCA_012064385.1). Taxonomy (NCBI): domain Eukaryota; kingdom Viridiplantae; phylum Streptophyta; class Magnoliopsida; order Poales; family Poaceae; genus Puccinellia; species Puccinellia tenuiflora. The sequence continues at coordinate 625,444 of QRDG01001222.1, read as the reverse complement.
TTTTATTTCAGCACAAATTTGTGCACGGTATGATTTTTCATTCCTATTATGTAACTCCGAATGAGTTTATATTTTAACTGTAACTGCAACTTTTCATCCTCTGTAAGCATGAATTTTCTAAGAATTTTTCGACATATTTAAGTAGGGTAGAAAAATGCTTTTTGCTGCTGCTGCTGTTTTTCTGGACAGATTCTGTCCTATTTTGTTTGATGCATTCTTTGAACTTTTAAGTTTAATCTTCTTGATTAACTTGAGTTTATGAGGAATCATAAAACATTATACACTTGCTGGACACTTAATATGAATTATGTTCATGAATTTCTTTCAGCAAGCATTCTATCTTTTGTACCTACTAATGTCACCCCACAGAAAAGAGATGGGAGAAAATTTTGTGTTGAAGTTTTTTCACAGGGATTAGAGGAGATGCACCAAGAGCTATTTAAAAATGGTGAAGACCATAAGCTTGGGGATGTCAAGGCACCCCACTGGACCAAACACTCTCGGTTTGCACACGTCTATTTTTTGTTTTTCTATCAACGCATTACTATCGCATAAACTTGGAGCGTCCTTTTATTGTTCTTTTTATTTCTGTTTTGCTTTTTCGTAAGACCATCACTATCATTTATTTTATGGGAGAGGTACTAGAATTTTGGGTTGAATTAAGTTGGATGCTATTAAAAATATTGGGATAGGGATGTTTGAGTTGATTCAAAAAGATACACATAGTTGCATGATTCATGTGCTTTTAATGAGTATTAATTTGCAAGTGTTTTATCAAGAGCTATCTCTTATTCATGTTTTGATGCTGAATGTTGCTTTACTTTGTTTTACATGGATTGGTTAGTTCTATGGACACTTACGCATGTATTTAGATGGTCAACTTTCTCCCTCTTGCTAGCCCAAAATTCCAACAAGAAAAAACTTGTTTTCCAACACCTTCAACCAAAGTTTTTCCAGTGAGTTGTAACAGCCCCAGTTTGGTACTGAAAAATATGAATATTTTTTCCACTTTTTGCATTCATGTTTGCATCATGGCATGCATTTGAAATCGCTACTTCTAACAAGCCAAACTTGAACACATTTAAAAAGGGGGAAGCAAACCTTCCAAAACCTCCAAACCAAAGGCTCTTGCTCAACCTAGCAAACAAATAAAATTGAACTTCCAAATTGTCCAGGAAGTTCCAAGAGTACATGTTATAATTATTTGTTAAAAGCAAATTCTTAACAAGCAAGAAATAAATTTGAGAATTCAAAATTGGCTCAATTCTAATTCTATTTTTTGAAACCAAGTTAATCTTTCAAAAAGTTTAAAATAAAATTATGGGGAGCTTCATTAACATATTGGGAGCCTCCATGAATATTTTCATTATTTTTGAAGATACTTAAGTACTCCAATTAAATGCATTTTGGAATTTGTCAATTTGACCATATTTAAACCCTGTGAACAAATGTTTCTCAAAACAATTTATTTTGCAACACAAATTTTTGTGGAGCTTCTTCATGACATGGGGAGGCTATATGAATTTTCCTAGAATTTATAAAAGTGTTTAAAGGCCTCATTTAAATACCTAAACCCTACTAGTTTTAAATAAAAAAGGGAAAAAGGGGGCAAAAGACTAAAAACCTGACAGTGGGCCCCCCTGTCATCCTCTCTCCTCTTCTTCTTCCTCATTGTGGCGCCAGTGCGTCCTGGCGCCATGCCGCCATGTCGCTACGAGCGGCCGCCGCGCCACCTGCTCCCCTGGAGGTCAAGTGGCCTCCACGACGCCTCACCCGCTCACCTGCTACCTTTCCTGCCCGTTCCCCTGCTTCCCAGAACCCTAACCCTAGCTCTGCGTCCGCCGTAGCTGCGCCGCCGTCCACCGAGTCTCGCCATCGTTAGATGCTCCCCCTAGCGAATCGAAGCAGGGCAAAAGGACCGTCGTCTCGCCCTCTACCTACACCACCGACGCAAGCTTGCTGGGAGGCCCGACATCGAGCTAATCGAGCTCTTCTTCCGAAGTCCCTCCGCCTCTCGCCGCGATCGTCCACGCCAAATTCCGGTCACCACCGACCTCCTCCTTCGCCGCCGAGCACACGTACGCATAGAGGGTGAGTTCCTGGTCCTCCGGGACATCATCTCCTCCCTCCTCTTGCCCCGGTTCTCCGAGTCGTTGTAGCTCGCCGTTGCTCCGCTGCGGGTCGCCGTTGTCCATGTCGCTTCGGCGACCACCAAATGGCGGCACTGTAACAGCCCCAGTTTGGTACCCTAAAATATGGGCCAAATTTCCACTTTTTTTTTGCTTTGCAACATTGCATCATGGCATCCATATAAATTGCTAAATTTAAATAAAGCAACACTTGGAAACTAAAACAAAGGAAGCAAAACCCTTCCCAAAATCCCAAACTAAATACATTGCCCGAAATGGCAAAACCAAATTATTATTGAATTTCAAATTTGTCCAGGAAGTTCCAAGAATTTCTTGCCAAACAAAGAAATAAAATGGAGAATTCAAAATTGGTTTAAATCAATTTGAATTTTCAAACCAAGTACAACTTTTCAAAATTCAAAAGAAAATTATGGGGAGTTTTCTTATAATATTATGAGCCTCCGTAAATATTTTTATAATTTATTGAATTGCTTAAGTACCCCAAGTCGATGAATTTTTGGAAATTATAAAATTTGCCATAATCAAACCCTATGAACAAATGTTGTCCAAAACTTTTTATTTTGCAACACAAATTTTTGTGGAGGTTCTAAATGTTAAAGGGAGCCTACATGAATTTTTGCAGAATTTATAAAAATGGTTTAGTGGCTCAATTTAAATCTTTCGGAGGCTACTGGACCATCTGGTAATACTTTTCACTTGAGCCAGGGGTTTTTCAGAAAATCGCCGTCACCTTCTTCCCTGTAGCGACCGAAGCGTGCTCGACCCGAGCTCGACCCGCCCGACGCCGTCGCCGACCGAACCCGTCCTGGCGCCATGCCACCCTGCCACGCTAGTGGATAAGAGGAGCGCTCATGCCCACCTGTTCCCCTCTCTCCTCTGCTCCCTCTCCCTCTCGGCGCCCTAGAACCCTAACCCTAACCCGAAAACGAGCTCCTGCCCGCCGCCGACATTGTCGCGCTCGCCGTCGCTCCGAGGCGCCCGGGACCAATCCAAGCCCACCATCGGGACCGCCTCGCCGTGCTGCTCCTCCACGCCGAAGGAATCGGCATGGGGTAGCCGGAATCGCCGCCGCCGTACGGTCTGCTCTGCCTTCGACCGCCACAGTTCAAGCCCGGCCACGCCGCCATCCAGCCTCCTCCGATCTCCCCGTTTGCTCCGCTACACTCAGGGTGAGATTGAGAGTCTCTCTGGTATCTTCGCCCTCCCTCTCTCTCGCCGTAGCTTCGCTCCGCTGTAGACCGGCGCTGTCCGCCGTACAAGCTCGCCGCTGTCGTTGCTCCAGCAGCCTTAAAATGGCAGCGCCGCCACCTTCAGGTAGCCCGCGCCACGCCACGCCCCCTGTGTCCCTCCGCTCGCTCCCTCACGCGACCGCTCGCCACAGCCATGCGCCACCGTGCCGCAGTTACCACCGTCGCCACCGTGGCCTGGGTCCCCTCCCGGCCTGGTGTCGGTCTGGGCCGGCCAGGAGGCCGGATGCCTCGGGTACTAGCCTGGCCCGATGCCCGGTCTGGGCCGGTCGAAAGGCCGATGGCCTCTGTAGCCTGCCCGACCTGGCCGGTTTGGAGGCCGGCCTGCCAGGCTTTGGTTTTTCCTTTTTGGAAATTTTAAAAATAAAATAAAAATGATAACTAATTGAATATTGCTTCAAATTTAGCAAACAATATATCAAATTGTTCAGAAAAACAATACCTACCTATTGGTAACATTGCCATGCTCTTTTGATTAAAATATTTTACCTTTATTTAAGAATTATTAAAATGGCAAAAATAATAACAATATTGGGAAAAATCATAACTTGATAAATAATTACCCAAAAATTGTGAATAAAATATCAGTGTGATCAACATTTCAAATGCTATCTAATCATGCTAATATCACCTCATGACAACAACTTTTACTTTGGTATGATTCTTAAATGATTAAAAGAATTAAATTCAAATAATATTTTAATTCACTAGTTAATCATCGTAATTTGGAAAATTACAAATAAGGTACCGAAATGATCAGAAGAATGATACCTACCTATTCATGTCATGTTCATGCATATTTTAAGCCACTTGTTAGTAATATAATAATTCATAAGCGATGTGATCATTAAGTTAAATATGGGGTTGCTTCCAAATAATTGCACTAATTATTTGGCACTCCATTTAATATTGTTAGTTAATTAAATGATGACATCTTTGCATAAACTTGTCATGTCATCATGTGTTTGCGCATTGCACGTCAATATGTGTTGATTGCCTTGTTTATTTTCGGTGTTTCTTCTTCTCTTTAGAACATGAGTCGAGATCGAGACGAGCCCGAAGTGGAGAGCTACAACACCGAAGGCCGACAATGGAGTATGGAGCGACAAGTCAACGACCCTGTTTTCCCCGAAGCTCTATATCTTTATATTTCCAACCAAGGCAAGAGATAACCTAACCTTCTTGGCATATAGCATCCTATTGTTTTATACAACTATTTTGTCCACCATACTATTGCATTCGATTCCAATGTCACTTTTGATCAAGTTGTAGAGTATCCTATGAATTGCATTGTCCCCTAAACCATTACATGTCTACCCTCCTAATAACCATAGGTTGTTGTGTTGGCCTGAGATACTTTATATCTGTTGCTTATTGCTTAGCTATGCTTAGCCATGCTTAGTTAAATGCTTAATTGTCCGGTGATTATTTCCACTAATTATGATTGTTGATGGAATGTTCGGACATGGTGAATGTTGGTGGTTTCTTAATTTAAAATTGTATAAAAGGCTTGGATGAGTTGCCATCGGGGATGGTGTTTGGCCTCATTCTTGCCCCTAGGTGCGAGTTCTTTACCTCTTGAACCAAGACGAGCGTGCTTCCATTGGTGGGAGTATGGGCTCCTTACTAACTGAATAACTTGTGCGGGCGTATCCAAGGCTCCTCTAGTTTGCGCTTTCCATTTGCGTGTGCGTTGCAGGTGGATGATGGCGCGAAGAGGGTGTGTGGTGGTGTTTAGGGTGTGGCGATGGGGGCAGGGGCTGAAATAGGCTAGATAAACTTGTCCTGTTGCCACAGATGATCCTTGGATAGTCTCACACGAGGTAAAGGTTTAACCGCGCCCACTTGCTAGCTTTCCCCGGAAGAGAGCTAATCAGGCGAGCCGGACGGTACCAATGGGTAAATTAGTACACCCTTGCAGGGTTTAATCTTTTCAAAAAGCCGTGTCCACGGTTATGGACGACTTGGGAATAGACGATAAGATCATAGAAAAGCTGAACCCAATTAAAATTTGGGCAACTAAAGGTTGCAACTTTTCAACGTGTGATAAAGGTTCATTTCCTCGAGGGTGATTCGAGGGAGTGCATTGGTGGAGATGAGAGTTGATTTCTGGCTACTATTGGTTTAAAGTGAACCGAAGAAAGAAAGTTTACTATCTTATCCCCTTTGGAAAACCTTCTGAGTATTCGATGCCATGAGTCATCTATGTCTTTTGAAAAGGAAAACTAGCTTTATGCAAATTAACCAGTATACAGCTTTAGAGCCTTGTCAATATTGGGCCTATATCGCCCTACTAAACTTGCGAGTACGTTGTACTCAGTCTCTCTTTGTTGCTTATTAAATTGTTTCAGAGGAGGACGTCACCGAGCAGACAGGTGGGTTCTTTGTGGACATCGACGAGTAGTTTGGGGTTCCCAGGTGGCAGCTTGGGACGTCGTGGAACAAGCTGGCTGGGATGTTTATCTGTAGGCCTCTGAGGCCATATTTTTGGATCTTGTTGTTAGACAATATATTTGGCTTCCGCATGATGTAATGTTGGGTCTGTGACCCCTGTGTGTAATTTGTATCTTTCTCGCTATATGAGTTGCTATATGATCTTTTGTGTCGTAGAGTCTGTGATGTGTCAGTTGTTCCACAAGTCTTGATCTCTTTATTATACATTGATGGCTATGCCAGTGTTTATGGCATGATCGAGGTGTTGTGTGGGAGCGGTAACACCATGCCCTTCGATTGTGTAGCATAGCCTGTGGGTTACATAGCCTCTGTATAATTCCGGGGTCGGGGCGCTACAAGTTGGTATCAGAGCATGACTGCCTGTAGGAAACCCGTTCTATTGGTCGATGTCGAGTCTAGTGTTCGTGAAAATTATTTTTAACCTAAAAATGAGTTGAGAAAACCCTTTTAGGATTCTTTTTACTCCTTATCCAACTCGCTCTACTGTGAGTTATCTTACCTCCATTTGTTTAAACCGTTGTGTCAGAGTTTTAGGTTCATGGGGTGGGCTTCTACCTTTAGTTTACTGGTTAGCTCTGCTCGTCTGCCAAATCTAAAGCCCGAAGAGAGGAAGTATTGCGGTTCATCAAGACATTCCCTTGCTTTAGCCCAAGATCTTGAACCGAAGGTCCCGGATTGTGCTAGGGCTCTGGTGTAATGATTCATGAGGGTTGTCGCCCTTGTGAGCATTATGCTATTGTGAGTCCCAGTACATGAAGCTGATCTTTAACCCAAGATCTTCTCCGTTGATCCCTGATGTTAATTCAAACCCTACATCAGGTTGGCAAAATTTGAAGCTGGTCTTCAAACTCGAGGTTGCAGCCGTAATTGACTTGCTCAGCAATGCTCTTCTCTGTCATTAGCTTTATCTAGACTCTCTGTCAGGGAACCATCTGAATCACGATGGGATTGCTCTTAGCGAGTTTTTCCATCAATAATTGTGATTCCTCCGGTAACACCCATTCTTGAATCCCTTTCGGCACTAGTTGTCGGAAGAGTGCTAACAAGGGCTTCTGAAATATCTTGGAATTGTTGTTAGCCCGTTTCTTACTCTAGATCTGTCGTTCGTCCTCTATCTGTCTTGTGACAGTCAAGTTTTATCGTGCATTGGGGTGTTCTGATGCATGCTATTCTTGTGGTTCGTCAAGACATTCCACTTCAGGATGTCAGGAGAAAACAAACTCCGGTACCTAGTCCATTTCTCGGACCAGGTCAAAGTATTGTAAATTCGCGGAGTAAGAGCTTGTTTAGCTTTTGTTCCGTTCCACCTTGGAGTGTCACACTCTTTTATATCAAGAGGTCGTGCCTAGTCTCATGACGTACTTGATGAAGTGATGCTCTTACCCTTCCTTATCCATCTACCTCCGAGCTACTTGGGCTCGAGAATGTTGAGGATGCATATTGAGATGGTAATCGGATATCTTAGCAAATGTTGTTGCTTTGAAATCCAAGGACTTGGATAGCACTCTTAGCATGATTAGCACTTAGGTTATCAAGGCTAGATTGGCAGAGCTGCCAAGTCCATTTGTTCAGGTGCACACCTTCGTTCAACGAGTTAGATTCATGTCGGAACTCTCAAGACCACATCTTTTTCCTTGAAAAGCAAGTTTCCTCTCGCGACCAGTGGCTTTAGTCACTGTGGATCTGTGTGAAGTTCATCTTGTCACCCCGGAAATAATCACAATGTGGTCATGCACGTGTGGATTGTTGTTGAGATGGTAGGTTGTTACCTCCAGTTCTCTAAATACGTCATGTATTCCACTAGCCGAGTTGTTCTTTAATAAGAAGAGGTTGTCAAATCTCATCATCTTACCGGTGTCTCCCAATCAGGACTCAGTGTGCTTCAGTGCTTGGAGTTCATGCTGGTTCAATTTCCTTTTCTTAGTCGTGACCGCCTGGAACTCCCCATTATAGCTCGTGTTTTGGAGCTTGACACGGTAGCCCATGTCTTGAGAATCTAGTTACCCTGCCTTGCGGCTAACTTCCGCAAACTCCCTTCAAACCTGCTAAGCCTGAAGTATCTATACCCTAACCGAATCTCAACCTCAATCAGAAATGATGGTTGGTGTTATCAAAGAGTATGACCTAAGCCTACTAGTAACCCGACAAGTTCGGTGTAGTAGTTCACGCAACTCACCGGAAGATCTATTGGCGAAATCTCTTAAATCTTAAAAATCAGCCGCTGTCCATGAGGATCATGTGTAACTTAATCTAAGAGTTTCCCCTATGGTCTTTTTTCTATATTCAAGTACGACCTCGCGCTTGATGATCGATTGAAGGCTATTCCGGAGCCGGAGTGTGATATCTAGAACCTCAAGGAGAACATTATAACGGAGTTGCTAAATATCTATCGGTTGATTCCCCTACTCACTGTATCTTGGGAATAGCTCGTGTATAAGGTTTGATCTCTTTAACTAATGGTGGATCAGTGCTATATCTATCCCTGCTAGGTGAACCCAAAGTTTTTCCCAATCACACGGATAGTGTGTGAATTCATCAGTCACGTTAGGGCCCGAGCGTTTAACCTAATGGGAGCTTATTGTATGTCAAAATTGTGGAGTCCGGAAGATGTCCTTTCTCCTCACGGTGCTTCGAATCCTACGGTCTACACATCGGGGTGGTTTGAAGTGATGTCATGGTCTTGGACCTAGATCCTGATAAATTCGGGTGAACAAGTGATCGATTGTCCCATCTTCGGCTCAACCTTTGTTTGGTCAAGTTGTTCCTAGTTTTCCTCAATGGCTTATGGTTTTGGGCCAAGTTCATATTTCCAATCCTTGGAGAAAACTTGCCTAATACCTTGAGTATCTTCTGTTCTTTCCGCCCCATCGGCATGTCATGCTAGATCCTCGTGTGATCAAGAAGGTCGTAGGAGATACGTGTAGTCATGTGTCCCTCCTCTCTACTTCTACTCTAGAATCTCGGGACGAGATTCCTGTAAGGGGGGTAGATTTGTAACAGCCCAGTTTGGTACCCTAAAATATGGGCCAAATTTTCACTTTTTTGCTTTGCAACATTGCATCATGGCATCCATTTAAATTGCTAAATTTTAAATAAAGCAACACTTGGAAACTAAACAAAGGAAGCAAAGCCTTCCCAAAATCCCAAACTAAATACATTGCCCAAAATGGCAAAACCAAATTATTCTTGAATTTCAAAATTTGTCCAGGAAGTTCCAAGAATACATTTTATAAATATTTTTCAAAGGCAATTTCTTGCCAACAAAGAAATAAAATGGAGAATTCAAAATTGGTTCAAATCAATTCGTATTTTGAACCAAGTACAACTTTTAAAAAATTCAAAAGAAAATTATGGGGAGTTTCCTTATAATATTATGAGCCTCCGTAAATATTTTATAATTTATTGAATTGTTAAGTACCCCAAGTCGATGAATTTTTGGAAATTATAAAATTTGCCATAATCAAACCCTATGAACAAATTGTGTCCAAAACTTTTATTTTGCAACACAATGTTTGAGGAGGTTCTAAATGTTAAAGGGAGCCTACATGAATTTTTTAAGAATTTATAAGAATGGTTTAGTGGCTCAATTTAAATCTTTAGGAGGCTGCTGGACCAACTGGTAATACTTTTCACTTGAGCCAGGGGTTTTTTCCGAAAATCGCCATCACCTTCTTCCCTGTAGCGACCGAAGCGTGCTCGAACCGAGCTCGACCCGCCCGACGCCGTCGCCGACCGAACCCATCCTGGCGCCATGCCACCCTGCCGCGCTAGTGGATAAGAGGAGCGCTCACGCCCACCTGCTCCCCTCTCTCCTCTGCTCCCTCTCCCTCTCGGCGCCCTAGAACCCTAACCCTAACCCGGAAACAAGTTCCTGCCCGCCGCCGCCATTGTCGCACTCGCCGTCGCTCCGAGCCGCCCGTTACCAATCCAAGCCCACCATCAGGACCGGCTCACCGTGCTGCTCCTCCATGCCGAAGGAATCGGCACGGGGTAGCCGCAATCGCCGCCGCCGTCCGGTCTGCTCCGCCTTCGGCCGCCGCAGTTCGAGCCCGGCCGTGTCGCCATTCGGTCTCCTCCGATATCCCCGTCTACTCCACTATACTCAGGGGTGAGATTGCAAGTCTCTCTGGCATCTTCGCCCTCCCTCTCTCTCGCCGTAGCTTCGCCCCGCCGTAGACCGCCGCTGTCCGCCGTACAAGCTTGCCCATGTCGTTGCTCCGGCAGCCTTAAAATGGCAGCGCCGCCACCTTCACGTAGCCTGCGCCATGCCACACCCCCTGCATCCCTCCGCTCGCTCCCTCGCGTGCCCGCTCGCCGCAGTTGTGCGCCACCGTGCCGCGATCACCACCGTCGCCACCGTGGCCTGCGTCCCCTCCCGGCCTGGTGTCGGTCTGGGCCGGCCAGGAGGCCGGATGCCTCGGGTACTAGCCCGGCCCGGTGTCCGATCTGGGCCGGCCGAAAGGCCGACGACCACGGTAGCTTGCCCGGTCTATGGCCGGCCTGGCCGGTTTGGAGGCCGGGCTGCCAGGCTTTGGTTTTCCTTTTTGGAAATTTTAAAAATAAAATAAAAATGATAACTAATTGAATATTGCTTCAAATTTAGCAAACAATATATCAAATTGTTCAGAAAAACAATACCTACCTATTGGTAACATTGCCATTCTCTTTTGAGTAAAATATTTTGCCTTTATTTAAGAATTATTAAAATGGCAAAAACAATAACAATATTGGGAAAAATCATAACTTGATAAATAATTACCCAAAATTGTGAATAAAATATCAAAGTGATCAGCATTTCAAATGCTATCTAATCATGCTATATCACCTCATGACAACAAATTTTATTTTGGTATGATTCTTAAATGATTAAAGGAATTAAATTCAAATAATCTTTTAATTCACTAGTTAATCATCGTAATTTGGAAAATTACAAATAAGATACCGAAATGATCAGAAGAATGATACCTACCTATTCATGTCATGTTCATGCATATTTTAAGCCACTTGTTAGTAATATAATAATTCATAAGCGATGTGATCATTAAGTTAAATATGGGGTTGCTTCCAAATAATTGCACTAATTATTTGGCACTCCATTTAATATTGTTAGTTAATTAAATGATGACATCTTTGCATAAACTTGTCATGTCATCATGTGTTTGCGCATTGCACGTCAATATGTGTTGATTGCCTTGTTTCTTTTCAGTGTTTGCTTCTTCTCGTTAGAACACGAATCGAGATCGAGACGATCCCGAAGTGGAGAGCTACAACACCGAAGGCCGACAATGGAGTATGGAGCGACAAGTCAACGACCCTGTTTCCCCGAAGCTCTATATCTTTATATTGCCAACCAAGGCAAGAGATAACCTAACCTTCTTGGCATATATCATCCTATTGTTTTATACAACTATTTTATCCACCATACTATTGCATTCGATTCCGATGTCACTTTTGAAGTTGTAGAGTATCCTATGAATTGTATTGTCACCTAAACCATTACATGTCTCCCCTCCTAATAACCATAGGTTGTTGTGTTGCCTGAGATACTTTATATCTGTGCTTATTGCTTAGCTATGCTTAGCCATGCTTAGTTAAATGCTTAATTGTCCGGTGATTATTTCCATTAATTTTGATTGTGGATGGAATGTTCGGACATGGTGAATGTTGGTGGTTTCTTAATTTAAAATTGTATAAAAGGCTTGGATGAGTTGCCATCGAGGATGGTGTTTTGCCTCATTCTTGCCCCTAGCTGCGAGTTCTTTACCTCTTGAACCGAGACGAGCGTGCTTCCATTGGTGGGAGTATGGGCTCCTTACTAACTGAATAACTTGTGCGGGCGTATCCAAGGCTCCTCTAGTTTGAGCTTTCCATTTGCGTGTGCGTTGCAGGTGGATGATGGCGCGAAGAGGGTGTGTGGTGGTGTTTAGGATGTGGCGATGGGGGCAGGGGCTGAAATAGGCTGGATAAACTTGTCATGTCGCCACAGATGATCCTTGGATAGTCTCACGCGAGATAAAGGTTTAACCGCGCCCACTTGCCAGCTTTCCTCGGAAGAGAGCTAATAAGGCGAGCTAGACGGTACCAATGGGTAAATTAGTACACCCCTGCAGGGTTTAATCTTTTCGAAATGCCTGAACCCAATTTGGGAATAGACGATAAGATCATAGAAAACCTGAACCCAATTGAAATTTTGGCAGCTAAAGTTTGCAACTTTTCAACATGTGATAAAGGTTCATTTTCTCGAGGGTGATTCGAGGGAGTGCCTTGGTGGAGATGAGTGTTGATTTCTGGCTACTGTTGGTTTAAACTGAACTGAAGAAAGAATGTTTACTATCTTATCCCCTTTGGAAAACCTTCTGAGTAGTCGATGCCATGAGTCATTTATATATTTTGAAAAGGAAAACTAGCTTTATGCAAATTAACCAGTATACAACTTTAGAGCCTTGTCAACATTGGGCCTATATCGCCCTACTAAACTTGCGAGTACGTCGTACTCAATCTCTCTTTGTTGCTTATTAAATTGTTTCAGAGGAGGACGTCACCGAGCAGATAGGTGGGTTCTTTGTGGACATGGATGAGTAGTTTGGGGTTCCCAGGTGGCAGCTTGGGACGTCGTGGAACAAGCTGGTTGGGATGTTTATCTGTAGGCCTCTTAGGCCATATTTTTGGATCTTGTTGTTAGACAATATATTTGGCTTCCGCATGATGTAATGTTGGGTCTGTGACCCCTGTGTGTAATTTGCATCATTCTCGCTATATGAGTTGCTATATGATCTTTTGTGTCATAGAGTCTGTGATGTGCGAGTTGTTCCACAAGTCTTGATCTCTTTATTATACATTGATAGCTATCCCAGTGTTTATGGCATGATCGAGGTGTTGCGTGGGAGCGGTAACCCCATGCCCTTCGATTGTGTAGCATAGCCTGTGGGTTACATAGCCTCTCTGTATAATTCCGGTGTCGGGGCGCTACAGGCGCCGCCCGTTCCTGGCACGCCGTAGTCCAGTGCGTAAATTGCGCCCCTAGCTCGAACCCTAGCCCCCTCCGTTTTCGCCACCGTGCGCCACTGTGCCGTCGGTCGCTGCCATCGCCGCCGTCCCCCTGTGCCCGGCCGGCCAGGAGGTCGGATGCCTCGGGCGGATGCCCGGCCTGGACGCCCAGTCTGGGCTGGCTAAAAAGGCCGACCGTCTCGGGTGCAAGCCCGGCCTGTGGGCCGCCCTAGCCGAACTAAAGGCCGGCCTGTCAGCGTTCTATTTTTCCTTTTTGGAAATAAAATAAAATAAAGAAATGATAACTAATTAATATTGCTTCAAATTTAACAAATGAGATACCAAATTGTTCAGAAAAACAATACCTACCTGTTGGTAACTTTGCCATGCTCTTTTGAGTAAAATAATTTGCCTTTATTTAGGAAATACTAAAATGGTATAAATAATACCTAATTTGGAAAATCCCTAACTTTTGAAATAATGATCCAAAAATTGTGAATAAAATATCAATGTGATCAGCATTTCAAATGCTATCTAATCATGCTATTATCACCTCATGAAAACAAATTTTCCTTTGATGTTATTATTTAAATAGTTAAAAGAATTAAATTCAAATAATTATTTAATTCACCAATTATTCATCGATACTCGAAAAATTACAGACAAGGTACCAAAATGAACAGGAGGACCATACCTATCTAATCATGTCATGTTCATACATATTTAAGACACTTCTTAGTAATGTAATAATTTATAACCCATGTGGCTATTAAGTTAAATATGGGGTTGCTTCCAAATAATTGCACTAATTATTTGGCACCCTATTCAAATTGTTAGCTAAATTGTTTATTGATACCATTGCATAAACTTGACATGTCATCATGATTGTGCATTGCACCTTGTCTTCGTGTTATTTATTTGTTCTTGTGTTATTGTTTTGGTATCGATAGATTCAGGAGTCGAGGTTACCCCTACCAACCCCGACGATCCGTACTTCCGGGCCCGTCAACAAGGCAAGAGATAACCTAACCTTCTTGGCATATAGCCTCCTATTGTTTTATACAATTATTTTATCCACCATAATATTGCATTCGATTCCAATGTCCTTTTTGATCAAGATGTAGGTTATCCTATGAATTGCATTGTCCCCTAAACCATCACATGTTTTCCCCTCCTATGAACCATAGGTTTTATGTGTTGGCCGGAGATAAAATATATAACCGTTGTATATATGCTTAGCTATGCTTATCCATGCTTAGTCGAATGCTAAATTGTCCGGTGTTTATTTTCCATGATTATGATAATTGATGGAATGTTCGACATGGTGGATATTTGTGTACTTAATTAAAATGCTAAGAGGCTTGGATGAGTTGCCATCGGGGATGGTGTTTTGCCTCATTCTTGCCCTAGGTGCGAGGTATTTACCTCTTGAACCAAGACGACATGCTTCCAACGGTGGGGACATATGGAATCCCCTTTAACTAAATAACTTGTGCGGGCGTATCGAAGGGTCCTCTAGTTTGCGCTTTCCATTTGCGCGTGAGTGTGTGGGTGGAAAATAATCGATGGGGACGGTGGTGTTTAGGACGTGGCGGTGGGGGCAGGGGCTGAAATAGGCTGGATAAACTTGTCCTGTCGCCATAGATGATTCTTGGATAGTCTCATGCGAGGTAAAGGGTTAACCGCGCCCACTTGCTAGCTTTCCCCGGAAGAGAGCTAATCAGGCGAGCCGGACGGTACCAATAGCTAAATTTGTACACCCCTGCAGGGTTTAATCTTTTCGAAAAGCCATGTCCGCGGTTATGGACGACTTGGGAATAGACGATAAGATCATAGAGAACCTGAACATAATTACTAAAATTTGGCAACTAGAGGTTGCAACGCAACGTGTGTGAAAAGGTTCATTTCCTCGAGGGTGATTCGAGGGAGTGCCTTGGTGGAGATGAGTGATGAGAAATGGCTGCTATTGGTTCGATGAGAACCAAAGATGAAAGTTTACTATCCTATCCCCTTTCGAACAACATTCTGTGTAGTCGATGCCATGTTTCACTTAGGTCTTTGAAAAAGGAAAACTAGCTTTATGCAAAAATAACTACTATACAGCTTTAGAGCCTTGTCATCATTGGGCCTATATCGCCCTACTAACTTGCGAGTACGTCATACTCAATCTCTCTTTGTTGAATATTTAATTGTTTCAGAGGAGGACGTCACCGAGCAGACGGTGGGTTCTTCGTTGACATCGCGAGTAGTCTGGGTTCCCAGGTGGCAGCTTGGGACGTCTCGGAACAAGTTGGCTGGGTTTATGTTATTGTATGTCCTCTAGGCCATATTTTGGATCTTGTTGTATTAGACAACTACCTCGCTTCCGCATGATGTACTGTTGGGTCTGTGACCCCTGCTGTGTAATTCTTATCTTTCTCGCTATATGAGTTGCTATATGAACTTTTGTGTCATAGAGTCTGTGATGTGCCAGTTGTTCCACAAGTCTTGATCTCTTTATTATACATTGATAGCTATGCCAGTGTTTATGGCACGATCGATGTGTTGCATAGGAGCGGTAATTCATGCACTTCGATTGTGTAGCATAGCCTCTGGGTTACATAGCCTCTCTGTATAATTCCGGGATCGGGGCGCTACAAGTTGGTATCAGAGCAGAACTCCCTGTAGGAATCCCGTTCTATTGGTCGATGTCGAGTCTAGTGTTGTGAAGTTATTTATAACCTAAAAATGAGTTGCGAAAACCCTCTTAGGATTCTTTTTACTCCTTATCCAACTCGCTCTACTCTGAGTTATCTTATCTCTATTTGTTTTAATTGTGGTGTCAAAGTTTAGGTTCTCGGGGTTGGGTTCGTACCGTCTAGTGTATGTCTCGAGTCCGTTACTTCTGTTTGCTACCGTCGCGTTGACATGGTGTCACATGTGGTTGTCTTAATCTGTTCTTGTGTTAGTGCCATCTTAGATCTCTATATCAGGAAGGACTCTAATGATCTATCCAAACTGTTCGGAGTTGGTTACTAACTATGTCATTGTTCCAAATCTTTAGAATGGCTCCTGCCCGTCGTGGTAACCAAGGTGATCCCGATGCACCGCCGCCACCCTCAATGGCGGAGGTTCTAATGGCTATCGAGGATAACCGCCTGCGCAATGAGCGTCTGCTTGAGCAGTTGGTGCAACAAGGGGCAAGGAGGAACAATGACTGCAATACTCTCACTGAGTTCTTACGGTCCCAGCCTCCGACCTTTTCTGAAGCTAGAGAGCCGCTTGATGCGGATGACTGCTTGTGGGATCTCAAGCGAAAGTTCGCCGCCTTGCATGTTCCGGTGGCGGAACAAGTCAACTTCGCCACCTAGCTTCTGAATGGAGCCACTGGCTCTTGGTGGGAGAGCCATGTCTCAATGTTTGATGCTGGCCATGTCTTCACCTGGGCGGAGTTCCGCACCGCCTTCCGTGCGGCCTACATGCCCAAGCCCATCATGGACCTCAAGAGGAGGGAGTTCCTGGATCTGACCCAGGGACGCATGGACGTCCAAACTTATGGGCGTGAGTTCAACCACTAAGGGACGCATGGACGTCCAAACAAATGACGAGGACAAGCAGTATCTGTTCCGCAAGGGGCTTGCACCTCGGCTCCGATATGAGCTCCTGCCCTTCAAGTTCCAGTCCTACCAGGAGCTGTATAACCAAGCTCTCACTATGCAGCAAGGTAGGAAGGAGCTGGAGTCTTCCAAGAGGCCAGCCCCAATGGACAATCAGAGCTCCTCTTCTTCTGAGGGCAAGAAGCGCAGGGTCTTTGTGCCCTTAAGTGCTGTGCCTCGTGCTCCCTTCGCGCNAGGTGCAGTGCAGAATCATGATAACATGTCAAGTTTATGCAATGATATCATCATATAAATTATCTAACAATTTAAATGTAGTGCCAAATAATTAGTGCAATTATTTGGATGCAACTCCATATTTAACTTAATGGTCACGTTGCTTATGAAGTAGTACATTACTAAAATGTGACTTAAATAAGCATGAACATGGCATGAATAGATAGGTATTGTTCTTCTGATCGTTTTGGTACCTCGTTTGTGATTTTCCAAGTATTGAAGAATAAAAAGCGAATTAAATGATTAATTGAAGTTAATTCTTTTAACCATGTAAGATTAATATCAAAGTAAAATTTGTTGCCATGATGTGATATTAGCATAGTTATATAGCATTTTAATTGCTGATCAAATTGATACATCATTTGCAAGATTTGAATTAATAAAATCTTAAGTCATGAATTTCTCAAACTTAAATTAAAGTTAGCCGGTACTTCCGGTGAAGTTCCCGGTAGTTCCGGTAATGCCGGTACTTCCGGGTCTACTTCCGGTTATAAACACGAACGTCCAGTACCGAAAACTCCTAGTCGGTACTTCCGGTGAAGTGCCCGGTAGTACCGGTTTGCCGGTACTTCCGGTGCTACTTCCGGTTATCGACAGAAACATCCAGAACCGAAAATCTATCAGCCGGTACTACCGGTTCTACTTCTGGAGCTACTTCCGGTTATCACGCAGGGTATCCAGAACCGAAATCTATTAACCGGTACTTCCGGCCCAAAAGTACCGGCACTACCGTCGGGCTAGTTTAACCGAGCCGAGGTCACGACCGGCGCGGCGCGCGCGGTGACCAAGCGCATGTCGAGCACGCACACGACGGGGGAGTGCGAGAGGAGGGGGAAGAGGAGGTGCATAGGAAATAGCGGCTCACCCTCGAGCCGATGATGCTCGCAACGAGGACGGGGAGGCCGGACACTGCGGCAAGGTGCTCGACGAGAGCCGTCGTCAGCGGGGAGGAAGAAGAGGGCAGGGATAATTCCGGGCGTCCCTCCTCGATTCCATGTATGGGGAGGTAGCCGAGGTCGAGGCGGAGCGGATGGCGGCTCTAGCTCGCGCCTTGGTGGCCGGAGTCGACGGCAATCGCGACGGCAGCGAGCGGCGAGCCTCGGCCGGAGGCGAGGAAGAAAACGAGCGGCGGCGTCGATTTCGGCCAGCCCGCGTCGATTCCTTCGGCAGGGAGGTAAAGGGCGACGCGGCGGAGCTTCCTGTGGGCTTCGACCTGCTCCTGGGCGTCTCTAGCGGCGGCGATGAGCGAGCTCGGGCTAGGTCACGGCCATGGCGCCAGAGAAAGGAGAGGGGGGAGCAGGTGGGGAAAATAATAGAGGAGAGAGAGGGCCGCGGCAGGTGAGCGTCGTGCGTGTCCTTATCCTCCAGGGGGCTACGGCGTTGCGCGGCACAGGGCGAGGCGCGGGCGACATGGCGGCATGGCGACAGTGCGAGCAATGTCGCCACAGGGAAGAAAGCGCCTCGGTACTACCGATGCTATCAGCCGGTAGTACCGGTCAAGTGTTTCAAAACAGAGGCTTGCTAGATTAATTGGGGCACTTAAACATTTTTTAATTTTATGGAAATAAACATATAGGCTCTCCATAATATTTAGAAGCTCCACCAAAATTGTGTTGCAAAAATGTAAGGTTTGAACACCAATTGTTCATATGGTTGAATACGGCAAATTTTATTTATTTCCAAAAGTGATCCTTATTTTACTTTAGCTATTTATTTGGGGCACTTAAGTAATTATATAATTATAAAAATATTTATGGAGGGTCCCAATAAAATATTGAAGCTCCCCATAATTTTATTTTGAATTTTTGAAAGTTGAACCAGGTTTCAAATTTAGGAAATGATTTGTACCCATTTTGAATTCTCAATTTTATTTATTTGCTTGACAAGCAATTGCATTTGACAAATATTTGTAAGGAGGTAAACTTTGAACTTCCTGGACAATTTGGAAGTTCAAAACAATTTGGTTTTGCCAGATTGAGCAATTGAAAAAGGTTTGGAGTTTGGGAAGGTGTTTGTTTCCCTTTTAATTGTTTTCCATTTGTTGCTTGTTAAACTTTAGCAAATTTCAAATGCATGCCATGATCCAAACATGAGATGAAAAAGTGGAAAAATAATTCATATTTCCATGTTCCAAACTGGGCTGTTACATTGTTGACCTCCTCCATTGTTCTTCCTCTCTTATTCTTCCCTAGCATTTGTTGCTTTGGTGGAATTTGAGAGAGAAGTATTTGAGCATCTCTTGTGTTCGTGCTTTGCATTTGTTGCATAGTTTTGACCTCTCCACATTGATTCGTTCGAGTGATATGATATCTCGTGAGTTTGTTACTCTTGGAGGGTGTTCCTCCTAGATGGTTTGGTGGTTGTGACTGCGGTGACCTCTTCGTGGAAGATTGTGAAGAGGCCCGGGTCTTCTCCCTTCGTGAGGATTGTGAAGTGGTTGTGGAGCTTGCCACCTCCGGAGTGGGGGAAAAGCTAACCATAAGGAAAAGGGTCCTTACTTCGTGAAGGGGCTTTTGGAGAAGAAGGTGAGTCTTCGTGACGTCGGGTTCCTTTGTGGTCCCGCACCTCTCCAAACGGTGACTAACTTTCTTTATGGAAGGGAACATCGGGATACATCTTCATCTCCGCGTGCATCGGTTATCTCTATACCCGAGTTTACTTTCTTGTGATAGCATTCGTGGTTGAAGCTATATATATTGTCTATCACTTGTGATATATCTCTTGTGCTCATCTTGTTTAGCTTAAGTTGTTGGTGCACTTAGTTGAACCTAGCATATTTAGGATTTGTGATTGAAAACTAAACGAGTAGTTTATTTCCGCATTCTTTCAAGACAAATCCGTAATAGTTTTATGAAAACGCCTATTCACCCCCTCTAGGCGACATCTCGATCTTTCACCTAGTAGCGGTTAAATGTTGGTAGAGCGATTTTCCACTTTTTTACGCCACGATGGATATGATTTGGCCATCCTTAATCTACCTAGTTTCATCGAACATGGTGATCCATTATCCTCGATCAATATTACATGTGTTACTGATTGGGCGGAAAATGAAAATTTCATATTGTCCTCTTGATCTCACGCGACGAACTCTGGCTCCGAAAGAATGGTGACAGTATGTGCAGATGGAGGATTCACAGAGTTAATCCATGAGACGACCTCATTGGACGTAAGTGGAGCGCCGCTCACTCGCCTAGATCGACTCCTCGACCTCCAAAGCCACGCGCCGACGAGCACCAGCTGGCCTGAGAAGGGTCTGTGCCACTGCACAACTTAGGCGTGCTGAGCATCACCTGGAGCACCTCCTCTCGACGGAGATGCAGTTGACGGTCTCGCACCTTGTGACGCGCATAAGCAGAGGTTTATGTAGCAACGACTTAAAGGCAAATATAGCTCTCGAACAATGACGACTCTATTTTGATATGTATTTGAACCAGCTGACAACTAGCAACCAAACAGAACATGTTTTGTTTCTCACATTCCAACAGCAGGGACAAGAATAAGATTAAAATAGTTTTTGACTACCACACTCAGTTCATTTGAGATTTATTAAACCATTGTTAAGGATGATAATTAGACTTAATTAAGTGTTTGAGGACCGGGTTTAGACCAGAAAAGAGTTGAGGGACCAAAAATGAACCTTTGCAAAACTTAAGGGATCAAAAGTAAAATTTAAATCAAGCTAAGATACACTTTAATTTGCATAAAAATACGTCAATGCGGTAAAATTTAAATCAAGCTAAGGTACGTTTTAATTTGCGTAAAAATACGTCAATGCGGTAAATTTTATATCAAGCTAAGATACACTTTAATTTTCGTAAAAATACGTCAATGCTAGTAAAATTTAAATCAAGCTAAGATACACTTGAATTTGCGTCACCGGCATTCAGGGCCGAACTCACATGGCATACCCTGAGCCTCAGTAGTGCACAGTATAAAGTGTAAATGACCTTAGTGATACGTCTCCAACGTATCTATAATTTTTAATGTTACATGCTTGATTATATATCAGTGCCACATGTTTTTATAATGTTTTTATATCATTTTGGCATAATTTATGGAACTAACCTATTAACAAGATGCCCAGTGCCAGTTCCTGTTTTCTGCTGTTTTTTATTTCAGAAAAGTTGTTCTGTGAAGTTTCTCGGAATGCGCTGAAAATTTACGGGAATTATTTCCAAGTAGAAAGAAGTCCGAAGCCAGGAGGGCGCCCGAAGGGGAGGCACCCAGCCTCCAGACGCCCCCCCAGGCGCGGCCCCATAGCAGAAACTAGATGGTTGTCTCTCCTCCTTGTACTCCATTGCTTAGATCTTGTGAGCTGCCTATCATGATCAAGATCATATTATCTGTAACTGCTACATGATTGTGTTTGCATGGATCCGATAAATTGTGGAAGTCATTACTTTTGTTCATCTATGTGTTGTGTTTTATCTATGATCTTGCATGCTCTCCAATGCTAGTGGATGCTTTAGCCAAGTAATTATTAGTGTTGTATGAGAGAGTATTTATGCTAGATAGTGGGTTCATGCCTCTCTTTGTCTGAGCTCGGGTTGACATAAACGATTAAGACTAGAGATGTGTTGTTGCCACTAGGGAGAAAACAGCGGTGTGATTTCCTTGTGTTATTTACATTGCTTACATTATGCACTTTGCTTATTGCAATGATCTGTTGCTTGTAACTTAATACTTTTGTGTGACATGCTAGATAGCGATCCCGGAGTGGATTATTAATCATAAATGCAGTCGGATAACGGTCTATGTATTTTGACGTAATGCCCATATTAGATGAAACGGTGATCTATATTGTTTTATGATAGCATTGTTATGCGCCCACAATTTTGTCAATTGCCATGCTGTAATTTTTTTACCCATCATGTATATCTTTTGTAGAGACACTGCTAGTGATCTGTGGACCCCGGTCTTATTTTTTTACATTGCTTACAACTGTTTTTAATAGCTTTTCATCATCATTTGCTCGCTGGTCATATTTCACTCTCATCATATTTTACATCCACACATTTAATTCTTTGTGTTTAGGAGGCCATAGATTGACAATCTCTCTGTTTCGTTGGGGCAAAGTAGTTTGTTTGTGATTGTGTGCAGGTCCACATCAATTATCGTAAACGGCGCCATTGACACCTTGCTAAGCCTTCTCCAAGTCCTACTAGATCTGACAACCTTGGTGTCGTGGTATTGTCGAATCTAGCCGCGGCAGGGGTGCCATCGAGCTAGGTAGAGAGAGGGGTTTTGGAGATGCGAGGTGTTCCGGCAACGAGGTGACAAAGGGTTACCCAGCTTCGGATCTCGCAACGGTGGCGAAACCCTACGTGCTGCTATAATTCACTATAAGGCTAAATCGCCGAGTTACAGTGGATTGAGGTTGAGAGCATGCCCTAAGGCGTCCCGTAGGCCGGCTTATAAAGGCGTCCGGACCTAGGGCTTACAGGAGGAAACCTAATCGACTAAGTACATAGTCCTACTCTAATCCGGCTTGGGCCCTGCCTTGTGGGCTAAGTCTTTCGCAATGCAGGACGGCTTCTGGAACCTTCCCTTAGCCGGATGGGCCTCCTGCGCTTCAGCACACTGGGCCGCCCGGTTAAGCCGGATTCGACTTACCACCACTATGGGCCACCCTGGTATGCTGGCTTTTAGTCTTCTCTGTGAGGACACCTATTCGGCATAACCCCAACAGTAGCCCCCGGAAAGTTTCAAGAACTTCAGCGGCTGGCTTCATTCTTCCGGCAATGTGTTGTCCGGGAATTTCATCATCCGTCTTCAGTCTTGGAGCATTCCCAGAAACCTGAAATCATGTCGAACAACTTTGTCGATTTTAATTGTGCCGGCTTTGTATGCCGAAAAGCACTTGAGCGTGTAACGACACGCGTCCGCCGATTTGACGGTTATGTCAGACCCGACAGTGTGAGTGGAGGAGCATCTTTTGAATGCAGGGGCTAGTTTCCGTTTTTCCCGCGCTGGAACCGAGGCGTCGGAGGGAAGGAAACGTCTCCAACGGCTCGATCCCGGGACACGTGGCGAGAAACCCGGTTCCCGACCGTTGCACACATCTTGGCGCAGCGCTATAAATGGCGACCGCATCGTCTCCGCCGCGATCTCCATGCCATTCGCAACCCTAGCTCCATCTCTCCTCCAGATCTCCTCTCCTCTCCCGAGCTCAAGCTTCTCAAATCTCCATGGCATCAAGCGCTCCAGGCTCCCCATCGACCGACACAGCGTCGACCGTTCCGGCTCCGCCGATGGGAGGAGCCACACCCACGGCCGCCGCCACCGTCTCTGAGCCATCCGCCGCTGTACCTGCATCATCTCCAACTCCGGCGAGTTCCTCCGCCGCTTCAGGGCACGATACGGTGGCTCTGGCAAAAGCCGCAGCCGAAGCCGCTGCCACGATGGCTCCTGAGGCCACAACTGCCGATGCCGCCATTGAAGATGTAAGCGTTGGCGAGGAGGAGGAAGAAGAGGAAGAAGCCGGCAGCAACAAGAGCGCAGCCAACAACCCGACTCACAATTGGGGTTGTTCGGTGGTCGACGAGATTGAGCTGAAGGGAATGGAGGCTGACGGAGCCATCCTTCCACCCTCAGAGTCAGCGCCGACTTGGCGATCCGCCTTAGGCGATCCTTGTCCCACTCCCATCAATGACGAACGGGTACTTCTCTCTTCCCACGTCATTAGGGGATTTTCCTTGCCGCCTTCGGCTTTTCTAGTAGATCTCCTGGACCATTACGGCCTCCAGCTTCACAACATTACCCCGAACAGTTTGCTGTACATCTTCGGCTTCGTAGCACTGTTCGAAGGCTATTTAGGCATAAAACCTAGGTTAGACTTCTTCGAACGATGCTTCTTAGTTAAGAGGCAAACTATCAACAAGGAGCTGCTGGTGGCCGGCACAATCAGCTTCAACTGCCGCCGAGACATCGACTGGTACCCTCAAGTGCCAATTGTTGATTCGGCAAAGGGATGGGCATCCACCTTCTTCTACTGCAAGGACGTGGCGTCGCCAAACCGGCTGCAGGGGCTTGCCCCTTTTACAGACGAAGCCGACACGCCGCTACCCTCTTGGAAGAAGAAGCCGTCCAGTGGAATGCCGGCAGAACACGCCGCCATTCAAGCTCGGATTGCGCAATTGACGTCCGGCTCTCCTCCCTTGACTGGGGAGGACACCATCATCTGCTGGATGAAGAGACGGATCCAGCCCCTCCAACATCGTGCTCGCCTTCTATGCGAGTACACGGGAAACTCTGATCCCATGCGGATCAACGAGAAAGACCTGGAGCAGAGCCTCTTTGAGGCTCGCTTCAACAAGCTCATCAAAGCCCGGCCTGGAGAAGGCCGGCAATATGAAGAATCATTGCCGATGTTTATGGCGACCAACCCTCCCCCAAAGGTACTTTGACTAACCAAAGTTCAATTCTTTGAGAGATTCGGGTTTGCTTTTGTCGGACTAACATGTACTATGTCAGATTCCTGGAATCACCGACGTCCACCCTGCTGGGAAGCCGTCGTCCAGCAAGGCGGCCACGCAGCCCATCTCCCTTTCCTCGGCTACCGCAGAAAGCCGGAAGAGGAAGGGCCAGTCGACCACGAGCGGCACTAAGCCGTCAGAGGATGACGATGCACTCGCTGGGCTCAATATCTCCAGCAAAAAGTAAGTCGACTAACAACATTTCCTCCTTCCCTTGCAGCAATGCCGGATTTGCTAAATTTCATCTTTTACCTTTGCAGGATAAAGAAGGGCGCTCCGTTGAAAATAAAGACGGTCGCCACGAGGAAGAAAGCCTCTCCTGCCATCCCTCCACCAACTCCTTCAGTTCCAGAGCCGAACCCAACAGAGGAGAACACACGCACCATGGTGACGGCTCCGCCTGTTGGGAGAGCCGGGGTCATTCCCCCCACACAATGGACGGAGATGACGGGGAAAGTGACTGAAACCTCCTCTCCAAGGGCTGAAGCTCCGGCTAATGATGCCCCAACCTTTCCCCCAATCAAAGCCGAAGCCTTCGACGAGGAGGGGCGCATCAAGCCGGAATTCATGAGCCGGTTCATGAAGGCACCTCGGCTTCCCCGGAAGAAGGGAACAACCGTCCGGGACGATGAGCCGGATCACACCAAGGCCTATGACACCTTTGATGTCATAGAGATCCTTGGAGATCAGCAGAACTACTTCGCTGATAGGTTTGAGGCCGGCATGACGCTTCTCTGCGAGCACTACCAGGTAAAATATCTTACCCAGTAGCCCCCGAGCACTATGCCGGGTTAAGTTATTAAAACTAGCCGTCATAGTGATCCGAGTTAATGCGCATGCATACACTTAGCCCCCTAGCCATGAAATGTCGTCATGTAGCCACCTTAACTTGTAAATATAGCTTTAGGCTTTTAGCAATTCCTTACGCAGATCCACCGAAAAATTGGCGCTGAAACCATCAATTCTTTGGGTGTGCGAAATCAGGAGATGCGTCGGCTTAAGACTGAACTGGCGACCAAAGACGCCATCATCGAAGGGCTTGAGGCAGACCGGGTTCAATACCAAGGTGACAATGCCGAATCCTTAACTTTGAGATCCAGGCTTGTTTTTATACTGCTGACATTTTTGTCTTGCAGATGCCATCATCAAAGCCAAGGAGCTTGCCGAAAACGCCGGCATTGTCGACCGGCTCCGCAACGAGAACGTTGAGCTTAATAAGCTTAACCAATCAATGGCGGCGGAGCTGGAGACGGTCAAGAAAAACCTTGCCAAAGCCGAACAACTTCTGGAATCAGAGAGGCAGAGCCACAAGGACGCCCTCAATGAGGTCCAGGATCGGCTTGACAAGCACCTTGATGAATCGCTGGCTATCGACAGCCAGCTTCTGAGTAAGTTTTGACAAAACTTAAACTCATTGCTTTCTGTCTTAGCCAAATATAACTGAACTTCGCCTTTTTGCAGCTCCGGCGGGTTATGGCCATGAGCTAACGGCGGAAAACCGGCTTGACCGGATTCTGGAAGTAGGGGAACTCATCCCGAAGATTATTTCTTCGGGAAAAGAGCTTGCCGAGAAGTTCTTTCCCGGCAACCCCGAGCCCCCGGCGAACCTTGCCAGCTTAGAAGCTGAACTGGCCGAAGCGGTTTCATTCTTCGATGAACGGCTTCGGTCCAGCGCTCGCGGAGGTGCCAAGACGGCCTTGGGCTTGATGATGGCACATTACCCGGAGGCGGAAGCCTGGCGTGTGGCATCCGGCTTCCCTTTGGAAAAGGAGGACGGCACACCGCTGGATGACCAAGACCGCAAGAAGATCCTTCGCTCCGTCTCCGGCTATGCCAGCAAGATTGCCAACATGGTCTCCTTGACCACCATCTTCAAGGAAATGCCGTGCCCGCCAACCCCTGTTCAATCTGACGATGACAATGAGGCGGCGGAGAAATCGTCATGAGCTGAACTTGCTCGCTGAGCTGGCCATCCTGAAAATGTAATAGGCAATATGTAAAGCCGCCCAAACAATGTATATGTCTAGAAATAACTTAAGCCTTTTGCTGTATGTTAATCAGCCTTATTTTTTGCAAATTTGCAATTTTTATGCCTCAGTTTATTCTGGCCTTGACACCTTAGCCTTTAAGCGCCGGCAAACCTATGGCGAAGCTAACTCGCTGAGCAACAGGGTACGCAATGACCAATCTGTTTAGACTCAGAACAAGTGCCGCCTTTTGGTGCCGAAACGCTTTGAAGTAACCCGGCACAAAAAGCTAGCAGACAAACATTAATTTGGCAAACGTTGATTTTTTCATCACCTTAAGGCGGATTCAATCATGAAAGAGTTTACCACGAGAGCAACACAGGCAATTTTGGGTAAACAGATAATAACAATAAGATCATAGCGAAATAAAGGATGGTACAGATTCTCGAATTCGACATGAGAGAAACCAATTTTTATTTCATGATCACATTGACATGGTTACAATAGAATTTGCTAAGTGTAAAAGGGACGTAGCTGAGCGATATTCCACGGACGTTTCGTCTCATCAAAGTCGTCATCTACATACCTTTTTCTCTTGCGACCTTTCTTCCTAGGATCTTTCTTTGAATCCCTTAAGTCGATGAGATAATATGACCCGTTTTTCAGAACTTTGCTGATAACGAAAGGTCCTTCCCATGGTGGGGATAATTTGTGCTGCCGGTTTTGCACAAGCCGAAACACTAAGTCGCATTCTCGAAAGGATCGATTCCGCACTCTACGGCTCTGATAGCGATGTAGATCTTGTTGATAGATGACGGATCTTTGGAGAGCTAACTCTCTTTCTTCTTTGAGGATATCTAAGCCGTCTTGACGTGCTTCTTCTGCGTCTTTCTCGATGTAGGCTGCGACTCGAGGCGAATCGTGGATCATGTCGGATGGGAGCACCGCTTCTGCACCATAGACAAGGAAGAAAGGGGTGAAGCCGGTTGATCTATTTGTGGTAGTATGAATACTCCATAAGACTGCCGGCAATTCATCAACCCAAGCGCCGGCTGCTCGATGCAAAGGAGTTTCAAGCCTCGGCTTAATACCTTGCAGAATAATGCCGTTAGTGCGCTCTACCTGTCCATTGGATTGCGGGTGTGCCACCGATGCCACGTCGAGTCGGATCTTTGATCGGCTGCAGAACTTCGATAGCTCACCGACGGCAAAGTTTGTGCCATTGTCAGTGATAATGCTATGCGGTATGCCGAATCGAGTTGTAATCTCGACGATGAACTTTGTAGCTGATGCGGGCATACCCTCCGGGCACCCCACCATTGGCGTACCCGATGCGGCCCAGCCAAAGACATACTTGGAGACTCACCTGGAGGCCCAAATAAAGCCCAAGAAGCTACTAATGATTTCTTAGCCCAGAAGACATGTAAATCCTACCTGGCTGTATATATAAAGCCAGGTAGGGGCAACCAAATAGATGGAGGAGACGACACCCGCCAACGGCGGCCAACCACTGTAACACCACCATGAATATAATCAGACAAGCAGGATATAGGTCTTTACCTCACAATGAGGGGCCGAACCTGGGTAAAATCTTACTTGTTAGCCGTCCGATACTACCAGCGCGCCAACTTCTCTCTCTATACGAAACCCTAGGTATCTCACCTAGTGATTTGACGTGGTAACCCCACGTCAATTGGCGCCGTCTGTGGGGAGAACGCTCGCTGGATCGCGGTGTCGGCGGCTTCAATCTCCATCAACAACGGCGGTCAGATCGCATCTATTTCGTCTACATCAACAATCTTCATCAACAACGGCGGCGATTTACTGGGTGGCGACTCGCGCGATTCAATCTGGCCGCCAGCCTTTGACGTGCTGACCAGAGCATCTACGTCAAAGTGGAGAGAAAATTATTTGGCGGCGGCCTGCATGTCCTTGCCCTCGCGCGTGTCCAGCAGAAGGCACGCACCATCGCACATCCGAAGCTGGGTCCAACTCGATCTCGTGATGACCAAGTTCTGTTTGGTGCGATTCAACTCCCGATCTATGGAGATCACATACGTGGATACTACGAGGATTAATCAAATCAGCTACACCACAAGGCAAAGCATCACCAATGTTTGCATGGATTTTGCGGCCGGACCGCTAATGGCGTGCAAGAAAAAAGAAGATGATCAGCTAATATAATCGTTCATGGAGGCCTTACGTAATAGAAGAAAAAGAAAAGAAGATCCAGCAATGATAAAACTACTTAGCATGTTACGTGAAGTAATCAAAGAAAGAAGGAAAAAAGGCAAATTGAGCTAGCTTGTGTGTACGTATATCAAGCACGTACAAGCTCGTGTACGATCGGCGAGTCTGCACACCGTTGCCTCAGTTCGGCGACTTCAAGGCCGTCACGACCGACATCGACCCGCCGCAGACAACTTCGGCCTAGCCAGCATCACGACCGGTTTCATTGACACCACGATCGTCTACAATTTCACCCAGTCTAACTCGGACCGCGCCGTCTTTGATGAGCCGATGGTCCGTAGATGTGCTTCATGTCATCAACAAACGTTGCAGTCGCCCGTCGACTCCGTTCGCCGCGTTGACTCTGGTCCGCCGCGTCGAGTCCCTCGCATCTACTCCGCCGCGTTGACTCCGGTCCGCCGCGTCGAATCCCTCGCATCTACTCAGCCGTGTCGACTCCGGTCCACCGCATCGAATCTCTCGCATCTACTCCGCCGCGTTGACTCCGTCCGCCGCGTTGAGTCCCTCAGTGGCACCCGATACAACATCGGCTCAGCGGCACCTGATACTACATCGGGTCAGCGGCACCCGATACTCGAGGGCTGCGCCGCACAAAGTGATACTACATCGCCTCTGCGGCACCTGATACTACATCGGGTACGCGACACCTGATACTATATTGGGTCAGCGGCACCCGATACTCGGGGGCTACGCTGTAAAGGCCCTACAACAACATCGCCTCAGCGGCACCCGATATTACATCGGGTCAGCGGCACCTGATAATACATCGGGTCAGCGGCACCCGATACTTGGGGGCTATGCTGTACAAGCCCTACAACAACATCGCCTCAGCGGCACCTGATACTACATCGGGTCAGCGGCACCCGATACTCCAGCGGCACCCGATACTACATCGCCTCGGCGATACCCGATACATAAGGTGCCTTCTTCGGCCGCACCTGATACATAAGGTGCCTTCTTTGGTCGCACCTGATAATCAAGCAGCTAACAAACATCTGATAGCATATCGGCTTATATTTCGGAGCTTTACCCGAACAACGAACACAGATTACCCGAGATGAATCAAATACAGCTGACCCTCGGATGCTGCACTCCGTAGTGCAAAGGTAAGACCCACCGATCCGTCGTGTAGGGCCAGGCCCACTGGCAGCAGCCATGGTAGCTTGAACAGATATGCCGCACCAACAGGTGTGAAGAAAAATCCCGACGGACGCGTTGGGTACCCTTTCAGGCCGAATTCGACTCCATAAGATCCCAAGCGGCTGGAGTCGAAGGGACTAGCCTCCAAGCTCGAGCCTGGGGACTCGAGTTTGATGTACGCTAATAATGCTTGTGCCCAAGAGCACTTAACTGGTCCCGATCCGTCGAGAGTACCAGGCTTATTATGCGAGATCCACCACTAAGCGTCCTGAAACACGGATACGAATGAATCGCTAAAGGCATGACTCGCACCAGGACGATACAATGCGGAGGAGTCCCTACCAGACTCTCCAAGTCTACCAGGCCCTCGGGGGCTACTCGACGTACTACCAAGTTGGAAGCACCTGACAAATCAGAAAAGATACAGACTCTACGAGTCATACACTCCCATCGGGAGAGCGCTCTCGCGAAGTGCTCAACTACGACAAAAAGCAAGGCAAATTGAGCCTATGCCCAACTATAAATAGTTGAACATAGCCTCGGGGGCTACTCCCATCGGGAGCGCTGGTTGCGCACCCGATGAGAATTGAGTTAAACTTGCATTTGCGCTCGGTCCTCAGCAGAGTCGACCATACCGCATCGGAATTATCAAAGTCGGGTTCTCTATAACCCGCAACGGACTTATTAAAGTCGGGCTCTCTATAGCCCGCATCAGAATTATCAAAGTCGGGTTCTCTATAACCTGCACCATACTTATTAAAGTCGGGCTCTCTATAGCCCGCATTGGAATTCTCAAAGTCGGGTTCTCTATAACCTGCACCAGACTTATTAAAGTCGGGCTCTCTATAGCCCGCATTAGAATTCTCAAAGTCGGGTTCTCTATAACCCGCACCGGACTTATCAAAGTCGGGCTCTCTATAGCCCGCACAGGACTTCTCAAAGTCGGGTTCCTTGCACCCGCATCAGATTTATTATCAGGTCATCAACACACCCGACACATCGACTACGCACATTCGACATGCTGCACTGAGTCTCTGCCCGATTCTTCGAATCGACCAGACACTCGGGGGCTACTGATGTGGGCATACCCTCCGGGCACCCCACCATTGGCGTACCCGATGCGGCCCAGCCGAAGACATACTTGGAGACCCACCTGGAGGCCCAAACGAAGCCCAAGAAGCTACTAATGATTTCTTAGCCCACAAGACATGTAAACCCTACCTGGCTGCATATATAAAGCCAGGTAGGGGCAACCAAATAGATAGAGTAGACTACACCCGCCACCGGCGGCCAACCATTGTAACACCACCATGAATATAATCAGACAAGCAGGATGTAGGTCTTTACCTCACAATGAGGGGCCGAACCTGGGTAAAATCTTGCTTGTCAGCCGTCCGATACTACCAGCGCGCCAACTTCTCTCTCTATACGAAACCCTAGGTATCTCACCTAGGGATTTGGCGTGGTAACCCCACGTCAGTAGCCGTACCTCCGTCGAGTTTCTTGATGGGCTTTGCCTCCACCCACTTCGTGAATTTGTCGACCGCCACCAGCAGGTGAGTTAAGCCTCCTCTAGACGTCTTGAAAGGTCCCACCATGTCGAGCCCCCAGACCGCAAACGGCCAAGTGATATGGATCGTTCGGAGCTCCTGAGCCGGCAAGTGAACCTGCTTTGCGTAGCGCTGACACCCTTCACAAGTCTTGACGAAGTTGATAGCATCCTCCTTAGCCGCCAGCCAGAAGAATCCGTGCCGAAACGCCTTGGCGACTAACGCCTTTGCCGCCACGTGATGCCCACATTCGTCGGAGTGGATTTCTTCCAAGATTTGCCGTCCTTCCTCCGGGGAGACGCATCTTTGAAAGATGCCGGATGTGCTCCTCTTGTAGAGATGTCCGTCAATAATCGTGTACACCTTTGCTCGACGCTCAATTTGACGGCTCAGTACCTCGTCGTCCTTGGGCAGTTTCTTATTAATCAAGAAATCAATGTAGGGTGTGGTCCAATATGGGGTTACCAAGCACACCTGAACTGATTCTGCCGACAAGGGGTAATCTTCGTCGCCACCTTTGATGGACGGCTTGTGAAGGTGGTGGAGAAATACGTCTGGTGGCACTGCTTTTTTCCTGGAGCCTATTCTGGCCAAAGCATCAGCAGCTTCATTGTCATCTCGGGAGATATGTCGAACCTCTAAGCCGGCAAAACATCGGCCGAATTCATCGACTGTTCTTCTGTATTCCGCCATTGTGGGACTTTTCGTGTCCCAGCATCCATCAAGTTGCTGCGCAACCAGATCCGAGTCGCCATAGCAGAGGATGTGCTGTACTCCCAACTCCTTAGCCATGTGAAGACCATGGAGGAGAGCCTCATACTCTGCTACATTGTTGGTGGCGTTGAAGTGGATTCGGAGGACATAACTGAGCTTATCACCCTTAGGCGATTTTAATAGTACTCCAGGCCCCGAGCCTTCCTTCATCTTTGAGCCATCGAAGTGCATTATCCAGTACTGAGAATCCGGCAAAGGTGTGCTTCCATCGCCTCTGTCCAATCTACAACATAGTCGGCTAGAACCTGAGATTTGATGGCGGTCCTCGGCTTGTACTGGATATCGAAAGCTGCTAACTCGATGCCCCATTTGGCGACTCGACCCATTGCGTCGGCATTATTGATGATTTCCCTTAGTGGAGCTTTGATGACCACCGTAATTCTATGATCCTGGAAGTAATGCTGTAGTTTCCTGGCGGCAAAGAATAAACCATAGGCTAACTTCTGGTAGTGAGGGTAGCGTTGCTTTGAATCTGAGAACACCTCGCTAATGAAATAGACGGGGCGCTGATCCGACAATTGCTTCCCTTCTTCCAGGCGTTCCACTACAATGACGCCACTTATAACGAAATTCGTGGCCGACACGTAGAGGAGTAGCGGCTCTTTTTCCCTTGGAGCTGCTAAGATTGGAGCATGCGTTAATGTATACTTCAGCTGAGCCAAAGCTGCCTCTGCTTCCTCTGTCCAAACAAAACTGTCCGACTTTTTGAGGAGCTTGTATAATGGCAATGCTTTGTCCCCAAGCCGGCTAACGAATCAGCTTACAGCCGCGACGGAACCCGTAAGCCGTTGAATGTCCTTTAGACAAGATGTCATTTCGATGTTCTGGATTGCCTTATCTTTTCCAGGTTAACTTCAATTCCTCTTTGGGAAACAATGAAGCCCAGAAGCTTGCCTGCGGGTACTCTGAAGACGCATTTTGCCGGATTAAGCTTCATCTGGTACTCCCTTAGATTTGCAAAGGTTTCCGACATATCGGCGATAAGATCGCCGCGCTTCTTCGACATGACCGCTATGTCGTCAACGTAGACGTGAACATTGCGGCCAATCTGCTTGTCCAAACACCGCTGCATACACCTTTGGTAAGTAGCACCAGCGTTCTTTAAGCCGAAAGGCATTGTGACATAGCAGTAATTGCCATATGGCGTGGTGAAGGACGTCTTGATTTGATCTGACTCCTTCATCTTGATCTGATGGTAACCCGAATAAGCGTCCAGAAAACATAGCATCTCTGAGCCGGCAGTTGAATCAATGACCTGATCGATACGCGGTAAGGCGAACGGATCTTTAGGGCAGGCTTTGTTCAAGCCGGTGAAATCAATGCACATACGTAGCTCAGAGGTGTTCTTCTTTGGGACTAGCACGGGATTTGCCAACCAATCAGTGTGGACAACTTCACGGATGAATTTGGCGGCGGTGAGTCTTAGGATCTCCTTTCCGACCACCTTGCGCTTCTCAGTTCCGAGCCGGCGGAGGCCTTGCTTGACCGGCTTTGCGTCCTTTTTGACTTTTAGGGAGTGCTCGGCAAGTTTCCTCGGGACACCTGGCATGTCAGACGGTGACCAAGCAAAAATGTCCCGATTCTCACGGAGAAACTTGACGAGCTCGCCTTCCTATTTGTCGTCGAGGCCGGTACCGATGGCGACCTCCTTTGTCGGATCGTCCTTCGAGAGCTTGATCTTCTTGGTGTCATCCTTTGGATTGAAGCTTGAGTCAACCTTGGAGGACGGCTTCTCTGTTGCCGGCATCTCATCGGGACCAATTTTTTCTTGAGATCCTCCAACTCTTCCCTGCAGATTTCTTGTTCAGCATGGACGGCATTAGAGGCCTCGCATTCCTTGGCTTTCTTGAAGTCTCCCTTGACTGTGATGATGCCATTGGGTCCCGGCATTTTCAGCTTGCTGTAGATGTAGCAGGGCCGAGCCATAAACTTGGCGAAAGCCGGACGTCCGAAGATTGCATGATATGCACTTCTGAAGGGAACCACCTCAAAAGAGACGCCCTCAGCCTGAAAATTATCGGCTTCATCAAAGGTGACCTTCAGGGTAATTTGCCCCATCGAGGAAGCTTGCCGTCCTGGCACAATCCCATGAAACTTCACAGAACTGTGAGTGAGTTGTGACTCGGAAAGACGCATCCTCTTCAACGTTGCGGCATAAAGTATGTTGATACTGCTGCCGCCATCCATGAGCACCTTTGTCAACTTGTATTTGTCGACTATTGGGCTGACGACTAAAGCGTAGGTGCGCTTTGCAGGAACTCTATCTGGATGATCGCTGCGATCCCATGTGATGGGTGTGTCGGACCAATCCAGATATTGAGGAACTGCGGGCACCGTAGCGTTGAGTTCTCGCCAAGCCGCCTTTTCTTTGCGTGAAGAATCTGTTGCCAAGTTGACGATGAGACTTTCGGCATGCTTAGGGAATTTGCTGCCTTTTTCTTTGGAGGAAGCGTCATCCGACTCTGAAGCAGCTTCCTCCTTCTCTTTGTCGTCCTTCCTGGATTTGAGCTTGTTCCTTGACTTGCCGGCTTTGGGGTCCTTAGCGATGTCTCGATTGATGTGACATTGTTGGAGTGTGTGGGAACTTGTTCCATCTGGCCTCAGATGATGGACGCAGGGGTTGTGCTTGATGTCGTCATACTTCACCGCTGGCGGCCGGGACGATTGGTTATTTGCCGGCTTCTTGCCCTGCCACTTGCCATTGCTTGAGCCACCCTTTCCAAAGGCGGCAGCGACTTTGTGAGAAGGGCCGGCTTGGTCTTCAATCTTCTTTTTCCCGGACTCGCGTCGGCGGTTTTCGGCATCCTCCCTGTTGTCATCATCAGCGGCGGCATACTTGTTTGCACAAGCGAGTAAGCCCCCCAAAGTCTCCGACTCGTCGCTATAGATCATGAAGCGAAACGTTGTCCCCTTCCTCAGAGATTGCTTGAAAGCATGGATCGCCTGAGTTTCTGAGACGCCTTCGCAAGCATTCTTGATTTCACTCCATTGTGAGACGAACTCACAGCTGGACTCGTTCTTTTGCTTCACGCCCCGCTGTAAGTCGAAAATCGACTTTGGGCGCTTATATGTGCCCTGGAAGTGCTGAATAAAGACACGCTTCATGTCACTCCAGGTATGAACTGTCCTTTCTGGCAAACCTTCAATCCACATGCGCGCCGTCCCGATTGACATCAGGGGCAAAAATCACACCGTGGAGTCGGCGCTGCCTTGATATATGTCACAGGCACTGACATAATCTGAGAGCCAGGTCTCAGGATTAGCCGTACCACTGTACTTCTCAACCATCTTTGTTACGTTCGACAAAGTGGGAGGTAGAATTTGCTCTCTGATTGTTCTGCCAAAACACTTGGGGCCGAGGTACTGGGCATCTCTGGCCGACTTCCTCTCCTCGATTAGGCTTCGAACATCGTTGGCTGATGGCGGTTTAGCAACCTACTTTTCTTGTCTTGGTTCTTCCCTGTGACGACTTTGACTCGCCCGACTCGCGTTGCGCGGAGGGCTTGGAGTCCTTTGCCGTCGTGGAGGGGGTATGTACTTGGAAGGGTTATCTCCCTCTTTGCGAGGTGGAGGCGGCAGTGGTGGTGGCATATGATCCCTCTTATCCTCCCTTCGGGGTTGATTTTCCCCCTCACGTCATCGCTCCTGACGGGGTGGTGCCGCCTTTTCCTTACGAGGGTCCTCCTTTCGCTCACGGCTCCGATGTCTTTCCCGGCCCGCCTCCCGATGGCGTGAAGAGCCTGTCCGGGATTCCGTGCCCTTAGGCTGCTTGTCCTTCGGGTCCTTGCCGCCTTTGTTGTGGCTGCTTGAGCCGGCCGGGTCATTGTCTGGGTCTGCAGGGGCAGCAACCATTGTCTTGTTGGCAGTTGACTTGCAAAGGCGAGAATCGTCAACAAGCCGTCCTCATTTGACTTGCGAATCGTTTTGCTGCTGCTGTGCAACCTCCAGTAGATAAGCCGAATACTTAAGCCGAGCATCACGATCCAACGATTTGTCGAACATGACTTCCTGGGCATCCTCCATGTTTTTGGCTGGGGTATTGAAGTAACACAGGTTTGTCACCGGGTCACGTCGGTGGTGGTACTTCCTCCAGACCGAATCGGCATGGTCGGCTTCCCACTTGCTGCGGAAATCCAACCTCTTATGCAGGTTCTTATCACGAGCCGGACGGAAAACATCGTCAGCCCCCTTTTCTCTCTGCTTTCGGATGAACTCCGTCTCCTTGTTTGTAAGCTCGACCTCGCGCTCTGCTATCAGGGCTGCTTGCTCCTCTAGCAGGATGCGGTGCTTCTCAATGTCGTCCATCGATGCATTAGGAGGAAGTGGCGTTAGAAGTTGCTTGTATTTCGCCATCCTTTCTTCGTGCTCCTCTGCAGCCTTGTCGGCCGTAGCATCGATGTCTTCTCCTTCAGCCGGCACTCTAGCTGACCCTTTCAATGGAGCCAGTGGCGGCACGAAATCCACCTTGAGATTTCCGGCTAGTGGGGTTTTTTCTTCGCCATTGGCGACTTTCGAGGTGTTGGGGTCGTCTTTAGGATCAGAGACGTCACCCATCAAGACCTCGGCAGGGCGTCCTAAGCAGGATGCAACTTTCCGACTAAAATCGTCGGATTCTCCTTCAGATTCGAGGTTCTGCTCCATATGGGCGGTGTCCCCTGATCCGGCTTCTGAATCAACCCCGGCCTGCAGAGCAGGGAGGATAGACTCAGGCTCAGTCGTCGACTCGTGTGAGCCGGATTCTCCTAAGACACCGACGAAGTGGAAGTCCGGCGCCGCCATGTTGGAACTTGCATCGTCTTCCGAATCTTTGTCGTCGGCGTCGAAGGCCAGATCCAGATCGGCGATCTTGTCCGAGTCCAGATCTGATTCCTCGTCGAAGTTGCTTGGGTGGGCGGTGGGCAAGGGCGAGGTGAAGCCGAGGTCATCTAAGGCTTGGGCGGTGAAGCCGACGAAGATGTCGAAGCCGCCGATGGAGACCATGGACCAGCCAGCAGGATCCTCCTTCGCCGGCGTCCAGAAGCCGTCATTGAAGACATGGCCAGCTCCTGTCTCGTCGAAGTAGCTCACCAAGCCGACCGTGATGGTGTCGTCGACTCCGCCCGTGGCTTCCGGACGGAATGAAACTCCGGATATCTCCAGCCCCACGGTGGGCGCGAACTGTCGTGGTATTGTCGAATCTAGCCGCGGCAGGGGTGCCATCGAGCTAGGTAGAGAGAGGAGTTTTGGAGACGCGGGGTATTCCGGCAACGAGGTGACAAAGGGTTTACCCAGCTTCGGATCTCGCAACGGTGGCGAAACCCTACGTGCTGCTATAATTCACTATAAGGCTAAATCGCCGAGTTACAGTGGATTGAGGTTGAGAGCGTGCCCTAAGGCGTCCCGTAGGCCGGCTTATAAAGGCATCCGGACCTAGGGCTTACAGGAGGAAACCTAACCGACTAAGTACAGAGTCCTACTCTAATCCGGCTTGGGCCCTGCCTTGTGGGCTAAGTCTTCCGCAATGCATGCCGGCTTCTGGAACCTTCCCTTAGCCGGATGGGCCTCCTGCGCTTCAGCACACTGGGCTGCCCGGTTAAGTCGGATTCGGCTTACCACCACTATGGGCCACCCTGGTATGCTGGCTTTTAGTCTTCTCTGTGAGGACACCTGTTCGGCATAACCCCAACACTTGGTTTTGTAAATCAAGGGAAATTGCTGCTCTACTGCATCATATCTTCCTCTTGGGGTTCCACAGCAACCGTGTGATCACGTCATAAGTAAGCTTTTTCATGCGCCGTTGCCGGGGATTTGAAGAAGGCTTCTCGAACTACCAAGTCCTCTGTCAACAAGCTTTTTCTGGCGCCGTTGCCGGGGACTTGGAAGCTTCAGCTAGGGGAGTTTCACACATCCTTTCACTTTACTTTGTTATTGTCTTGCTTAGTATATTTTTTGTTAGTC
Source organism: Puccinellia tenuiflora (assembly GCA_012064385.1). NCBI lineage: Eukaryota > Viridiplantae > Streptophyta > Magnoliopsida > Poales > Poaceae > Puccinellia > Puccinellia tenuiflora. The sequence goes on along the minus strand of QRDG01001222.1, from coordinate 587,644 downwards.
TTATTTTGCCTTTCGTTTGCTCTAAAACTGAAAACACACACAAAAAATCCAGCACTAGTCTTTTTATCGTTTTGCTTGATATTATGTCTAGTTCTTTACTTGCTATCAATGCTTACTTTCTGTGAGACTAGATCTTATTGGCAAGGTGGGTTCAAGGAGGAAAAACAGAAATATTATATGGAATACCGCTTATCTGAAAAAGGGAAACACTTATGAGCACAAATAAATAAATTGAATAGTCTTGCTGAAAACTTTTGCTCTACATATGATGAATCCTGGTGCCTTAATGAATCTTTTTGCTGTAGGAGGCATAAACACCTCCCTTTCCAATGTGATTATAATGATAATGAAATATTGGCCTTTTATGCTAAAGGAAACTATGACTTGGATAATCTTGAACAAATTGAAGAATTTGTTGTTTTTATGGGTGCCTATGAAATTACTTCTGTGCTTAAAGATATTGATGATGCTTCTTACAAATCTGAAAATTTTGTTATACTTGGATATTGTCTTGAGTATTACAATGATAATCCTTAAATTACTGAATTTCTTGAGAGAACTTATCCTCCAAAAGAAGAGATTGTTGCCTTGCAGGAAACCGTGGAAGAAGAAATTGCTGAAATTGAAAGCTCATTGGATGAAAAAGAGGAATAGAGTGACGGACAAAAGGAGGAAGAATGGAGTAGCTACCCCTGCTCACCTTCTAATGATAGTAACTCCTCAACTATTACACTATTTCATTGCCCTCCATGCTTACCAAAGGAGGATGAATGTTATGTTCCTATGGATTCTCTTGAAATATCCCTTTTTGAGGAAATTGATGCTTGCTACACTTATGACCACGATTCCCCTATTAAACATCACCCAAACTCAAAGAAAACAAAAAGAAACATGTTTACTAATGGGATTGGAAAGGTCATGACCTCTTATTATTTTGATCATACTATTTTGGAGCTGAATAAAAATTATGTGTTTGAAGATCATGAAAAGCATGTTTTATGTGATAGTTATATTGTTGAGTTTGTTCATGATGCTACTGGAAATTATTTTGAGAGAGGGAAATATGGTTATAAATTTTTCATGTCACTAAAACACCTCTCTTTATGTTAAAAGTTTTGAAGTTGCCATTGTTTTATCTTCCTATGCTTATCACTATGTTCTTCATTGATTTATTTGATTACAAGATTCCTATGCATAGGAAGTGGGTTAGGCTTAAATGTGTTTGATATTTTCTTCTTGATGCTCTCTTTTGTTTCAACTCTTATTCTTATGAGAGCATCATTAAAATCATTGCGCCTAGCTAAAAGGCGTTAAAGAAAAGCGCTTATGGGAGGCAACCCATTTTATTTTACCTTATATTCAATTTTGGGTTTTGGGTGATGTTACTTCTGTAATAACTCCCATGTATCTTTTTGTTTTTGTTTTGGTTGCCAAGAATAGCCTCTAAAGAGAGGAAGACTAATTGGTGAGTTTGTTGTCCAGAAACAGATTTTTGTTGTTCAATGTTCGAAAATCCAAAAAATCACAGTACGTCATCTGTGGCTGAATTTTTTTGAAGGCAAGCATCAGGGTTTTTTCTACCTTTCTATAGTTTTAAGTTTTCTGATTTGAAGTGCAGAAGTGCCCCTATAAAAATTCATCTTTACATTTTGTTCTGTTATTGACAGATTCTGTCCTTAGTTTTGCATTGCTTCTTTCACGGGAAGAGTGAAGCTTTTTCAAAGCTAGAGCTATACTTAGACCTTTGTGACAGTAGCTAATGTTTTAAATAATAAGTTCATGATATGTGCTTTGGAACTGAAGGAAGATATTATTTTTGTGGACTAACCCCTCTAATGAAGTTGCTATAAGTTTTGCATGAAGGAAGTTTTCAAGTATCCATGTGCGAGGTGATGAAGAAAGATCAAGAAGGGATAAAAGCCTTAGCTTGGGGAGGCTCCCCATGGACCCTCTTCTGAAATATTCAAGAAGTCACAAGCGTCTAAGCTTGGGGATGCCCAAGGCATCCCCTTCTTCATCAACAATCATCGGTTTCTCTCATGATACTATATTTTTATTCCTTTACACATTATGTGCTGTTCTTGGAGTGTCAGTTTGTTTGTGTTTTGTTCTCTGGTCTTTGCAATAATTTGGATCCATGCATGCTTGTTTGGGAGAGAGACACGCTCCGCTTTTTCATTATACACTCATGTTCACTTATATGTGTTGAGTGTTTAGCCTTTGTTATTTTGCTTCCAATTCTTGTTTTCAAGCATCTCTTGTTCAGAGATGTTACCTTTTGTAGTTAGGAAGTAATTCTCTTTTGGTTTCACCCTTTTAGTTTTGTTTCAAATAAGTTGATTGGTGTTTGGTTGAGTGGAAATTATCATGTAGGAAGTGTGAAAAGTGCTGCTTAATCTTGTAGATCATTGTCTTGAATCTTTGGTACTTGTCAATTGTTTAGAGATATTAAGTAGATTAATGCTTAAACTTGTGGATCATCTAGTAAGAATAGATTATTAAAGAACTGCCGTAAAGCTTTAAAATTGTGGTGCTTGTCCTGCTTGGTAGCTCTCAAAGTCTAGATATTCTTTTTGCAAAGAGTTGGTTTGGCTAACAAGGTAGACGGTGTGAAGTCTAGTGGTTATGCATGATGTATATCAGTTATTCATTGAACCAAGTTGATGTTATGTGTTTGCTTGATATCCTGCTAAGCCCAAAAATTCTGTACTGAGAGGGAATACTTCTCGTGCATCCAACTCTCTGAGCCAAATATCTTTGCCATTTGTGTCCACCATGCCTACCTACATGTGCTATTTCCCTGCCACTCCAATTAAAATTTTCCTGTGCTATCTTTAAAACTTTCAAATTTCTCCTTTTTGCGCTTCTGTTTTTAAGCTCATGAGGAAGCAGTAGGAAGCTAGATATAACCTGTGACAAGCAAGGTCATTTCCCCCCTTTCACCCGGTGTTGATGGTTCACGTCCTCACTTGAATTTGACCCGAGAGCGGCTTAAGCAAAATATAAATATAACTCACCATTCTCCTCCGTACAATGAAAACCTGAGAAATCAGTCAAAACATTGGTTAGTGGTGAAACAATAAGAAAAGAGGAGTGACCTCATTCCTCTAAAACCAGCCACTCTCAAAAGTCTAAAAGCCTTGCTTGAAATGGGGGACTAGCTAGTTTCTTTACTGTGAAGTCATTGACGAAAGCATGCATATCTCAAAACTGTTTTACTTCTGTCAAAAAAATCAAAAAAATAATAAAAAGCTCTAGCACATGACTAATCCCTGCTTCCCTCTGCGAAGGGCCTTTCTTTTACTTTTATGTTGAGTCAGTCTTCCTCTTCCTTCTTAACTCCTCAAGCAATCACTTGGTGTCAACTTTGGTTCATGTTTTACTTCATGTTATCTTTGTGTCTAACTGTGAAAACTTTGTATTGACTTTATCTTGAGATAAACAAGTTGCAAGTTGAAGCTTTTTGCTGAAAACTTAAATCTTCCTTTGTGTTGGCCAAACTCCTTTGTTGAACTAATATTTCTTTGTGAGATATCAATCGTTGTCAAGTGTTGTACTTTTAAATCTCCAAAGTCCTCTTTTCTAGTTAATTCTTGCTTAGATGTTAAACCTGGTTGATCATTGTTTGTTTTATTCAATGAACCTTTGTTTTGGATCAATGCATTCAGTTCATATGCTTTACATGATTACATGATCAAGATTGTGTTGGTAGCATGTCACTTCAAGATTATTTTGTTATCACTTACCTACTCGAGGACGAGCAGGAGTTAAGCTTGGGGATGCTGATACGTCTCCGACGTATCTATAATTTTTTATGTTCCATGCTTGATTATATATCAGTGCCACATGTTTTTATATCATTTTGGCATGATTTATGGAACTAACCTATTAACAAGATGCCCAGTGCCAGTTCCTGTTTTCTGCTGTCTTTTTATTATAGAAAAGTTGTTCGATGAAGTTTCTTGGAATGCGCTGAAAATTTACAGGAATTATTTCCAAGCAGAATGAAGTCCGAAGCCAGGAGGGCGCCCGAAGGGGAGGCACCCAGCCTTCAGATGCCCCCAGGCGTGGCCCCACCCTAGGCCGTGCCTGGGTCCCACCTGGTGCCCTCCGGCACCGTCTCGAGTTGCCCCTTCGCCTATAAAATCGTCTTCGACCCGAAAACCCTAAGTACCCGATCATATTTCCCAGAAGATGTCCGAGGCCGCCGCCATCGCCAACCCTAGTTCGGGAGGGTTCTGCAGCTCTTCCCGGCACCCTGCCGGAGAGGGGAATCGACACTGGAGGCATCTACATCACCATGCCTGCCTCCGGAGTGATGCGTGAGTAGTCCACCACGTGACTACGGATCCATAGCAGTAGCTAGATGGTTGTCTCTCATCCTTGTACTCCATTGCTTAGATATTGTGAGCTGCCTAATGATCAAGATCATATTATCTGTAGCTGCTACATGATTGTGTTTGCATGGATCTAATAAATTGTGGAAGTCATTACTTTTGTTCATCTATGTGTTGTGTTTTATCTATGATCTTGCATGCTCTCCGATGCTAGTGGATGCTTTGGCCAAGTAATTATTAGTGTTATATGAGGGAGTATTTATGCTAGATAGTGGGTTCATGCCTCTCTTTGTCTGAGCTCGGGTTGACAGAAACGATTAAGACTAGAGATGTGCTGTTTCCACTAGGGAGAAAACATCGGTGTGATTTTCTTGTGTTATTTACATTGCTTATATGTGCACTTTGCTTATTGCAATGATCTGTTGCTTGCAACTTAATCCTTTTGGGTGACATGCTGGATAGCGATCCCGGAGTGGATTATTAGTCATAAATGCAGTCGGATAATGGTCTATGTATTTTGACGTAATTCCCATATTAGATGAAATGGTGAACTATATTGTTTTGAGGTAATTGCACCATTCATACAACAACTTGTCCATGATGTGCACTTTCATACAAAAAGTTGCAATGTGTGGTCCGGTGGTACAAAATCTTACATTATACGTGCAGATTCATACAAAATCACTGCGGAGCCGACATGTGTCCAATGCAGCGTGGAAAATGGCAGGGCCCGTTGCTAGACAGATATTCAAATAACCCCTTTGTTATTTTGTATTTTCGCACAGGTCCTCCCACCTCTGATTACACGGTAGGCAGAAAATCCTGTTTGCTGCCTTGTTCGCCAGCACGGAGGATGGACGCGAGGAGGCCGATGCAGAGGAGGCGACGGAGGCCGACCCGGAACAGCGAGGCGAGGGAGATGTAGCCGAGCGCCGCGGCCAGGGTGAGGTTGACCTGGACCTGCCCGTACGTAGAACGGCCGCGGCAGCGCGGAATCCGGGAGCACGAGGGTAACCGCCGAGGGCGCCGCGACAGAGAGGAGGAAGAAGACCGGCCCGAAAGCAGGCACATCCAGTGGAGGCAGGCCTGGAAGCTGCTGAGCTCGTCCCGCGCGTGCGACATGCAACGGGTGTACTGCGTCGCCGACGCCAACGTGTCCGCCATGGCGAGCGCGTTCTCAGATCGGCTCCGCGGGCCGTTGAGCTGTGCTATAATTTAGTGTGTGTTGTTTGTGTAGTGTTCCTGTGAAGTAGTTAGCATCAAGACCAGTTAGTGTGTTCCTGTTAGTGTGCAATGCTTGCTACCTGATGCAATTAGCAGGTACGTGATGCAATGTAGGATTGCTGAAGATGGCAGTTTGCCTGAATATGCACAAGTCATGTATGTAAGACCTGAAGTATGCAATGGATAAAGATGTCAAATTACCTCTGAATTAAGGTTTTCAATTCAGTTTTGTAATTTTTGTTTCATTAGTATGTATGATATTTGTGCCCTATTAGCTCTGTAATATTTGGTTCAATTCAGTCAATTTTTTCCCTGAAGCAAGCTGTGCAAGCTCTGGTTGATGCTCTGGTGCAATGCAGAGCCGAAGCAAGCGAGCAGGTGATGCATTTATTTTGTTCATCTAAATGTCAAAGTATGTAGCAGCAACTGCTATACAAGGATTTTAGGGTTTTCTATATGAAAAATTTCGACAAACCGTTCAGCTCAGCTTCTGCTTGCAGCGCAGAGGTGTTTAAATGCTCTTGTGCAAGTCCGCAATTTCTTGTTATTATTGCTAACCTGCTGAATCTGCCTAGTCAATATAACCAAATAGTTGCATTGCACATTTCTTATGCACATTGGCGCATAGCATGGAAAGAAGCTGCTCTAACTTTACTCTAACGGAATTGTTATATGTTCTGGAACATAACTTGGGTATCCTTAGTGCAAGATTGTTAAAAACAGCTAGATAGTTATGTTCCATAAGCCAAATTCCTATGCACACAGCGATCCCAAAAGAGCAACGACCAAGCTGAAAAACACACGTACACCACTACAGATTGAGAGAAAAGACCAGCACTTACTAGCTGCCTAGGCCTACAACGATAACACTACAGATTCAGATAAAAGACTAGCCGAAGCCAAGGTCCTAAGAAACAGGCCAATAGGGCAAAAGACCAAAAAGTGGTCTGCAACTATACTGCCTGACGCACACCGGACAAATTCAGATAAAACAACCAACATCTGCTAAGATTAGAAGCCATCAACTGGTCCGCAACTGCACCAAGCACACCGAAACAGGGCATTCTCCAATCTCAAGAATCGTGGTGGGGAAACGATACCTAAACACTAATAGCACCTACACAATCTCGTTTTGCAGCCAATCGTCGAAGGAAACCCAACCAAAATCCCTTACACGGCACCCACGCCATGAGCGGAAGCGGACCAGAGAGCACATACGGAGCACCTACGCGAGGGGAGAACGAGCTCACCATAGTGCGGAGGGTCTTCATCCCAGTTTCGGCGGTGCGGATTACCGGTCATTGTCGCCTCGATCGACCTCCACCTCCGTCGTCGACTACGTCCTCCTTGCCTCCGTACCGGTGAACAAGGCAACTGGCAAACAAAAAAATCCCAAGATTTCTTCCTACCATGCAATCAGAGGTGGGAGGACTTGGCGAAAATACAGAATCACAAAGGGGGTTATTTGAAAATCTATCTGGCGGCGGGGCCCTGCCATTTTCCACGCTGGATTGGACACGTGTCGGCTCCGCAATGATTTTGTATGAAACTGCACATATAATGTAAGATTTTGTACCACCGGACCACATATTGCAACTTTTTGTATGAAAGTGCACATCATGGACAAGTTGTTGTATGAATGGTGCAATTACCTCTATTATTTTATGATAGCATTGTTGTGCGCCCAATTATGTCAATTACCATGCTGTAATTTTTTTACCCATCATGTATATCTTTTGGAGAGACACCGCTAGTGATCTGTGGACCCCGGTCCTATTTTGCTACATTGTTTACAACCGTTTTAATAGCTTTCACTCTCATCATATTTTACATCCACACATTTAATTCTTTGTGTTTAGCAAGCCGGAGAGATTGACAACCTCTGTGTTTCATTGGGGCAAAGTAGTTTGTTTGTGATTGTGTGCAGGTCCACGTCAATTATCGTAAACGGCGCCGTTGACACCTTGCTAAGCCTTCTCCAAGTCCTACTGGATCTGACAACCTTGGTTTTGTAAATCAAGTGAAACTGCTGCTCTACTGCATCATACCTTCCTCTTGGGGTTCCCCAGCGAACGTGTGATCACGTCATAAGCACTTAGCTGCAATACTACAACAAACAGAGTGCTTGCTCTAAATTGATGGTCAAACTGATGGTCGCTCAGTTCTACTCCCGAATACTGATTTTTTCCGTTCAAATTTATGTCTGGACAAGGTGTTTAGGTCTGACCCATAACCTTAGAAAATAACAACAAACCACTACGTACTAGAAATATTATTTTCAGTTGCATTTAAAATTATACTCTGCGGCGAGTCCAATGATTGCAGTTTACGGAGGAGAACTAATGTAGTTCAGCAATGAATATGTGTGTCTAAAATATTTTTGTAGAATGCATATTTGAAATCACGATGAGAATTAAATTCAAATTTTTATGTGGCATACCATTCGGTATTATTCTAGGTCCGCCAATGACAGGAAAATCTTTTGACATTTAGAAAAAAAAAATGGACATCCTAAATTTCAGGACAGTTTTGGACATTGACAGTAAGTTCCCGGACTGTAATGGGTCTGCTTCATTACCACGTCAGCACTATATGCTAGCCATTCGTATTTAGGACCGTAGGTGGACACGCAGAGCAACTTCTAGGACTGTATTGATGCAAATCCTGAGTTTCGGGACTATTTTGGATATCGTTGGTAACTTCAGGGATTGTAGATGCATTTCACTCGCACTTTTGTGTCTGAGTTGCTCAGCTGGTCATGGTGGATACTGATTGACCATGGGCGCAAAACGCAAGTTGTAGCCTATCTGAATGTGGTATAGAAAGAGATATACTATAAATGACGAACTCTTGTGTCAATAAGACCAAAGAAATGGATATTTGATAAGAAGAGCTAGGAAGTGAAGTTGAGAAATAGAGGAAAGTAATACAAGGATTTTAGTCTGCGTGGATTAATATTAAGGTGTCGGCACAGTGGAAACCAGGGTACCACGGGCCGGCCTGCCAGGGCCCACAAGATTCTTTGGATGATTTTCGCTAAGGACCAGGCTCTCCAGGCCTGGCGAGCTTCGCGAGGATTTCTCCCCTCGCGAAGGGTTTTTCTCCTCGCCAAGGGTTCTTTCCCTCGGCGAGGGATCGCTCCTCGACAAGGCGTCTCCGACGCCGCCCGCAATTCTGCTAAGGACCAAGCCGAAGGGCTTGGCGAGGCTTTTCGCCTCGCGAAGCGCCTTCCTCGTGAAGCCATCTCTGCCCCCGCGGCAGAGTGCACATGGGCTCTGCGCCATGTGCAGAGTGATGCGCATGCCTACGCGCGATGACGACAACGCCGCAGTTGCCGTTTCCATGTATAAAGCAGTCAACAAAGTGAACCAAGCAAAGCGGACAACGAGTATTGCCTCTTTGGTGACAAGGGAACAGTCTGCAGCTACGCTCCAAGGACGACGTCACCGTGGGCCACCTCCCATCTCGGCAAGCGCCAGTCCGCTGTCCAGCTGGTCGGTGCCCCTTTTCAGCTTTGGTGACGCTGTTCCCCTGCCGTGGACCGCGTCCACGAGCTTCACCTTTATGGTAGACCTCACCTTTACGGTGCACCACGCCTCCTCCTTCGTCGCCATGTGGTAGCCCTTCCCGCCCAAATGTTTGGGCAGAAGAGGCCCAGGGCGCCTATAAAAGGGGGAGGAGCACGCCCAAGCAAAGGGTTCGATTCCTGGTTGGATTCCTGGTTGGACTCTTGACTAGGGTTCGGTTTTTACCCAAAAACCCTAACCCTAGATCTGAAGATCAGCCAGTAGCCATTGTTAGCCACCTAGAGCTCAACAAGCTCTCCTTGTACTGTAAACTCTCCAAGTAGTGCAATACATAAAAGCAGGACGTAGGGGTTTTACCTCCACAAGAGGGCCCTGAACCTGGGTAAGATCTTGTGTCAATCTCTGCAGTGTCGTCCGCAGCGAGCCTGACGAGCACCGTCGCCGGAGCACGTTGTGGATTGTTTGACTCCATGTTCAGCCCCTTACACGATACCTTGGAGACACCCCTAGTTCCTGTGGGCAATCTCCGACATTTGGCGCGCCAGGTAGGGGGCTGAGGCGCGTCTTCATCCTCGACACAGCCATGGCCGGTTCTCGTGCCGAACGACTCGCTCGCCGGACGGCTAGCGCCGCCACCGCTCCCGCAGGCCGCCCGCGCGGCCGCCCGCGTTGGGGCTCTGCTCCGGAGCGCCGTGTCGACCCCGAGCCCCGCGTCGAGCACCCCGACGACGACGACATCGACCACGCTGAGGACGACCTCGGCGAAGAGGAGGCCTCCTCCCTGCCCCCGTCGCGGGACCGTGCTGCCTCCTCGCTGGGCCGCCCTGCGCCCAGCCCGGCGACTGCGCTCCTCATAGCGCAGGAGCTGCAGTACCGCCCTAAGCCGGCGGCTCAGGAGGGCTGGCTCAACCGCGTTGCCGAGCTCATCGGCGCCGCTCGTGTCGCGGCACCTGCGCCGTCTCGTTCCTTGGTTCCTTCTGCGCTCGTGGGAGACGTGGCGCACGGCGCACCTCCCGCGCCTCCTCTCCATCCAGCACCCGCTCCGGCTCCACCGGTCGCACCGCAACCTGCTCCAGCGGGGGCTCCTCCTCGCGACGGCCGCGCTGCATCGCACGCGTCGTCGCCGCATGACTGCCAGATCGTGCAGCGAGCCCCTGAGGACGCACGCGTGAGCATCGAGCGCGGACAAGAACGCCGCAACCGCGCCGTCCAGGACGTCGCCACCGCCGGGCGCCACCTCCGCGCCACCCTTGCCAACGGCACGGTCACCTACGGCACGACGGCCGCGTTCACTCGCAGCCTTCGTCGCGTCGTTTGGCCGGTCAAGTTCAGGCCGGACCTCCCTCCGCGCTACGACGGCAAAAACAACCCCCTGGAGTTCCTGCAGCTCTACTCTCTGGCCATCCAGGCCGCCGGGGGCGACGACAAGGTCATGGCGAACTGGTTCCCCATGGCTCTCAAGGACTCTGCGTCCTCGTGGCTCACCAACCTCCCCGCCGAGTCCATCAACTCCTGGGAGGAGCTCTGTCGGTGCTTCGTCGCCAACTTCAAGGGCACGTACGAGCGCGGCCTCACCTACAACGACCTCCGCGCCGTGCATCAGAAGCCCGGCGAGACCCTCCGCAAGTACATCCAGCGCTTCAGTCAAGTGCGCAACAAGATCCCCAACGCCACCGACGCGCAGGTCATTTCGGCCTTCCAGGCTGGGGTCACAGACGTGCGGATGCTCGAGAAACTCGGCATCCACGACAACATCACCACCGTCGTCAAGCTCTTCGACTTGGCGGACAAGTGCGCCAAGGCTGAAGAGGGCCGCTTGTTCGTCAAGAACGAGCCAGGGGACCCCGCCGAGGGGTCCAAGAAGAAGAAATCTTCTGAGAAGCGCAAGACTACTGCGGTCCTCGCGGCAGAGCCTGACGCCAAGCAGTCTCGCCAAGCTGCCGCTCCAGCCGCAGGACCAGAAAAGAAGGATGATCGTCCCTTCTGCATCTACCACAACAGGCATTCTCACGCCACCGAGGACTGCTTCGACATCAAGAGGCTTCGCGAGGCTCGCGAGGCTCGCGAGGCAAACGGAGGCCGCGGCGGAGGCCGCAGTGGCCGCGGGGGGCGACGCTGGAACAACAACTACAACGACAACTACCAGCAGAACCCTCAGGCCAACGCTGCCCAGCCCGCAAACGACAATCTGCCTGCCGAGGCTGACGAGGGCTACCAGGTGCCTCGCGGGGCAGCTTGTATCCTTGGCGGGGCTCAGGCCCCTCGCTCCAACCGCCACTTCAAGCAACTCACTCGCGAGGTCGCGGCAGCCCTCCCCGGAGTCGAGGCCTCCAGGCCCCTCAAGTGGTCCCAGTGCCCCATTACTTTCGACTCCGGCGACCACCCCAAGTCCACCTCAACTGTGGGCACCATCCCGTTGGTCTGCACCCCCACCATCAACAACATCGCCGTCTCTAAGACGCTCATTGATGGAGGTGCTGGCCTCAACGTCATCTCCGTCGAGACATTCGAGAAGCTGCAGGTGCCCTACGAGCGGCTCATGCCTACCAGGCCCTTCTCGGGAGTGACAGAGGGTCTTACCACCCCTTTGGGGCAGGTTAGGCTCGCCGTCACTTTCGGCACCCAGGCCAACTATCGCACCGAGCTGATCGACGTCGCGCACATCGGCCTGCCCTACAACGCCATACTCGGCTACCCCGCCCTCGCCAAATTCATGGCGGTGACCCACCACGCCTACAACCTCGTCAAGCTCCCTGGCTCGGGTGGCACCATTGTCATCCGCGGCGTGGTCTCGGACGCCCTGTACGCTGCGCAAGCGGCCTACAAGGCTGCCGCGGTGGCGTCACCCGCCGACGAGGACGAGGAACCCCTCCCGAGGCCCCCCGCGAAGAAGAAGCAGATGTTCTCCCAGGAGAAGGCCGCGACAAAACAAGCGTCTCTGGAGGCGAGTGGCTCGGGGGCTTGCGTCACCATCGGCGCCAACCTGCCTCCTAAGTAGGGGAGCACGCTCCCGGAGGAGCAACACTTCGTCATCAAAGAAGAAAAACTCCTGGCCACGCCAGTGTAATGAACACCTATTTCAGGTCATTCTCACAGGCTCTCCAAGCCTCAGGCACCCTCTCCAAGGCAACAACGCCTCGCCAGGGAACCAACACCCCCTTCAGGGCGGAAACGCCTCGTCAAGCTAAGTACAAGAACTTGGTATAATTTCCTCTCGCTGGTTTTTCCCTCGAGTCTCTTTTCTCTCTCCCACGCCTCATGGGCTGCTTGCACGTCAAAGGGGAGCCCCAAGCATCGCGCTTCGCGGAGCTCTTACTTCTTGAGGCCTCACGCACCCCCCGGACTTGTGGAGCACTGACTCGCACATACCGAAGCGGCGGTGGTGTAGCGCTAAGAGAGGGTCCTAAGACGTAGAGCGAAAAGACATGAGAGGGAAGGACAAAGGCTTCCCGAGGGACATTCACAAGCACACTCAAGTATAACTTGATAAGTTTTTACAAAGTTTACAATCAAAATGGCTAAGATAAATATGCCCTCGGCACGTCCAGCTACAGACAAGGAGCTCAAGCCGTCGCGCCTCCTGAGGTGCCTGCCTGGTCCACGGCGGTTTCTGCCTTTTCCAGGGCCTCCTCGTCATCGCCTTCGATCACCACTTGGTCGAATTTCTTGGCGTATGCGATGGCGGCTTGCTTGGCGGTCTCCCGTGCCTTGTCGCTGATGGCGCGCGGCGGCGCCATCACGTCCTCAAGATCAAGTGAGGGCTGGAGCCTCACGAGGTTGCTGAAGACGTTGGTGACGGCGACGACAAGGAGGTCGCGACTCTCCTCCACGACACGCTTATCGAAGCTCTTCGCGACCCCTTCAAGCTTTCCGAGGAATTACTCGAAGAAGTGCGAGTACGAGGTCTCGTCGTCGGTCGCTGCGGAGAAGGAGGGTACGTCGATCCTCAGGTCTCTCCCGACCGCGCGCACGCGGCTCGCCAAGCTCTGGAGGATGCTCTGGCGCTGGCGCGTCATGAGCCGGTCAACCTGGCGCTGGTCCCGTGCTTGCTCCGCCAGAGCCGCGGTAGGCCCCACCTGCTATCGGAGCTCGTTCAGGTCTCTCTCCAGGGCGAAGGCGTTCCCCTCGGCGCACGCCTGGGCCTCCCGAGAGACCTCGAGGCAAGAGGTCAACCGCTTCTCCTCCTGCTCAAGCTCCTTGATGCGCTTCTCGAGCTCCTTGCGTTTGGTCTTGAGGCGGTCCTCGTGCTTCGCGACCTTCTCGTCATACTCCTTGGAGAGGCCATCGCGGACGAGTTTTACCTTGAGGTCGGCCTCTTCTTGGAGCCTCTTCTGCTCCGCCGCAAGGTTGGCCTCGTCGGCGGCCACCCGGCCTTCGCGCTCCTCCAGCTGCCCCTCGCGGGTGGCCTGGTCCTTCACGAGCAGCTGGACCTGCTCCTCGCGCTTGTGCAGCTCTTTCTCGCGGAGGGAGAGCTCCTCCTCGCGCCGTTTCAGCTCGGCCTCGCGAGGCGCCAGCTGCCCCTCGCGGGCATCCAGCTCCTCGCGGAGCTCCTTCAGGCTGGCCTTGGCGGTCTCGGAGTCGGCGGCGAACTTCTGCTTCGCGGCCGCCAGCTCGTCATGCTTGGAGGCGGTTTCCACCTCGAGCGCTTCCCTGGCGGCGTCGAGCTCCTCCATCACCTCCTGCGCCTCCCGCTTGACGCTGTCGCGGGTTTCCTTGGCGAAGCGGAGGGCCTCTTGGCGCTCCGCCTGGGCCGCCGCGTCCCACCGGCGGCACACCTCCACCCTCTCGAAGAGAAGGGCCCAGGCTTCGCTGAGCCTTGCCCTTTCCTCCGCCAGGGCGTCTTCCTCCTTGGCGAGCTGCTCTTGCAGCCCGTCGAGTGCCCGCCGCGCCTGGTTGAGGATGGCCTGGCGACGAGCTGCTCGGTGCCGCGACCCTGGCAGCGCCAGGGCCCCCGCACTGCTGCTGGGTGCAGAATCCTCGACACTTGCCGAGGCGCCCGGGGGCTCCTGCCTCAGGCCCGCAACCACCTCTGGTGCGTTCCGGGGGCTGATGGGGGCGCCTCCTTCGGCACTCGCTCCGGTTGACGTCAGGGGGCTGGGCGCCTTCTCACGCTCAGCTTCAACGCCGGTGAGCTCCGGAGGTGCCTCCGCCTCCTGCTCCTCAGGGGCGCCTCCGGCCCCCTCTGCGGCAGCCGCGTCCGCAGCAGCCTCGGGCATATCAGCCCCTTGTGGAGGAGCCTCCTCCCCCATTGGGGGTGGCTCCTGGATGATCTCCTCATCCATCTCCTCCTCCGTCCCGGTCTGGACGGGATGAATGGCCGTCCCTGTTGACGACGGCGGTGCCATTTCCTCTACCACCTCCTCCGCGCGGTGCTCGACCACGGGAGGAGTCGCCGCTCGAGGCGAGGACGGCGCCGCCTCTTCGGTCACCTCTTCGCGGCGTTCCATCGCTGGAGGAGTCGCCGCCCGAATCGGCGACGGCGTGGCCTCCAGCACCACCGCCCTCTCCGCGCGGCGCTCAACCGCGGGAGTAGTAGCTGCCTGCTCGCCAGCCGCAGGCGTCTCCGTGATGACGCTGGCGTCTCCCCAAGCTTGTGGAGCCGCCGCCTCTTTGGCTCCGTAGGCTGCCTGAAAGGAAGACAAGTTGAAGATCCTTCAAGAGGGGTTTTTCTCAGAAGCAAAACGTCAAAGAAAAAGGAAAGATCAAGGGCTTACTCGCCAGTCATCACCCACACCCTTTTCTTCGCCATGGGTGGCTGGGTGCCGCTTGCTCCGGCCTCCTCCCGGGCCGCTCCTGTCTCCGCGCGAGGGATGCCTCCCGCGGTTGCGGCCCTCCTGTCGTGGACGGCCTTGGAGCGGGGCTCGCAACGCCCTCTTCCGCCGCCGCTCGTCTCCTCCTCCTCCTCGGCGCGCTGGGAGCGGACGATGCGGAAGGCGTCCTCCTCGTCGCCGGAGGAGAGCACCTGGAGGTCCACCTCGGCGTGGGCGCTCCTCGAGGATCCGGCGCCCTCGCCGATGGGGTCAGCACCCCTTGAAGCCTCGTCCTCGCCAAGGGGGTCCTCGCTTCTCGAGGCCTCCTCCTCGGCGGACTCGGCCTCCTCAGCCTCAGGAGCCTCATCCATGTACTCCAGCTCCGCCGCCCACGGGTTAGTGCGAGGCCCGCGGTGCCCCGCGGGCACGATTCCCCACACGTCGAACGTGGGCATGTGCGAGCGCTGCTCCTCTATGCTCTCCTCGGCGAAGACAATAAGCGGCTTGGCCGCCTCCTTCTTGGCGGACGGGATCTCCGACGTCGTGAAGAGAACGCTCATAATCTGGCGGAGCACATCAGGCTCGAAGCCGTCTCTGCTTAGCCGCATTGCATCATCCTTGCCGTCGTATCGCCACACCAGCTCGGCGTGCTGTTGGAGGGGAGCGATGCGGCGCCTGGTGAAGTCCTTTGCCACCATCTGGCCGGTGACCCCTGCCTCGCGGATGTGACGGATGTACTCGTACACTGCGTCAAGCCTCGAGCCCCTGAAGTCTGCGCTCGACCAGCGCGCCCACTTTCTCGGCGGCCCCTCGGGCACCTCCAGGAGAGGGTGTGTGGCCTTGGCGTCGACGAAGAGCCACTTCTCGCGGAACTTGTCGACTTTTTTCGTCACCTTGGTGACGGCGTCCTCGCCGCACCAGGCGATGGGGATGTAGATGTCGCTCCTGGCGTCGGCGATGCGGAAGGAGACGCACCCAAGCCGCTCGCCCTTGGCGGAGTTCCGAAGAGAATAGAAGCTGCGGAAGAGCGCCACCGAGGGGCGGATGCCGACGTAGGCCTCGCAGAAGTGGGCGAAGATGGCGAGGATGAGGATGGAGTTGGGATGAAGATGAAGAAGTTGGATCTGGTACGTCTCCAAGATCGCCAGGAGGAAATCAGAGAATGGTGGTACCAGGCCGGCGTAGAGAGTATGAAGGAAGATGGGGTAGAAGGTGTCGGTGAGCCTGCTACCAGCCGGCCTCATTTCGGTGGCGCCGTGCTCGTTGGTTTTCGCCGCCGCCAGGTGGCGCACCATCGCTATCGTCACCGCGGTGACACGCGTCCGCGGAAGTGCTCCCTCGAGAGCAGCGGCGCGCACCATCGCCGCGGACGTGCCCGCCCGCGCCATCGCTGCTGACGAGCTCGCCTGCGCGGTGGCCTTGCCCTTCAAGTCGGTGGCTGCTTTCTTGGGTGCCATGGTCGCCGGAGAAGAAGAAGAGTGCTCTGGAGATTGGAGCTCTCTGGAGAGATTGGAGGCGTGGGGAGAAGTGTGCAGACGAGTTACAGGAGAAGTAATGGGCGCCGCCTGCGCGCCCAGGCTTTATTGACCAGCACTCGAGTCGTGGCGGGCCCCACCGCGTCGCCCGTTGGAGCCGAGGAGGTCGTGGCCGCGGGTGCAACCGCTGCGTGACACGTGTCGCGGCCCTGCCAGGCATCTTTGGCCCCTCGACGCTTCGCCTTCGTCCATGGGCCTCGGCGTGCCCATCGCGGGCCCGGGGGCTACTGTCGGCACAGTGGAAACCAGGGTACCACGGGCCGGCCTGCCAGGGCCCACAAGATTCTTTGGATGATTTTCGCTAAGGACCAGGCTCTCCAGGCCTGGCGAGCTTCGCGAGGATTTCTCCCCTCACGAAGGGTTTTTCTCCTCGCCAAGGGTTCTTTCCCTCGGCGAGGGATCGCTCCTCGACAAGGCGTCTCCGACGCCGCCCGCAATTCTGCTAAGGACCAAGCCGAAGGGCTTGGCGAGGCTTTTCGCCTCACGAAGCGCCTTCCTCGTGAAGCCATCTCTGCCCCCGTGGCAGAGTGCACATGGGCTCTGCGCCATGTGCAGAGTGATGCGCGTGCCTACGCGCGATGACGACAACGCCGCAGTTGCCGTTTCCATGTATAAAGCAGTCAACAAAGTGGAACCAAGCAAAGCGGACAACGAGTATTGCCTCTTTGGTGACAAGGGAACAGTCTGCAGCTACGCTCCAAGGACGACGTCACCGTGGGCCACCTCCCACCTCGGCAAGCGCCAGCCCACTGTCCAGCTGGTCGGTGCCCCTTTTCAGCTTTGGTGACGCCGTTCCCCTGCCGTGGACCGCGTCCACGAGCTTCACCTTTATGGTAGACCTCACCTTTACGGTGCACCGCGCCTCCTCCTTCGTCGCCATGTGGTAGCCCTTCCCGCCCAAATGTTTGGGCAGAAGAGGCCCAGGGCGCCTATAAAAGGGGGAGGAGCACGCCCAAGCAAAGGGTTCGATTCCTGGTTGGATTCCTGGTTGGACCGCTTTTTACCCAAAAACCCTAACCCTAGATCTGAAGATCAGCCAGTAGCCATTGTTAGCCACCTAGAGCTCAACAAGCTCTCCTTGTACTGTAAACTCTCCAAGTAGTGCAATACATAAAAGCAGGACGTAGGGGTTTTACCTCCACAAGAGGGCCCTGAACCTGGGTAAGATCTTGTGTCAATCTCTGCAGTATCGTCCGCAGCGAGCCTGACGAGCACCGTCGCCGGAGCACGTTGTGGATTGTTTGACTCCGTGTTCAGCCCCTTACACGATACCTTGGAGACACCCCTAGTTCCTGGGGGTAATCTCCGACATAAGGAAATGGAGTTGGTTAGATTTTCAAATCAGCGTGAGTTAAACCCATTGTCTAATCATACATAATAAGAAAATAGACGGAACTAGCATGAAACAACTTATTGAAATAGACGATTAATGTAGCTACCTTGCCTTTTTAAAATTGGCCAAGATCCCTGTGTTATTGTGCTAGTCCCTGGATCGAATAGCTAGCACCACAGTTCAAGATGAAATATCATGCAATTGCGTCAAGTATCTATTACATCGATGATCCAGAAGAATAAAACATTACAAGTTGCATAGCCAAAGGCTAGCATGTTACAAAGTTCAGAAGCGGAAAACTTAAAATAGCATGGAGCCTCATCATCTTCATGTGCCATAGTCAAACATGTTGGTTGCAGACTCGAAACCCTTATTCGTTTCCTTACTCGTCGTCAGAAAACCTGCAACACGTAGGTTACAGCCAAAAATTGGTCAGAACCATTAGAATGGATCTGGAAAGTGATACTTGTGGACTCATAAGGGCAAACTCCTAATATCTATATGCATATTTGGCTGGTGGAGTTGAAGGCTATTTTGCGTAATGAAAATTTTGTCCTGTCCTTTCAAATCATTTTCTTTCTCCAATTAGAAAATGAGACAATCCTAGCATATCCAGTGTCCTTGCGGGACAAGTCCTGATACACTCGGTGTCCTTCCCAATTGGACCAATGAGACAATCTCAGCATATCCGGTGTCTTTACGGGACAACTCCTTATACACTGGGTGTCCTTTCTACCCTTGTTCACCCTTCAAAGTTTTACTTGAGAAATTGGAATGATGAGATCTTCAGTTGACATCCTTGTTCAGCGGCTCAGAATTGTCCGTAACCGGGGACACGGCTATGATCATAGTTTTGACACTCTCGAGAGGTTGTGCACTTTCACTACAAAACTTCATCAACCCATTATGTCCTTGACCTTCTTGAAGTGAAAAGGAAAGGTGAAGATGAATACGAGACCTTTGGGAACCAGTCCCCTGTTCGTCAGGCAGACCCATACAAGACATTCATCCGCTGAGAACTGCCGGAATCAGGTTCCTAGAACTTACTTAGTCAGGGCAGAGCCATAGTACCAAGTGGTTGCACTGGAAGCAATCTAAACTTGGAGTGACTTAAATCTCTTTGTTCCTGGGTGGCCGTTCACAAGTGCACATACTCAGGTATAACCATAGAAATGGCCATGAGCAGCCACTCAACTTTGTACCACCAATACAGCAAAATCAATTGCCACCCAGGTAGTTGTTTAACTTAGTAGAAATTAGCTTTTCATAACAAAACACATAGCATAGCATTTCAATACTTCTACTAAGTTATCATATAGGTACTAGACACTTAGGAATATTTGGAGTAATGCTAAACAGGTCTAGCATAGCATAGTAATAAAACCTGACATGAAATTCTACTTAGAAAGTAAACTACAATGCATATCAAAATACTTAGGAAATTTCATGTGTGAGCATCACTTGCCTTTGAAAAACTTGTCGTTGCTCACACTCTCTTTTCAACGTAACTTGGAGCACTTCGTTCAATCTAAATAATATAAACAAACAATAATCACAAATAAGGCAATACAAAAATATATGAATGCATGAAATGCAATCTAACACACAACAATATTAACAATAATACATCTAGTTAGTTTTTTGTTATGTAGCATATGCATGATGCTTACGAACACATTTTTAAAGTGTTTAGCAATTTAGTAAATATGCCATAGGGATATAATACCTTATTTTATGTTTCTGTAAAAACATTTAAAATTCAGGATGCAAAGGTGCAAATTGAACATCCCACTGGATAGAATATATTTTTCCAAGCATTTTGATATAAAGTTTGTAATTTTTGGATACACAGAGCTCAAGATATGAATTTTTGAAGTTGGACAAGTCTAGTGTCTTTTTAAATAAAAACTGGACGAATTTTATTATAACAAAGACAAGTGGAGCTCTATGATTCTCCGGTACCGATTTGCTGGTAGGATCTAATCTAAGGCGTTGATTGATTGTACGGACGTGAACGGAACATCCATGGCGGCGGTGCTCACCGGAGAACGGCGATGGCGACTCGGACGTGGATGTTGGTGGCGTTCCCACGGTCCTCCGGCTCAACAAAGATGTCCAGTAAGGTCCTCCCTTCACGACTAAGATGATGGAGTCCGCAGCAGTGGCTCACGGTGTCTCAAACGACGGCGACGACGGCTTCCCGAGCTGAGGCTCCGGTGACGCTCCGGCGAGAAGCACTTGCTCTATGTTTTGCCAAAAACAAAAGTAAAAGTTTAGGCGGATGTAGAATTTTGAGGAGAATTGAATAGACAAGGATAGAGGTTCTCCGATTGTCCGAGACGATGGAGACAACCTTCGAAGCTCGACAATGGCGACGATGACGGCGGTGATGCGGGAAAAGACTTAGCCTTGAGTTATGGCCATGTCCTGGAGGTAGGGAAACATTAGTAGAGCACACTAGTGAAAGAAATCGACGGAAGGTTCGATGTACGCGACGTACCGGTCCGATGAACTCGCCGAGATTCAAAAGAAGACGTCAAGGGCACGGGTACTAGAGAGAGCTTATCTCGAGAAAGTTGGATAACGGAAGTGGTGGAGGAGAGTAAAAGGCTCAAAGTGACGTGCTCGGCTTCTTTTTTATATGTACTGAGAAGGGAGATCGGGAGACGATGGCATTCGGTTCACCGAACCGATTTGGATGATTAAGACATCTAAGTGGGATTTTATTTCCCTGAATGAGTTTTCTATTTAATTTCCAACAAGTTTAATATTTAAGTCGAAGCCAAACGATCACTGAAACTGATGGGAGGAGGAGAGGAAGTGGTACAGCCAGGGAGATCAGGTCATGTACGTGCTCCTTGTGCACGAGTAGGAAGACGACCAGGTCGGGCTACATGGACCAAAATGGCTGGGTCGGCCCAAATTGGGTCGGTTCCTTTTTTTCCCTTTTCTTTTCTATTTTCTGTTTTCAAACATTGAATCTAAATGGATTCAAAACTCTTCAAATAATTTGAGAAAATAATTTTAAGAAAGAATAATATAAATATAATATTTGGAACTATTATTTCCAAAAAAATATAATCAAAATAATAATAAAAAAGGACTTGGGTTGCTTAGCACCCTTTATGCCAAAATAAAATAAATTAAAACCCAAATTTGTTTTAAAAGCTCAAAACAACTATTTAAAATGCAAAAACCAATGATGTTGATGAATTACATGCATGATTTTGAGATTGAAAACTTAAACATCAAAAAGTTTTTGATCTTTCTAAATTTTTAAATTTTTGAAAATCTTGTGATGTTACAGACTACCACCCTTAAAAGGAATCTCGTCCCCAAGATTCGGAGAGGCTAGAAAGAAAGATGGGTTCAGTTATCCGGGTTTTGGGCAACTGGCTGGGCTACCACCCTTAAAAGAAACTTTTGTGGGCAGTCTTGAACTTTTGCCTTCGGGCTATGGTCCATCTGGTTAGTCTTCATGTCACATTGGAGTCAACTATATCTTCAGTTCTTGAAGTTGTGCTTCATCTTCCTAAATCCACTTATATAGCATGTACCAGCTCCTCGTCAGGAATTAGTGATTCCTTGATCCTTAGATAATACCTTGGGATCCTTGTATCATAGTCTTCATTTCCAATAAGTGGATGTATCTTCAAGTAATTTTGGATACCTTTCTCTTCAAGATGGCTTGAGATATTATCTATCTCGTGGTAAAACTAGACTCTCATATAACTGCCATGTTGAGTTACTTCGGGTACTGAAGGGTCACACTTTGGGTCTATCACAAGACCAAGGTGAGAGGATTTCTCAATATAACGTCATCCATCCATGTAATGTCTTCGGCAATCTTTCTTCTCTCGGTTGGTATCCTTCAGCGCAAACAAAGCGTCAAGTCTAACGAAACTCTCATGGTAGGTAAAAACTTTCATTTCTGGATCTCTTCTCCACGAGAGTTGTGGTTTATCCTCACCGAATATCTTACGTTTCAGCAACTTTTGCCTCACATAGGGTTATAATATATTATCCTCCTACGGATCAGGCTTATCAACGTCGTCTCTCTTATAGGTATGTCACTCAGATTTACCATTCCTCATAGCAAAGCGAATGATATGGGTAGTCGCCATGGGGGCCAATCCATTTCGCACCCAATCATTACCTTGTACTTGGTTTGATGAATCTCGTAAGCTAACACTCGGTCAACCTCACTTGTCTGACAGAAAGTTTCCAATCTGCAAGACAACCTGAGCTAATCTATCGATCCTTCAAAACTATGGGTTGCGAAAACTCCTACACAACGTTAGCTCACAAGCTATATCTTCTTCTGTGATCCTTCTCCTTGGTGTAATAGGCTTTCCAAACTATGCTTGAGTTGTTGGCTCACTTGTTGCATCTTTGCATGGAGGTGGCTATCAGTCGTTGTACTCCAAGCGGTAGGTCACTTTGGTTGGCATATTGGTGAGGTATATGGTTGGGTTTAGCAGAGATGGGTGGATATAGAAATATCTAAGAGAAGTACTCCTACCCATAACCAGCAGATCAAGGCAATTGAGCTAGCAAACAACATCTAACAAGCATCAAGCAACAAGTTCCAAACACAAACAACAATCTAGTAATGCCATATCACCTAAGTTGATATGATCAATACACTATCACGTTATCGTGGTTCTAAAAAAGTAATTAAAGTGGTGGTCTCATCTATTTCTTCCTGGAGTGCTCCAAAGTACTCTTCAACTTTCTAGAGGAAATCATGGGTGTTGTTCTCCAAAATCTTCAATAGCCTTCAATATATTGCTTCTTGTTGAATCGAACATGTTGTATATAGTACTAGGTTGGTGATTACGGAGTCCCACCTTCTTGACATTATATTCTTTGTTCTCGTGCAAAAGAAGTTGTATCCACCAATATGGGTCATCTAAAATAAGGGAATATGCTTTGAGAGGTGAATAGTAGAGGAGAGTACAAGAAAAGATCGGTGATTTTGTTTTAAAGAAAACTGAATAAAATAGGTTTTCATCCTAAGGTCAAAACCTATTTCTATCCGAACCTAGTGTTTCGAACCTACAGGCAACACAGTGCTCTGATACCATCTGTAGCGACCTTGCTTT
Source organism: Puccinellia tenuiflora (assembly GCA_012064385.1). Taxonomy (NCBI): domain Eukaryota; kingdom Viridiplantae; phylum Streptophyta; class Magnoliopsida; order Poales; family Poaceae; genus Puccinellia; species Puccinellia tenuiflora. The sequence goes on along the minus strand of QRDG01001222.1, from coordinate 564,833 downwards.
TTTAAAATTGGCCAAGATCCCTGTGTTATTGTGCTAGTCCCTAGATCGAATAGCTAGCACCATAGTTCAAGATGTAATATCATGCAATTGCGTCAAGTATCTGTTACATCGATGATCTAGAAGAATAAAACATTACAAGTTGCATAGCCAAAGGCTAGCATGTTACAAAGTTTAGCAGCGGAAAACTTAAAATAGCATGGAGCCTCATCATCTTCATGTCCCACAGTCAAACATGTTGGTTGCAGACTCGAAACCCTTATTCGTTTCCTTACTCGTCGTCAGAAAACCTGCAACACGTAGGTTACAGCCAAAAATTGGTCAGAACCATTAGAATGGATCTGGCAAGTGATACTTGTGGACTCATAAGGGAAAACTCCTAATATCTATATGCATATTTGGCTGGTGGAGTTGAAGGCTATTTTGCGTAAAGAAAATTTTGTCCTATCCTTTCAAATCATTTGCTTTCTCCAACTAGAAAATGAGACGATCCTAGCATATCCGGTGTCCTTGTGGGACAAGTCCTGATACACTCGGTGTCCTTCCCAATTGGACATATGAGACAATCTCAGCATATCCGGTGTCTTTACGGGACAAGTCCTTATACACTGGGTGTCCTTTCTACCCTTGTTCACCCTTCAAAGTTTTACTTGAGAAATTGGAATGATGAGATCTTCAGTTGACATCCTTGTTCAGCTGCTCAGAATTTTCTGTAACTGGGGACACGGCTATGATCATAGTTTTGACACTCTCGAGAGGTTGTGCACTTTCACCACAAAACTTCATCAACCCATTCTGTCCTTGACCTTCTTGAAGTGAAAAGGAAAGGTGAAGATGAAGACTAGACCTTTGGGAACCAGTCCCCTGTTCGTCAGGCAGACCCATACAAGACATTCATCCGCTGACAACTGCCGGAATCAGGTTCCTAGAACTTACTTAGTCAAGGCAGAGCCATAGTACCAAGTGGCTGCACTGGAAGCAATCTAAACTTGGAGCGACTTAAATCTCTTTGTTCCTGGGTGACCGTTCACAAGTGCACATACTCAGGTATAACCATCGAAATGGCCCTGAGTAGCCACTCAACTTTGTACCACCAATAGAGCAAAATCAATTGCCACCCAGGTAGTTGTTTAACTTAGTAGAAATTAGCTTTTCATAACAAAACACATAGCATAGCATTTCAATACTTCTACTAAGTTATCATATAGGTACTAGACACTTAGGAATATTTGGAGTAATGCTAAACAGGTCTAGCATAGCATAGTAATAAAACCTGACATGAAATTCTACTTAGAAAGTAAACTACAATGCATATCAAAATACTTAGGAAATTTCATGTGTGAGCATCACTTGCCTTTGAAAAACTTGTCGTTGCTCACACTCTCTTTTCAACGTAACTTGGAGCACTCCGTTCAATCTAAATAATATAAACAAACAACAATACAACAATCACAAATAAGGCAATAAAAAATATATGAATGCATGAAATGCAATCTAACACACAACAATATTAACAATAATACATCTAGTTAGTTTTTTGTTATGTAGCATATGCATGATGCTTACGAACACATTTTTAAAGTGTTTAGCAATTTAGTAAATATGCCATAGGGCTATAATACCTTATTTTATGTTTCTATAAAAACATTTAAAATGCAGGATTCAAAGGTGAAAATTGAACATCCCACTGGATATAATATATTTTTCCAAGCATTTTGATATAAAGTTTGTAATTTTTGGATACACAGAGCTCAAGATATGAATTTTTGAAGTTGGAGAAGTCTAGTGTCTTTTTAAATAAAAACTAGACGAATTTTATTATAACAAAGACAGGTGGAGCTCTATGATTATCCGGTACCGATTTGCTGGTAGGATCTAATCTAAGGCGTTGATTGATTGTACGAACATGAGCGGAACATCCATGGCGGCGGTGCTCACCGGAGAACGGCGATGGCGACTCGGACGTGGATGTTGGTGGCGTTCCCACGGTCCTTCGGCTCAACAAAGATGTCCAGTAAGGTCCTCCCTTCACGACTAAGATGATGGAGTCCGCAGCAGTGGCTCACGGTGTCTCAAACGACGGCGATGACGGCTTCCCGAGCTGACGCTCCGGTGACGCTCCGGCGACGAGCACGAGCTCTATGGTTTGCCAAAAACAAAAGTAAAAGTTTAGGGGGATGCAGAATTTTGAGGAGAATTGAATAGACAAGGATAGAGGTTCTCCAATTGTCCGAGACGACGGAGACAACCTTCAAAGCTTGACAATGGCGACGGCGATGGCGGTGATGCGGGAAAAGACTTAGCCTTGAGGTATGGCCATGTCCTGGAGGTAGGGAAACATTAGTAGAGCACACTAGTGAAAGAAATCAACGGAAGGTTCGATGTACGCGACGTACCGGTCCGATGAACTCGCCGAGATTCAAAAGAAGACGTCAAGGGCACGGGTACTAGAGAGAGCTTATCTCGAGAAAGTTGGATAACGGAAGTGGTGGAGGAGAGTAAAAGGCTCAAAGTGACGTGCTCGGCTTCTTTTTTATATGTACTGAGAAGGGAGATCGGGAGACGATGGCATTCGGTTCACCGAACCGATTTGGATGATTAAGACATCTAAGTGGGATTTTATTTTTCGTGAATGGGTTTCCTATTTATTTCAAACAAGTTTCGTATTTAAGTTGAAGCCAAACGATCACTGGAACTGATGGGAGGAGGAGAGGAAGTGGTACAGCCATGGAGATCAGGTCAGGTACGTGCTCCTTGACTCCTTGTGCACGAGCAGGAAGATGACCAGGTCGGCCTACAAGGGCCAAAATGGCTTGGTCGGCCCAAATTGGGTCGGTTCCCCTTTTTTTTCCCTTTTCTTTTCTATTTTCTGTTTTCAAACATTGAATCTAAACAGATTCAAAACAATTTGAGAAAATAATTTTAAGAAATAATATAAATATAATATTTTGGAACTATTATTTCCAGAAAATAAAATCAAAATAATAAAAAAAAGGACTAGGGTTGCTTAGCACCCTTTATGCCAAAATAAAATAAATTAAAACCCAAATTTGTTTTAAAAGCTCAAAACAACTATTTTAAAATGCAACAAACCAATGATGTTGATGAATTACATGCATGATTTTGAGTTTTAAAACTTGAACATCAAAAAGTTTTTGATCTTTCTAAATTTTTGAAAATCTTGGGATGTTACAATTAATTTCTATTAATAAACTTTGCTAAATCACCCAATCATAGAATACTTAGCAAACGATCATCATTGACTACATTTAGAATTATTTGGTATTTCAAAATTTTAAAAAATTCTGAAAAAAAATTTGTCATATATATAGGCAATGATGTATACTTCAAGTGTGCAAATTCTCAATCCGAAATACGTCGTATATTGGGCTACACAAAAATATTTTTTTATAGAAATCATATGGCGGAACGGGTCAAACTGGTATTTCATAATATACAAATAGACGGAACTAGTATGAAACTACTTATTAAATAAACGATTAATTTCTATCAATAAACTTGCTAAAGTAACAAACTATAGAATACTTAGCATGGGTGCTACAGAGATATATTTTTATATTCCGCATTGAAAATCGTCCTTTCTTGTTCGAATACATTTATGATCATCATTGACATATTTCAGGAGTTTTTTCAGAAATTTTTTAAACATTGAATTGGAGTTTACGATATTTTTTTCCATGAAAAAAAGAGCTCACCCCGAGCTCTAAAGGCCGCACTCCAACTTTTGTGGCTTGAACTTGAAGGAATAAAATTATTTTGCCTGGGTAGCAACAGTCGAGTGTGAGACACACGAACTAGGGAGCTACTGCGGATTACTTATGTGGCGGGTACCTTTGGATATGTTGTTATGGAACCTGTGGGTTCACCTGGAAGAGAATTCCATTGAACCACTGAATCTTTTGCTCAGTCAATTGGGTGACTGTTTTGCATCCGCACGCCACGCTGTTCTGATGCTGAAGTGAATCTATTTATTCTGAGTCTGTTGCAGTTTTGCCAGGCAGAACACAACTGAAAGAAGAAATTGCTTTCTTGATAAGACGGGAATCGGTTGCATTATTGCAAGCGTTTTAGATGGATAGATAGCGCCAGCATTATCTTCAGTGAGGCCACTAATATGGACGTCGCACAAAGCATGCAAAGATGGCGATACTGTTCAACTCAGAGTGCGTAGTCATATAAATGCTATGCTACAGAGCGATCATCTTTTTGTTGGGGATTGCATGCGCTATATCGGATCAGTGCTTCTTGCACAGATCGCTTGGAGAAGAGGTAAACCAACCCATGAAGGATATGTGTGCTCAACGGCCCCATCTTTTTGACGAAGGATCGATTAGCGGCGTTTGTCATGGTTCATTTGAGGTGAATGGTTAGTGCAATCAGGTGACAACCAAGACATCCAATCACGCCCGGTGCAACACAATCGTCCGCTTTTCAGTTTAAGACCGTGTTATGCCTAATTGAGTAGTTAACTAGAGAGCAATCGACATGCCCAGTGTCGCCACAGCGCGCTCTAGTTGTTTCCCACATCCACAATTCGACGTGGCAAGCAAAGCAACACATATCAACATAGAAGTGAGACTCCGATTGACGACATCAATAATCCAAACTTTATGCTGATGGGACGAAATGATAGAGAGCTTTAAAAACTTCACCCTCTATCTTCTTTCAGCCAAAGCATTTTTGACGAATTGAAAAGCATCAGTTGTCGTTTTCATTTAAACGAAACTATTATACCAGGCTCCCAAATATTACTCTCATTCAACAAAATAAATAAAATAAAATACAAGTAACCAATATGCTTAAAACTCATACTACCTCCGGCCGGGATTGATTGTCGCGGAAGTACTAGGCTAGTACAATACACCCCATGACAATCATTACGGATCGGAGGGAGTACCATGGATCGATGGGTTTCCCAAGAGTTTGTCCTTCTACATAACTGACTCTCACGGGAAACCTAAAAGCAACTGCCATCCGCTTCTCCTCCCCTCTTCCATCGTCGCCACCAAATGACATCTTTAGGATTGTCTAGGGAGAAAGAGATTAAGAATAAGAAATGGCAAAACCGAGAAAGAAATAGCGGTCGAGAGATAGAGTGCCAAAACTGAGGAGTAGACATTTGTATTATGTCTTTAGCTTTTTGTGAGTAGTTTGCTAGGCTTTGATCTTTTGTTGCTGTTCTTTCCTTGGCGTTGACATGTATAGTTGTTCCCTCTTATATAATGCAAAAGGAGAGCTCCTGCTATTCCCGTTAAAAACTGAGGAGTATCGTAACGGCGCACTGGCAAGATTGAGATTTCGATCATTCGAATGAAAAAAACTAAGATTAAAATCGATCATAATGACAGGAATATAAAAACCCTAAAAACAAAAAAGTAATCGACGGGGTCATGTGGGCCGACCGCGCTCCAAACTTTCTGGAGAATTCGACTAGGAAATATTGGTGTGGAAGACACGCCATAAGTGGTAAACGCCGTCAGCACTCAGGCAGCCACTAGTACAATGTGGAGATACAATTGGCTGGCAACATGGAAATATTCTTTAGAGAAAGAGAGAAAGGCGGCGGCTTCCAGCGCCGGCCGGGTCGCTCGAGGGCACGCACGCGATGCAGACCCGGGCCGGGGTCGTGTGCGCTGCGAAAGGAATTGTAGAGTGTAGGGTGTGTCGTGTTGGGATCGCTTGCCTGCCGTGCGATGTATACGCATGCAGCGCTTTTCTGTATAGGATCGATGGATCATGCACAAATCATGGAGAAGGTGAGCACGACAGGACATGTAGGCGTCAACCTCATAACCTTTCCTGTTGACAGTTTAGCAAGCATTTATCTGATTTTGTGTGTGCATGCATAATGGTTGTATGTACATGGAAATTAAGTATCTTTTCCCCGTAAATAGAAAATGGTCTCTCCTTTTTTTCCACTTTGGAGAAGATTATTCAAAGTCTTGTGTTGGTGGGTGTAACATGAAAAAACTCCTTTAAATATTCTTTTCTTAATAAAAGAGTGAATTAGTTAGAGCTTCACATCAAGGCTCAAATAAGGTACATATTTCTAATACAAAAATATCTAAAAAAATTCCTTCAAATAAAAAAGGTAAATACAAAAGGGTTTATTACTTTGTTGCCCCATTTCCCTTAGCTTTGCTCGTTTTTGCCCCGCCCGCTTAGCTTTGCTCACTTTTGCCCCACTTCGTTCTATCCACTCTCGCAGGTGGCCAAACGGCGCGTTTCCGTCTGGTCAAGCTTGTTGACCGTTACTCGGCCTGACTGACTGCCCGAACTGCCCAAACGGGATATTTAGTCCCACCTCGATAGTTGGTAGTGTGAACGACCTGTTTATAAGCCAAATTTGCTAGGGCATATCGTTAGCATTGAATGAAGCGGTGCTGTACCGGGCCCGGGCGCCCTTCATCCAATGCTAATTTTTATGCTAAACCCGGATGTGAAGCAAAGATTAAGACTGAAATTAGTTGTATTACTTGCCTAATGCACGTTCGTAGATTGTTTTTATTTTTTTGAAGCAAACAGAAACCGAGGCCGAACAATGATTAGACACACTTAATTAGGAGTATTAAGACTGAAATTAGATGTTCTAGTACGTACTAATGCATAATGCACGTACTAGTACTGATTTACTAGTATTCCTAATGCTATTACTATTTATTCTGCCTCTTCGCGGGTTAAGACTGAAATTGAAATTAAAATTTAAAATACATAAATTACGAAATCACATTACTAGATATTCATACGTACAGAAGATCATATTACAAAAGACATTACTACTTTAATACTCTAATCCTAGTAATTTACTAGTACTAGTACTACTGGTATACTAACGCTAATAGTACTACTACTGTCAGCACCTCTTCGCCGGCGCCTAATCCTGCCGGCGCCTCTTGCGTCGTCGTCATCATCATCGTCGTTCTCTTCCTCGTCCTCGTCGTCGGTGTAGTAGTCCAGCGGCGGCGACTCCGGCTCCTCCGGCCGCTCGTCGTCGTCGGAGGAGGAGTCACCGTCGTCGTCGGAGGAGTCCACCGGCGGCTCCTCCTCCTCCTCCTCGTCCGAGTCCTCCGCCACCCCCCTGTCCCACCAGGGGACGTAGCCCTCCTGGTCTTCGGCACTAGCGTCGTCGCTAGGCACTGCGTCGTTGCGCCATCACTCGTCCGCCATTGCTCTCGGAGAGGAGTTGGGGAGAGGGTTTTCTCGGTGGTGTGGAGAGAACTAGGAAGATGGCAAGTGTGAACCGCAAAGGGAACTGCAATGTGGTTTTATCCTTCTATCGGTGAGACAATTTAGTGCACAGCGAGTTTCTCAAGGACATTAACCGCCTACGGAGGCGAACCGACGGGAGAATCGCTTCGTTTTTTGCCAAAATCTGAATTTGACATGACAGGACGTGGCTGCTAGTATTTGCAATGATGAAATAATGTGAGTACAAGCTCTGCACATATGACATGACACGTCAAGATGCTTGCGACGCGTGTTATACCAGTGTCGAACATTTGACATGCATATATGCATTGGTCAAATTAACTGCCTTTGGAGACGATCTGATATATCTGTATATGTCACAAACATGTTTTAGAAGAACTGACGCGATAGGTTCATATTTACGTGCATAACTACGTATGTGCATTTGTGCCATGCCACACAGCGCGTTCTGGACGCGAACTGGGCGCGACCTGGCACCCACAGTGCGCGCTCTGGGACACAAAATTTTGAAAACAGTTGTATTGCAAGTTTATGATTTTTCCTTGGTATTAGTACACTTAAAAGGAAGATTCCCCCAGGTTTTCATTTTTTTGAGTTTTCCTCGATTTATATGATTTTTTCATTGGTAAATGCTATTTAACCCATATAATGAGTGGAATATAGTTAAAAAGCTCAAAAATTCAAGATATTCAGGGATTCTGCCTCCCTTATGATATACTATGTGTGAAAATTGTGACACATCAATTTGAAATCTTATTCGGGGTACCTACTTCACAAAAAATAGAGATTTTGGCACTAAACAGATAATGAAAAATAAAATAAAAAATGTTTTTGAATTTTGCTTTGGCAAAGTTGTTTATAATGTCAGTACACATGTTCGTGCCGAGTTTTGTCATCATATAAAGAAGGTAGCCATGGATATGGCCATGTCCATGGTCTTTGTCTTGAAAGCCATGAAACTCCACACAAGGTTGTTCTTTTTGTGAAAACTTGTTTTATAAAAATGTTATATGGCAAGTTTATGATTTTTTTCTGATAGTAGTACACTAAAAAGGAAGATTCCCCCAAGTTTTACAATTTTTTGAGTTTTTCTCCATTTATGTGATTTTTTTCAAAACAGGGCCAAAATTGTCTTTGTGACCATTCATATCTAATGGGTGCATTTTCCAACTTTTTCTGTGCAATTGCGTAGAATCATGGTAGACTACGTTTGTATGATTTTTCTATATTTTTTGGGCCAAACTATCACACACTTATAGTTCAAATTTCATTTATTGTCGGTAAATACTATTAAACTCATATAATGGCTGGAATATAGTTAAAAAGCTCAAAAATTCAAGATATTCAGGGATTGTGCCTCCCATAAGATATACTTTGTGTGAAAATTGTGAGATGACAATTTTCATTCTTATTTGTGGTACCTACTTCACAAAAAATAGGGATTTTGGCACTAAACAAATAATAAAAAATGAAAAATGTTTTTTTTAATCTTGCTTTGGCAAAGTTGTTTATAATGTCAATACCCATGTTTGTGATTATTTGAATGTTGGTGAAACCTCAGATAACCCCGTTGATCCGCTCAAAACCCCACAGTCCCTCTCCAAACCCTAGCGGCGATATGTGACCGTTCGATCATACCCTAGCGCCGAACTGCGTCCGTCCGATTGGGCGAGCCGGGACAGGCTGGTTCTGCCATGGCTAAGTTATTGGGGTAACTTGCTATCAGTTTTTTCGAGAATATACTTGCTACCATTATACAAGATCAACAAGACAACAACTAATGCACTTAACAAATATTCGGCACTTAACAAATAATAATAATAATAATAATAATAATAATAAAAGGGATTTTTGGCCCTTTATCCTTCATACTAATATTCATTGGGGCCTAATACATATAACCTAAAATGAACTACCACTCGTCCTCGTCGTCGGAAACCTCCACCGGGGCCGGGGCCGGGGCCGGGGTCATGGCCTTGCCCTTGCCCTCCACCTTCATTGGGGCTTGCCCTTGTCCTCCAACGAGTTGTTCAGATCCTTCTGTAGGTCCTCCGAATACTGCGCGGCTCTCGCCTGCTCTATGCCTTCCGCGTCGACCACAGAAGCGACCAGAGTATCCACGAGTTGTTGCTGCTCAGCGGAATGTCTGGCCTGCAATGTGGCTTGGTAGTCGGCCCTTGCCTAGGCCATACCCATGTCCACCACGTCCTCCTCCCCCTCCTCATCGGACTCAAGATCGATGAAGGGAATGGGATCGGGAGCAATGGCCGGCCCGGCGGACGGCAAAGGTGCCCCTGCCCCTGCTCGAGTTCGGAGGAGTCCTGTTCGAACTCGGAGAAGCCCTGCCCCGGCGCCGAGGTGTACTTTCCCTGACGCCTCCATCGCTCGACTGAAGAAAGCAAGGATAGTTGACGTGACGGCGGTTCGAGCTGCTGCCGTGACCTGGAGTGGAGCCGCCACCACCACGAGCCATGGAAGGATCAACCCAAAAATCAGAGGGCCGGGCTTGGGTGGCAAGGAGAGGAAGAGTAGATCACTGGGCGACGGGGGTGCAATGGGAGAGGAAAATGGCTCCTTTTCTAGGCATCACTGGGCGACGTCTGGACCGGCCGACAGTAATGGTGACCGCCGACCGGGGCATTGATTCGGCTTGCCAGACTCAGCGTGCGGCAGGACAGACTTTGCAAGAGAGCAGCTGCGCGGCGGTGCAGATGCGTGGCCAGGCCGGCAGCGTAGGCGGCGATGCAGCTTTTTGCCGGCCATTGAAGGCGCCCAAATTCGGGGACGGCGAGCAGCATGGACGCGCACGGCTGCATGCAAACACTCCTCCTGTCCGGCCCTACCCCGGCCCCACTCGTGAGGAAGCAAAGGGAGAAAGACCACGTGGGGCCCATCGAAGGTATCCCTTGATTAAACAAGTGCCCCTATCCGGCCCTACCCCAACCCCACTAGTTAGGCCAAGTAATGGTCAAAGGAGGTTGACCCGACGGAAACGGCCGCTTGGCCGCCTGCGAGAGTGGATAGAGCGAAGTGGGGCAAAAATGAGGAAAGCTAAGCTAGTGGGGCAAAAACGAGCAAAGCTAAGGGAAGTGGGACACGAAAGTAATTAGCCCAATACAAAAGGTCGGCCCAAAGAGTCACTATTAAATTGGAAGTGGTGGCGACAGTACGTCACCCCACTACTGTAATGAATTTTGTTTTGCCAGTTTCTCATGTGTAATGAATATGTCACGGCGTAGTTTTGCATAGAATCAGTGCTTGGTTCTATTATGTTTTCAGTCATATAGGTTAGATGAATAAAATCAGGTGTTGCATGTATTTATCCATATGGATGGTGCATTACACATTGCGGCCATTGACCCTATTAGTTTCTTATCTGACTTCCCCATCAATTGCTTGTTGGACTCCGCCACCAGTTGGCCGACAACATCCTCGTCGACGGCATGGGCCTGAGGACCAACGCATCATCTCTTCCTTGAAAAGAGGCACCCGAGGCGGCACCTCGGTCCTATGTACACGTGGCTTCGAAATGGCGAGGCATCCTCCTCCTCTAGCCACCAACTCTTAACCATTAATGCTTTACGGTGGAACAAGAGAAGTAAATGTGAAGTGAAATCTAACATATTTTAAATGGTTCAAAAAATCAAAAGAAAGCATGAGGTTTTCGAAGGTCAGGAGAAGGTATAGATTTATTCTAGAGCCATTGCAACCCACATGCAGTTTGCTAGTATAAATAAATTAAGAGCTCGTTCGGTAGCCTTCATTTCGAGCCGGAATCATGGAATCCAATCGAGATTTCATGCCCAATGTGTTTGCTTGTCATGAAATTGAAAACATCATTTCAATTGAAATTCCAGCAAATGTCTATGTTGTGTTAAGTCAATTCTTACCCCAAACGGTGTCATTCTTCTGAAAAATCGTTTTATTTTATGTTATTTCATTTTAGCCAAATGAAATGAAATAAGGAGTGTCAAATGGGCTCTAAAAGTATTTTCAAAAACTTAAGAAATCTCTAGGCACCCCCATATAATTCATGAACATCTACGACGGGAAATGACCAAAATCTCAATTTGAGAGAGTGTCCCTAAATTGAGAGTTATTCTTTGCATGCTTGAATAGATCATACTTATATTTGTGTTTTGTATAATGTGCCATCATGTTGATGAGAGATAGATGAAGTGAACTCGTGAATCCAACTCCAGTTAACTAATCTCCTATATAATAAGTCACGTTTACCCAATTTTTACATGCTCTTTAATTTGTTGTTTTATTAATTCCAACAATAAAAATCTAATTTTATCATGTTATTTTATTTATCTTGTCAACTAATAATTATGGTGTAAACGGAAACTACATTGATATAGAGCATGGTTGTTTTTAGTTTTACTTCCAGACTGCTTGATACATAGAAGAGATTCACATAACCTCTTGTTGGTTCGATAAATCTTGAGTCACCCACTTAAGAGAAAAAATAATACCGCCACAAAATTCATTACAGTCCAAAAATCCTGAAAGATAAGGATTATCATACATCAGCATCAACAATGCACAAGAATCTTACTAGCTGCACCCGTAATTTCTCATTTACAGCAACACGCATACCTGCGGCATGTCAAAGACTAGTCAAAATGGCCATTTGGGAAACCTGGGGATTTTATATAGTATTTTTAGTCACTAATTTATTAGTGAAGAAAAACTAGATTCATAGAGTAGACTATTTAGTTCAATCGAATTTGTAGTGAGTGATTCTCGGTATTTTAGAGTTTCACACAACCCAATATCTTTGACGGTCGCATTCGTTTGCTCTGCTGATTTTGAAAAAATATTATGTTTCCATCGCACAATGTGTTAACCCATCTTTGTTTGAGAGTTGCGACCATGAAACTAAGCATCTTTAAATATCATGAAAAGATATAAAATTGATCACTCCCAAGCGTCGAATTCGAGGTGGAGTATGAAAAAAGAACAACTTGTGGTTTGAGTATTCTACCTCTACTTCGTATTATAGATATTTTTGGTGTTTAATATTTATTATTTATTGGCTAATCAAAACAAATAAACTAACTCATATAAGTAAAACACTTACACTTATTCAATTAGACCTAGTGGTGTGGAAGACCCTATAGTCCTTTGGAAGTAGCAGGTATGGTAGAACTCAACCTAATTTGCACAACTAATAAGATTACCACAAGCTAAAATAATTTCACTTATCATAAAGGCACGAGAATCATTGGATATACATTGTTCCCTACTCATGGGGTGCTAAAGTTGCAACTATAATGCAAAACTGGAAGTAAACTAATTATGAGTTGCATAAATTAATCATGTAAAAACTTAGGATACAAAAAAAAGTGTAGATGACCCCTGATGTCTACTACACGCTTCTATTCTTGTAGACTTGTTGGGCCTCCAAGCGTAGAGGTTTGTAGGACAGCGGCAAATTTCCCTTAAGAGAGTAACCCAAGGTTTATCGAATCCACGGTAGGTAGAGGTCAAAGATATCCCTCTGAAGCAACCCTGCAATTAAGATACAAGAACTCTCTTGTGTCCCCAACACACCTAATACAATTGTCAGTTGTATAGGTGCACTAGTTCGGCGAAGAGATGGTAAAATGCAAGTGATATGGATGGTAAAAGGTGATTTCGTAATTCTGTAATAAAAATGGCAGCAAGCAAACAAGTGACAAAAGTGACTAAAAACGGTGTATTAATGTTTGGAAACAAGGCCTAGGCTTCATACTTTTACTAGTGACTACTCTCAACATCATTAACATAATTAAACACATAATAGTTCCACAAAAACATATGCATGGTAGACGTTACTCGGAGATCATTCTTTCGTGTATCAAATAGGATGAGAATTGCGTAGGGCTACGAAAAGCACACCTTAAAGTTCGTATTCCACATCTATGGACACTTCATGCTGTCACTATCCGCATCCAAAGATAGTACTAACAAACACCACAACATATTTCTTGAATAGTCTCTTTCTTCAATAACACAAGCATCAAGAAACCTCATGATCTATTCAATCCAACAATAATAAAGAACAAACTCATGATGAAGATCTTTCCAATCTATTATCCATAGAGTCACCCATGGCACCCACACTATCACCGAGATACCGTGATCACAACGGTGACTCCGGAAATTGTACTAAATAACATCACTTGAGCAAAATCATATCCATTACACATGGGGAAACATCATGTATTCAACTATACTAGCAAAGCTCATGGTCACAACGAAGATCACATCATGGGAGAGAAAGATAACCACATCGCTACTTGTATAAGCCTCAGACCCGGTGAGGGACTACTCCCTCCTCATCGCGGGAAGCAGCGATGTCGATGGAGATGGCTCCGGCGGTCGATCCCCCTTCCGGCAGGGGTGTCGGAACAGGATCAATCTGACCCCCGAAACTTGTTGGCAATGGCGGCGGAGCTCTGTTGCGTATTTGGGACATTCGGGGGTTAGGGTTTTTGCATCGGGGATGATTTTATTGGCGTCGGAGCCGACCGAGAGGTGCCCCACAGGGCAGGGGCGGGTCCCACCCGCGGGTGGGCCCTAGGCCACGGCAGGGGGCCGCCCCTGGCCTGTGTGGGTCCCCTGGAGTCGCCCTTCTGGCTCCGTTCCTCATTTCTTCAATAAAAAATCGTCGTAAATTTTTGTCCAATTCCGAGAATATTTCCAGAAGTAACTTTCTGCAACAATTTCAGCACAAAACAGGGAACTGGCACTGGGCATCTTGTCAATAGGTTAGTCCGACAAAATGTATAAAAATGATGTAATATGATATTAAAAACATGTGACAACATCACAAAACTAGCATGGATCACTCAAAAATTATAGATACGTTTGAGACGTATCAACCCCAAACTAAGAATTAAGCTGGCAAAATTCCTCTCAATTGTTTGTACAACGGGTTTGTTGCTCCTTGGTGGATGAAGTGCGCCAAGAAGAAGCTCTAGAATGGCGATACAACAAATGTTCTAGTTCATGGTATCCTCTAGGTTAGCGATTCTCATCCGGAAAGTCTTTGAGCGTAGGCTTGATATCATCCTCACGGGTTCGGGCGGGTTTGAAGGTAGTCGGCGGCAGCGCGGCAGTGGTGACTGTGAACGTGCTTGCCACACTAAGGTTTTGGTGGCGGCCGCAAGCATGCAGGCCATACCTGGGCCAGGCGGTCCTGGGTCGGGTGACTTCTTTGCGGGCCTATTTGGGCTAGAGATCTGTGGGGCCCTCACCCGACGTGCTCGCCATTCTACTGCTGATGCGCCGTGTGCACGTGCTATAGTTGGCCTGCGTTGCTCGAAATCGACAGCATTCTCGGAGGCTTCTTGGTATGGATCTTATGGGGTGTGTAATGGGTGTTCGATACAAATCCCCGCTGACGTGTTCGGCACCAGCGTGGTGACGCTCGCGGGGGTCGTAATTCCTCCTTGGCGGGCGTCATGGTTACCCCCTCTCCACCCCTTCCTCAATACTAGGGAAACGCTAGGATTAGCTTGCTACTCCGGGCAGCGTCATCGTGTTTATGCCGCATCCCTTCCTGAAGGTGTAGCCCTGATACTTAGGGGTAGGAGGGGTCGCTGGTTCATGAAGCGTGGTCGTGGATCAAGCTCGGAGGAAGGAATGGCGGAGAGCTACCAACTCACTTCGTCACTGTGTTGTTATCTTGCTTGCGCTCTTCAGTGTGTATCATTTTTCCTTTCTTTGTTGGGCATGTTTGTGTTGTTGTCCCAACGTTTTGTTTGTTTGTGGATCATGTATGATCATTGCTTTATTATAACAGTGGGGTAAAAAACCTATTTTGAGGCTTGATTTTTTTTTGTGATTTGATAAAGGGTATTTTATTACTTAAAGAGTATTAAGCATTACACTCGATCTCTGCATAACCATGATGCACACAACCAAAAGCACCTGACAATGTCTTAAAATAGGAAAAAACCCAGGCGAAATACTAGTAGAACTGTAAACAACACCTATGGAGGTGGAGGCCCAATCCGAAGATCTCTAGGTTATCCATGTAGGATAAAATAATTCCTCGCCGTGTGTTCCAGTCGTGCAGACATCTCCATAAAACGTCTCGATTTTACACATGTTGTAATGTGGATCACGAACGGACCAAACTTGTGGTTCGGTATAGTAGCTGCATAAGAAATAAATTTTTATCATTAAAACTCTTATCATGTCTACACCGCCATATCGACCATATTATGGCTAACGCTCCCACCCTAATAATAATTCCATCCTTCTGATCAACACCATGTAGCTGCCTAAAATATTTGTAACAGAACGTGATGAATATAAGTTAGAAGCTATTTTGAGACTTGATCGATATCGCCCTCGATCTTCTCCTCAGCTTCTTAGACCCACGTGCACAACTTCACGATGAATAGGTGAGCATTTCACCTATGTAGGTGTTAATCACCCTTTTTAACAGATAGTATCATCTTAATCCACTTTTTTTTAGATAAAAGGCTTTTAGTCCGGCTTTAAATTAATAAAGCCCTGCATAAGCAAGGTTCTTAACAAGTTAAGGCTGGGGTTACCAGCTACAACACAAAGTTTACGGACAACAGTCACAGGTGGCCGAATGAGCATGAATCTAAAGCAGGAGGTAAAGACGGCGACAGGGAGCATCTAGGGAGGATCCGTTCGTCGCGAGTAGACTTGTGCCAGCAGCTCCTTCGTCAGCTCAGGAGTTCCTCCATCAGGAGCATCTTAATCCACTTTCGATCTGCAAGGATGCAATAATCGAGTAAGTTTTGAAAGGATAAGCTCGATCGATCTCCGTTGCGAGTCCTAGCATAAATGCACCACCCAAAGCGCAGCAGGCGGGTAAATATTGTACGCTTGCTTGTTTGCCACCATCCAGGGCTGGACCATAGGTAGCTAGCGATTGCACTCGATCATGCGTTTCTTGCTGATCCAGGTTCTAGAGGCGGTAACTAAGTGAGAGCACCGTAACACACGTTGGCCGACACTGTCCGTCTAAAGGCAAGACACGACTGTAATTGTAAACTGAAGTTGGACAAGTCCACAAAGGTACCTTCCCCTTGGATCCAGATGCCTTATGACCAGCTGTTGCAATTTTGATGACCAGTGATGAACCGAATCCCATTGTTAGCATTCATAGACTCAATTGCTTATGCCATGTTAAGCGTTCGTATTGAAGTTTCCATTAATATTTTATTAATTTCCACATGTAAACTAAACATCATCTATTTCGATTATAACTAATTAAAATTTTCATATTACTTTAGACAATATTATGCATCATACCTCTTATATATTTGTTTACATAATATAGTTTTTAAAGGGATACACGCTGCTATGCCGGGGTATCCTTCTACTTTTAACAAAGAGAAAATACATGACTTTGTTATCTTCCTTGCCGAAGACTATCGACCTTCTAACATATCTTATATATACTAATTGGAGGCACCGTACGAGCTCCCACGTTAATCCTAAAGAAAACACGTAAAACAGCCGTAAAATGTAAATTCTACGGTTTGGATTGAAGGTTCGCTATGTGTTTCCCTTTTCACGGGCGCTTGAGTCCTAGAAGTGCACGAGTCCTTAGTCTGCAAATAATTCCATCCCCGACGACCCTTTACATCTTCCTACACACGTCGCCGCCGTCTCTAATGGTGACCTCCACACCCCGTCGCGCCTCCATTAATGGCGCATAGGATAGGCTCCGGCGACCGCGCATGCGATGCATCCTGGATCTGATGCAGCAGCTAAGGTCGCCGCTCTCCTCACCTCCTCTTGGCTTCACGCGGTTGACCGCCTCAATCTAGATCGGATCCAATGATAATGCGGACGTCGCTGCAACATCTCTTCGGTCTATTCCTGCAATTAAGGATCGCTCCTCCCTCCTTCTGGTCTCATAAACCGGTGCTCTCTTCCACCTGTTTCCGGTAGCTCGAGCAGCGCGCTCAATGGTGGCAAACGCTGGGTCGGCTTATGGTCGTCGCTGCGCCTATCTCCTGCGCGCAGCTCAAGCGGCTCAACGGCGGCGAGCGCTGGATCAGCTCCAGACACAGCATGGACATCGCTGCGCCTACCTCCTTGATTCGGTTCTTAAGCATATCAATAAAGTATTGCAGATTGAGCACCATATATATTTACTGACCGGAGAGACCTCACCATTTTTCTTGCCTTCGCCTGGAAGGCAACGTGATACCTGCATAGTTCCATCTGTAACACGTGGGCCTTCATATCTGAATATGAGAATGTGCCATTGGCAATCATTATTGGAGTAACTGAAATCTTATTTTTGTGATCTAAAGCGGTCCTGTTGCTAATTGTCCTATCGGTATGTAAGCATGCATCTCTGACAGAACTGGAGACATGTAAAATTTAGCTATATTCATTTATAGATTTTTCCAAGTCCAATGCCTTAGACATTTATCCCTGTTTGTAGTAATCCTAATTACTCCAGTACCGTTTTTCTATACCAAGATCTTCATTATGTGATGATTCCCAGAACATATTTGTCTGTGTACAGCTAAATTTTTGGGTCGCTGCTGGGAGAAAGAGATCCAAGATATTATCGTAATATGCATCTACTTTTCCAAATTATTTTGTTTCCCATTGTGTGACCTAATTCATTTGCTCTCTGTTATATTCATTACACCGTGCTTATGAGTCAATTCAATGCCATTCCTTCCCTCTCTATTTTGGTATTCCAATTTTGTTTAAACTTTTTAGCCTGTGTTGAAAGCTAATGACGGACCACTTACGGTCATTGTTTGCACAGGAACAGGGCTAATGCACCTCATGGAAACTTAAGGTCAGTGTTATACTTTCATCAATTGTGAGAAGAAAAACATAGTTAATGATTATTACAGCCGCGTCAATGGCTCGATGGAAGAAAATCTCAATTTATATTTAATCCTTCCAGTTTTATACACTACAGGATCAACTCAGTATGCCGACGGGTGTACATTGCATCTCATGTATGAACCCTTGATATGAAGTCCACCACAAGACTTATGTTGTATCAAGATTAAAAAAACATAGATATTTTTATTATTTAACGCAGGAAATTATATTGCACGATATCCACTTTCCAACACATAACATCATGTTTCTATTTGTTATAAAATAAATTGCAGCTGAAGAAGCAGGATCCTCCATGGGTCGTGCCCATGCGAGGTGTCGAAAGTTACTGGACCGAGTTTATAAAACTGGTAAATATTGCCCTATATTTTTTGTTCATGTTAAGAACAGTATAATTATTATCAATTTAAAATCTCCTTAAAAATTTATATGTGTACGTACTTCAATGCTTATACAAAACTGACTCACTGAGAGATGCAGACTGCAACGGATCAACATATCGGCCAGGTAGGGTGGTACTACAGTGTGTTTCTTTGATGTCTAGCTTTGAAGAACGATCGTTTCAAAAAAACAAGAACGACTTTACCATTTGAACAGTAGAGTGCAGTTCCCATAGCTTTCAGGAACGGCTTTACCATTCGAACGGTAGACTGCAGTTCCCAAATAGAGTGCCACGAAAGAAATCATGGTATTAATAGTACGGATATACTATGCTTCAAGTGTAACCTTTTTAGAGTTATTCAATAATAGAATTTTATGTATCTCAAATAAACTTATTTGCACATCTCAAAACAATAAATGTGTTCAATACTTTAACGACAACACGACACTGTAGGTATGGTGATCCGTTGTATTTGGAGTTTCACAGAAAATGTAAACATGAGCTAATTAGCAGTCCGCCATTGTAGGTATGGGTCATGCAAGCAACAAGAGAAGACGGGGAACTCAATGATACAAATGCAACCCCCGATTTGATCGGTCAAGGTAAGTTTTTTCAAATTTTTTTGTCGAAATTGTAAATATAGTAAACATTAAATATGAGTAAGTAGTGTTTTCTTGAAATGCTTTCAAATGTTATATCAATTTTATCACCATCCCCATAATGTCAGCAAACCTTTCAACATGTGCTTTTGTAAATCTATCTTCTGCTTTACTATTATTCACTTCCTAATATTTGTGTGCACCGATAAGGAAAATGTATGAACTATCCGTAGGTCCAACTTATTCCCGTTGTACTGAAAAATCTTGGTCAGATCACCATATTTTAATTGGTCAGAAGTTCTAACATGATACATGTGTATATGAAAAATCTTGGTCAGGTCACCATATCAGTAGTTTATAACACTGTATTTGTTATGTTATATTGGTTAATCATCTCTTTCTTAATGAGTTTTATTTGATATCTAATTTTGTATGAATAGACATTCAATATGTTGATAGCCCGTGCGGATGCACGGGTTGACGACTAGTAATGATAATGACAATTGGAAGTTTCTTAAAAAATAAGTCAGGATAAAACATATCAGTCAAATCTTAAGATAAATGGACAAAACCCAGCCGTAGCTAGAACATACTTATCTTAACCAGGTACAACAAGGATTTGTCTTAGCTCTATCTTAATAATCTTTAGAATCCCTATCACGCTATTTAATTAGTTGGTTCTCACTTTACGAAATGCGCTAGTGAAAAAATATGTAAGTCAATTTAAGAATAATCAGTCAAATGGTGTCAACGGGAAGACGTCCTTTTGTCGCCACAAGAGGTGTGGTTGAAATTAATGCGACCGGAGAAATGGGTGGTATGGGAAGTTTTCTACTTCCAGCATCTACTCCAAACTCCAACGAGATGTCATCGTACGGTAGAGGGATTGATATAGTGATGACATCAACGGCACATATGACACAATCTAGTGGAAACACAAGATCTCTAATTAGGTAATGTCAACCCATGCATATGTCGTGACTGCAAACGAGTCAAGTTCGAGCGAGTTAGACTAAACTCAACTTAACACCTACTCAAATTTGAGAGAGTTCAACTAAGTCAACTTAAACATCGAGCTGTAAGTATTGGTTCATACTCAGGTTGTAACAATCTCAGGTCTATTCCGAGCTTAGCAAGACGATGAAAGTTCCTATATTCGAAGGTACATTTTCCATCCATTAGACCATACAAAGTTCATAACCCTATGTATATAATTATTTTCAATTGAAACAATGATAACATAAAAAAATCAAAAGTAGCTTGGTTTATTATCTTTCAACCAAAAACTTTGGCAAAACTTTGGGTGAAAATAATAGGAATCAAGTACATAACGTAGGATCATACCACGAACATGTTAGCGCCTAAATGTTCTCCATGTTTAATTAAGCTACCCGATTTGCGATGATAGGATTCTTGATTTATGTGAAGAAAACCCATAGATCGATCAATGGTTGGATTTGTTATCATCAGCACACATGTCTTAAATCTTTTTTAACGTTTTGTGTAGGAGTTGTGTATTTTTTCTGTCACTTGTCATAGGGTTTTGTGTTCGGTTAGTGAAGTTTGTGTCGCTAGGCACCTCATATTTGACTTTTTTGTATGACTTTGTCCAGACCATTTAAAATAATGCATGATATATGGTTGTGTGCA
This sequence comes from Puccinellia tenuiflora, assembly GCA_012064385.1. Lineage (NCBI taxonomy): Eukaryota > Viridiplantae > Streptophyta > Magnoliopsida > Poales > Poaceae > Puccinellia > Puccinellia tenuiflora. The sequence goes on along the minus strand of QRDG01001222.1, from coordinate 544,121 downwards.
TCCACCACCGATGTAGAGGCAAGTTTTATCTTAAAAAAAGAACGGTTTATCTAATCATAGGGCGCCCTGAGTTTGGCAAAACAGTAGAACGCCCTCAACGCCGTTGATTTCGATCGAAGCCACACGCGAACCGTCCGTCTCCATCGAGTCCCTTCCTCTGTTATCGCTGCCGACGCGACGAGCGCATGACTCGCGGGAGCGCATCTCCGAACTGGCGGGGCCGCCTTCTGATGCTTCTCGCCGGCGCGTCCGTCGCGGAGGTGCTCAGCCAAGCTTGGGTCGTCCCCGACGAGCTCATCTACGGTTCGGCCTCCTGGTGTTGTGTGCTCGACGCCTTCGAGTGGCTCGTGGCGAGCGGCACCGCCGGCCCGGGCCCCATGTTGTCGCCGTCGTCCTCGGACGCGCTTGCCAGGACGAGCTCGCAGAGGTCTTCTTCCGTCGTAGGCGAGTGTACCACCGTGCAGGTGTTCAACGCCATGATGGGCGTCTACGCCCGCTCCGGCCGTTTCGACGACGTCCGGCAGCTGCTTGACGCAATGCGCGGCCAGGGGATCGAGCCGGACCTCGTTAGCTTCAACACTCTGATTAACGCCAGGGCCAAGTCTGGGAGCTTGGCCCCTGGCGCCGCCTTTGATCTCCTGCTTCAGGTCCGGCAGGCTGGGCTGAGGCCGGATGTTATCAATTACTCCCTCCGTTCCATAATATAAGATGTTTTAGGACTTTTTCACATTCACATTTGTACCACATGTATCTAGACATGTTTAGTATATATGTTCACTCACTTTCCATTCTTTTAGTCCGAATCTAGACTACATGTGAAACATGTAAAACATCTTATATTGTGGAACGGAGGGAGTATAACACCCTCATTAGTGCCATGGTGTTGGTTCATTACCATTGTGAGAGGGCACAGGAGGCTGAGCAGATGTTTACGGAGCTGGTAGCCAAGGGTTTTAAGCCGGATGCGGTCACTTATAATTCTCTGCTTTATGTTTTTTGTCAAGCATGTGTCATGTTGTTGCTTCACGAGTAGATACACTCACTTTGGAGTCTCGTTTTAGGCAAGATACGTTAGTTCTGATTATTTGGCTCTTCCATTTGATGTAGACAACTGGTTAAGCTTTACTGATTTTTGTTACAACAAATTTTAGTGATGTTGTCATGCATGTGCATACTTTTGGGCAATTTGATGCAACTGTGTCGACTTTGTAGCTCCTTTAGTTAACTTGTTCATGTGATAATTATCATTCTTAATTTTCTAGCGCAACTATTGATTTATTCGGAACCCGGTTTTTTAGAAGGAAAACTGTGTTGAAACATTTATAGAGTTGCCCATGTGACACTTATACTAAGGGCACCGCGCGACGGCGGGCATGCACTGGACTCGCCGCTGTCATGGAAGGAGGGGATACACTTGCCGAACTGGAGCATCGTATCCTCTGCGTATCCCCCGATAGCCCTGTGCATCCTGATTCTACAGAAGCATCTCCCTCTTACTGAACTAACCGGAGCGTCAAATACGGTGTGTCCGACATGTAACCACTTTATTGGTTTCTCACCTCGTTCGATAGTTACCCAACTATTTAGATAATAGTTAGCCACACATGTGGAGTTCGGATGTTCATGATATCGTTATCCAGCACAAAATTGATACAGTTACCGTACTCTCTCTTTAATAATTACCTCCCCAAAACTAATTGATTTACCACCCCTAAACTGATAGAGTTATCCACCCTAAGCTGATGGAGTTACCCACCCTTGACTGATGAAGTTACCACCTAGTAATGATGGAGTTACCCATCCTAAACCGATGAAGTTACCCACCCAAAACTAAAGGAGTTAGCCACTCTAGACCGATGGAGTTACCCACCCTACACAGAAGGAGTTACCACCCTAGACTGATGAAGTTACCCACCCTAAACTAATAGAGTTACCAACCAGTAGTGATGGAGTTACCCATCCTAGACTAATAAAAGTTACCCACCCATAGTTATGGAGTTACCACCCAGTAGTGATGGAGTTACCCACCCTAGACTGATGAAGTTACCCACCCAAAACTGATAGAGTTAACAACCAGTAGTGATGAAGTTACCACCATAGATTGATAAAAGTTACCCACCCAGTAGTGATAAAGTTACCACACTAGACTGATGAAGTTACCCACCCTAAACTGATAGAGTTACCAACCAGTAGTGATGGAGTTACCTATCCTAGACTGATAAAGTTACCTACCCAGTAGTGATGGAGTTACCATCCAGTAGTGATGGAGTTACCACCATAGATTAATAAAAGTTACCTACTCAGTAGTGATAAAGCTATCACCATAGACTTATTAAGCTACCCACCCTAAACTGATAGAGTTACCACCCAGTAGAGATGGAGTTATCCACCCTACACTGATGAAGTTACCTACCCAGTAGTGATGGGGTTACCCATCCTAGGCAGCTGGAGTTAACACCATGGACTAAAGGAGTCACCCACCACTAGTACAAACTTGACTTTCGTAGACGGAACCTAGAGCCGGTCAGATGGAAATTAAAATGAGCCGTCTCAGAAAGATGCCCTCACGGTCGAAATTATGGAACCGTCTCTACTATCATTTGAGACGGTTGGTATTTTTGCGTGTCTCCAATTTTTTGTTCATTGACGACGGCCAAGAAAACTATCCAGCTACAAATATGTTAGAGACGACTGATATTCATGACCGTCTCATCTTGCAAATATTCGAGACGGCCTGTAAATTTCACCGCCACTACGCTCGTCTATATAAACAGATCGATCGATCAATCGGACGCAAAATACATATGCATAGCATATATAGGCAAATAATAGAAACAGAGATCAACCACGGTCGATCATGAAACCATATAAATTGTTGCATCGAGTACTAATATAAGACTAAAATAGATGGAGTACTAATTGTAGGGCGCGGCGCCGAGCGCGATCACCACTGTCGACAATTGTCATGGACGATCGACGACGACGACGAACCAGCTCCATCGCCCCAGTATGTATCGTCCTTCTTGTCAGCGCCGACTCCCCGGCCGTCGCCGTCCCCCCAGCCAGTACTAGCACCGTCGACGACGTCCCAGCCAGAGCCGTCGCCCACCTTTCGGATGCCGTCATCGTCCCCCCGACGAGTACGACCTGCAACCACCTGTTGCTTCCGCCGGCCGCCGTCGCCATGGTCGTCCCAACCATCGCTGCCATCATCCTCCCACCGGCGACTACGACGACATGCACCCGCACCATCGCCCACCACCTTCTTCCGCTTCATCGTCGATCTTTCTTTCGTTAAGCAACCGGGGCAGTAGGTTGGTCGGTGTTGGAGGTTCGTCTCGATGCTCTTAATCTTACGGTAAATCTCATACGAGACGTACCCATCGATGACTGCATACTCCAGGTTCACCTCGTCAAGTGGGGACTCCTCCCACAAACCGTGCCGCTTGCTTGGGAAGTTTTTCTTCATCTTGGCGTAGTGATCGGAGATCAGATCGACTGCCAGGGTAGCCATGCCAGTTCTCTCCTCTCCGTTCACCTGGTAAAGCATCTGAATATCCACGTGGAACACTTCTGGAATTTGGAAGCCGTCCCAACTTCTGGCCATGGCCCTCCTGTCACCCCTAATGTCCACGTCAGCAAATATAATTTCCTTGCCACTAAGGAAATCGAACAACGCCTGACACTTCTTGTTACTACTACAGTAGTTGATGAAGTAAACATAAATACATTGCATTTTTGTACGAAAGGCGGAAATTGACCAAGACAGGGGAATACTATACAAGATTGATCCATACCTACACCACTGGAATACCAATACTTCCTCGCGGACGCCAATCTGAACGACGGCGACGTCTTCGGTGTTCTTCTTGTACTCCAAGTCCAGACCGGCAAACTTCTCGTCCTCCAACCGAAAACTACTCCAATATGTCTCCCATTTTCCGAGGATTCTCCGAACCACCTTTGATTCATTCGTGTAGGTCACGAATAACTAGTTATTGGAATGGATCAGGACCTTGCGAGTTTTGGTGAAGTACTTGCCGTTGGGCGCCATGGCGGTGCCGCGCAAGAGAGGAAGAAGATGAACAGGATGGCCGGAGAGACAGAGGAAACAGAGGAATGTTGCCACGTGTGGTTGCTATGCGCTGGAAACCGCTAGGCAAATAGCGTGGAAGTTAAGGAGAAATAGAGGGGCGTCGGGCAGTCAAAAGTAACTGTCCGATCGCATTCTCGCCGCCGCCCTGCATTCCCTCCACGTCGCCTCGTGCATTTACTCCAACTGTATTTAATGAGTGGCACACGGTTGCCGAATGACAAATGGGTCCGCGGGAACGTTGCAGTAAAAAATCCAGTGTCGCAGTGGGAACGCAGACGTGTAGCATCGTAGCAAAAATCATTGATCCGGAGGCTTTTTCCGGAGGGTCCGGGCTACCTCCGATTTTGGTTTTTTGTTTAAATATGCAATATTACATTATTAAAGATTATGAAACTTTAAATTTGTTCATTATATATAAGACCAACTAGCTAGGCGTGGTGAGTATGTTGCGCAATGCCAATGTGCACTGAAATTGCATCGTGAAGACTATGCAACCTTACAAGTAAAGCCTGACCTTTTCATGTAATCACCAAAGTTTGTACTGCATTATATAATCTCTTCATTGTATGGACTTACCTTTTTATATGGAGCTTCATTTAGCACTAACAAGCAGATATGGAGCTTCATTTGTTATTTTTTTTGAATACTTTTGATTTTACTTAACGTTTTCTACACAAAACAATATCCAGAGTGCACGAAATATATTCGGACAGTCCGGCTACTGAGTGTTTGGCGGCAAAGTTAAAATTTTGGGTCCAATTGGTAACGGAGAGGGGATTTTTCCCCATTTGCCGCCCCAGCGGCCCCTCCCACTTTTCCAATCCCGTTTTTTTCCCTCACCGCCCTCCTCCATTCCGTCGCTGCCACCGCAGATCCCTAGCTCATGGCCATTGCAAATTCCTTGTTCGCCGCTGATGCAAATCCCTAGCTCGCCGCTGATGCAAATCCCTAGCCTCGCCACTGCTTCAAACCCCTAATTCGTCGCCGCCTCTGCAAATCCCCTAGATCGTCGCCATTCCGTCATCCTCCATTCCGTCGCCTCCCTAGCAAATTAGTAGCCTTGCCACCATCCTCCATTCCGTCGCCTCCCCCGCAAGTCCCTAGCTCGCCGCCACTGCTGCAAATCTCTAGCACGTCGCCGCACCTGCAAATCCCTAGCTCGTCGCTGCTGCTGCAAATCTCTAGCTCGTCGTCGCACCTGTAAATCTCTAGCTCGTCGCCACACCTGCAAATCCCTAGCCTCGCCGCCCTTCCCTCCATCCCATCATTGCCGCTGCTACAGATCCTTAGCTCGTCGCCGCTGCTGCAAATCCTTAGTTGTTCAGATAGAAGGTACTCCTGCTATTTTTCTAGCAATTTTTCTACTTGATAGCTACTCCTGCTCTAACAAATGATAGATAAATTAACTTACCGAAGACTATGTGCACCAATTAATTTCTACTTCATTCAACTTAATGAAAAGGATATGACATGCCTTGTATGCAAGAGTAAATGTAAAAGAAGCAGGATCTTTAGTGCATCCTCATTCATTGTTCATCTGCAAGGGTGTCACCGCAAGTGCGTGGTAATAAAACAAGCCTCTTCCCCATACACTTTCTGCTTCTTTCTGTTTTAATGTAACATAGAATTTGTGTTTTGTGTTTTCAATATAACAGATTGTACCATGCACATCTCAGTGACCATTCAACTAGTTAGTGTTCGAGGAGCATGTGTTGTTTCGTGCCCTTGGGAGCACGTACAAAATTCATGTCAGAAAATGACTGAGCAAGACCCTCTTGCATGGCAAACAATGGGAACAGTTTATCACCAAGAACAATTTCAACGAGGGGTACATGCTAGTGTTTACTATGACACCACATCCCACCATATCTGTTGCCATTATAGACAACAAAATCATAGTTGCCCAAAGAGTTAGTCTCAAGAACCAAGAGAAGAACCGCCTCGTTCAGCTTCTACCAGTAGGAGCCTATGTTGGAATTCCTTTTGTGACTTGCTTGACGAGCCCTTAGGAGCTCAACAGACATGATATGGTATGTACCACAGGACCGCCTCTTTCATGCCTCCTAAATTTCCTAAGTTAATATTCAGTAAACCGCCTCTGCCTGGCGTATATATATGACATAGTTATGTTATCTTTGGGTGCACAGAAACTACCGAAGGTGATAGCAGAAGAGGCTGGCATACCGGCTCAGGGCAATGGAGGACTGCGACTTGGAGCAGCAGGGGCAGCCGTCATCATCACGTACAACACGAAAAGTGACGGCCGCATTGACTTTGACAAGCTGGGGTGGAAGAACTTCATGGAAGGCAAGAATTTTGTGATTGGTCAACCTGTTCTGATCATTCTTAGGAAGACCTATGACCTCAGCTTGGAGCTCATCATTGAGTTACATCTCATATAGAACTAAATCTATGTAGTTTGTGGTTGGAGAGAGACATGTTATTATGTATGCTACCAGTTGCTGGTTATGTATTACCAATTGGTTCAGATTTTGTTGATGATGATCCTGATTTATTCATGCTAATATAACAATACCAAATACTCAGACCACCCGGAAAATGTCCTGGAGGGCATGAACATTCATGGACCGGGGAGAAAACCCGGACACTCCACAGGCTAACAACGGCCAGCAAATGCAGCCGTCTACAAAGAATTATCATTGCAGACGACTGCTATTCCTGGCCGCCTCTGATGTTTTCCTTATTGGAGACGGTCATTATTCACGGCCGTCTGAGGGTTACTCGCATCACAGACGGTTTCCTGGAACCGGCTCTGATGGAGCCACACATTAGCGACCCCGAGCGGGAGACGGTTGGAATAACCGGCTGAGGTGAGGCCCTGGGGCCGTCTGTGATGTGAGGTTCTGTACTAGTGCACCCTAAACTGATGGAGTTACCCACACCTAAATTTATAGAGTTACCCACCAAACTGATAGAGCTACCACCCAATAGTGATGGAGTTACCCAACATAGACCGATGGAGTTACCCTTCCTAGACAGATGGAGTTACCATCCGTTGTATAGTATCGTCTAAAATTAATCGTTGCGGGGATGGTGAAAGAGCATGGTTGCTCCCATGTGTGGTTTGGTAATTAATGACAATCTCTATGGACTAATGTTTGTATTGAGCTACTTGTAGGTTGTGTCCATATGATTTACTTGATCTCCATATGTTGGAGTCAAGGCTAAGGGAAGAAGATTATATGTTGATCAAGGCTAAGTGCGGGTTGATCAACACTCAAGTCCAAGTGAAGATATGCCGAAGAGTACGCCTCTCCCATATTGGTGTATGGGGGAGCTATTAGCGAGTCTTCACCAAGCGAAGCGCAATCAAGAAAGGTGGTTCGTCTTAAGGAGATAAAGATCGTCATCATCGACCTCAACTGGATTATGCGCAAGGCAAAGGTATGATCTTGATAGGGTTTTATTTTACCGGTCGCGTGATGTTAGTGAGAGACTGGATTATATGATAGATAGCCGTACTATCAAGAGGGGCTCTCGACCGAGTATCTTGATCGTATTGTTTGTGGAGAGCTCAAACCTTTGCATCCTTGCAATCATCTTTATTGGATCTTATTTAGCTCTTATCGTGGCGTGGTCTTGGTGCTTGTCGTGCTTGTTATGACAAGGTCAAGTTCACCGAAAACGGATCTCGTGTGCGTCTTCTATTGCGTTTTCGGTTTTGGAGATTTTGTCGGTTCGTCTATGTGGAAGGTTTCACTCTTCCATTTATTAGAAAATCTCCCTTTCTTGGTTCCAATATTTTCACTTTTTATAGGGTAGATTTTGTCGTCCTCTTTCCAACAAAATTGGATTCACTCGATTCAGACTTCATTTGCAAAAGTTATGGCAGTTCTGGTTTTACTGTTTGGATCTGGTCCGGAGAAACACCGGGGATGGTCCGGAGTCTTCCGTACGCCGGAGTCTCCGGCCCACAGGACCCAGAATCTCCGGTCCATGGTTTTATCTGCTAAAATGGCCAAGTGTGGCGCGCCTCTAGATAGGGGTCCAGAGTTTCACCGGAGTATGTCCGGAATCTCCGGTCTGCCCTGATGATCCAACATGTGGTGCACCTCTGGTGCCCTGTCCGGAAGGAGCCCGGAGCCTGGCCGGAATCTCCGTCCCTGGCCGGAGTCTCTGGTGCACTTACACCTCCGGTCTGAGCAGGCTGCAACGGCTAGTTCTTATGGGGACCAATAAAAGGCCCCCTTCTTCCCCAAAGTGACTAAGGTTTGTCTGCAGCACGAATTTCTCTCTCTCCCACCATTGTTGACCTTGGAAAACCTTGCCCTCTCTCAATCCCTCCAATGATTCTTGCCCATCTTTAGGGAAACAAGAGAGGAGACCTAGATCTACATTTCTACCAATCAATCTCTCCTCTAAGTGAGGGGAACCTAGTGGATCTAGTTCTTGGAGTTCTTTTGTGGTTCTCCTCTTTGTTCTTCCTCTCTTCTCCCTCCATAAGCATTTGTTGCCTTTGGTGGAATTTGGGAGTGAAGGATTTGAGCACTTCTTGTGTTCGTGCCATTGCTTTTGTTGCATAGGTTTGTGCTCCTCGCGGTGATACGTGGGATTGAAGTTCGAGAAGCTTGTTACTCTTGGGTGCATTGTGTTCCCAAGAGCTTGTGTCTCTTGGGTGCATCGTGTACCCTAGACGGTTTTTGGTGTCGTGAAGAGTTCGAGTTGTGAAGCTTCGGGCAAGGTTTGGGAGCCCCCGATTGAGTTGTGGGTGTGTGCCCCAAGATTGTTGTAAAGGCTCCGGATTCTGCCTTGAAGGATTCCGATAGTGGAAGGTGAACCTAACCCTTGGGGTGAGGTTCATCGGATAATAGGGTGAGGCCTTTTGTGGCATCTTGAGTAGGCCTTTGTGGCGAGCTCACACCCCTCCAACGAGACGTACTCCCTTAACAAGGAGGAACTCGGAAATACATCCTCGTCTCCGCGTGCCTCGATTATTTCTATACCCGAGCTCTTTACTTATGCAATTTACATTGTGATAGCCTTCGTGCTTGAAGTTTTATATCTTGCTATCACCTTGTTGTTATCTTGCTTAGCATAAGTTGTTGGTGCACATAGGTGAACCTAGTATATTTAGGTTGTTGGCCTGTTAATTTAAACATCTAGTTTTATTCCGCAATTATCAAGCCTTAAACCGTAAAAGTTTTAAATCGCCTATTCAACCCCCCCCCCCCCCCTCTATGCGACATCGTTTGTCCTTTCAGGTGGTAACTTACATACTAAAGCCTGGTAACTCATGTGTTATTAGGTTGATAACTTTTGGGCCAAAAAAATATCGTCAGAACATACAAATATGGGATCTAGTTTTGAAAATCTCGGCGCGACTAGTCCACCCGTGAAAACGGATACAAAATCGGATAAATGGTTTGAGCTATAAAACATTTTGAATTTTCGAATTTCGCATTAAATGCCTATGACATCAGCGATTCTGTTTTTAGTGCATACATGCAAACGGAGGCTGTTTCTCACACACGATGACTAATTTAATTTTTTCCCACCTGTCCTATCAATTTGCCAAATCTAGGGCGCCCGTTGTATAGTCGCAGAATGACTCGCCAAATCAGGCTGCCCACATAGCACTGTCCTATAGCAGGCAGTGATGGGCCAACTAAGTTTTATCTTACCCGGTTTCGGCAAATCAATAGGTTATCAAAATACGTCGATACAACATATGTCAGACCATCTTAAAATAATAACTGCCTCATGATAACCCTACGAGTTAGCTAGGGGTATATCACTCAGTCTTGTTGTTAGAGCATCTCTAGGAGATCCCGAATAAGTCTCCGGTATGGAAAATAACTGTTTATTTCCGGGTCCGGTGCGAAAAATCCGCCGGAATAGACACCGGATAATCCCCCTACCGGATACAATTTTCCGGGGAGATGAAAATTTCTCCACCCCCCCCCCCCTTGCTCTACTTGTTGCATTTCCGCGGCCGATTTTCCTGCACCCCGCACTCTTGGCGCGAACTGTCCCGCGCGGAAATTTCACCCCACGCCTTCCGCTCGAGCACGGCACCGTCGCCGGCAATCTCCCCGTCGCGACCCTCCCGCTGCCGCCGCATCACCGATTCGAGCGGCATGGACCTTATCCACGCTCCACCCATCCTCCTGAACGCCGCAGGATTCCTCTCGCCGTCCACAAGGGCGCAACCGCGACCTACCGCGCCTCTGGCGGCCGGCTTCCCGTCACCGCACCAATTTCGGCCATCCCCCGCGTGAAACGGAAGCGGCTCGGCGTGGTGGGCGAGGTCGCACGTCCTCCTACCGCCTCCAAGCATCCTCCTTCTACTGCGCAAGGCTACCCCGCTGCGGTGGCCTCCGCGGTTGCCGGGCGCATTACTCGAAGCCGAAGTCGCACAACATCGGGCTGAAGGCATCGAAGAAGTCCAAGGCTCGGCGGTCCGAGGCCGTCCTCCTCGTGGATCGTTTGTCGTTGGTGTGGATGCAAGGAGCAAGTGAATGCACCTCCATCCAGTTGTACAATCAACCAATATGTGAGTTTCTTTCACACAAGCTCATGTCGGTCCCTATGTTTCCTTTGGTGGCAATTTAACTAACATATTTGTTTGTGTTTACAAATGTAGGATAACATTGCAAATGAAAGGTTTAAGCAAATGCCGGCTTCTAAATAGTGGCCGTTCATGCTACAACATTGTTGGAACATCCTTGAGTTTAGCGACAAGTGGAGGATGAGGGGTCAAGAAGATCGACCAAAGAAATGTGCTCTATCTAACATGGAAGATGATGAAGATAGTGATACGCACCAACAGGAGGAAGAAACAAGGACAAACCGGTTGGAAGAAAGATGGAGAAAGATCAAGCTAGGAGGACGGCCGAAGCCTCCACTTTGAAGGACCAAATTGTTTCTATGATGAAGGACAAGGAAGCAATGGTGGCCAAACACTTGGAGGTCAAGGTAACACTTGGAGACCAAAAAGAAGAATGAAAGCAAAGAGAAGAAATGGGTGACAAGATGCAACTTTCAAGAGGGCAAGATCTCTATTGAGGCAAAAGATGAAGGCGGAGAAGAAGGCTGAAGAGAACCAATTCATGATGCTTGATACCAAATCCATGGAGTCAATGCAAAGAGAGTTTTGGGAAATCACAAGGGCAGAGTTCATGTTCTGGAGGAGGCAAGAGCTTCATGATCTTATTGTTGGTTATGGTACTCCGGCCAATGGAGGGGATTGTGGTGATGTTGGTAGTGGTGGTGATGGTGCTTCGGCCAATGGAGGGGGTGGTGGCATTGATGGTGGTGGTGATGTTGGTGGTGGTGATGTTGTTGCTTCAGCCAATGGAGATCTAGGAAGTGGTGGTGTTGTTGATGACCTTGGAGGTGGTGGTGCTTCGGTTTTGGACATCATTGATGTTTGATGCTTTCACTATCAAGTTGATTGATTGCACATTCTTTTGGACGAGTTTATATCTAGAGCGCGTATGATTTTGGTTGTGTAGTAGTTTATGTAGTAGAATCTAGTTTATATTCGGTGAGATGTTGGAACTCTTTTATATTCGGTGAAAGACTTGTATCCGAAGATGTTGGAATATATCTCTCATTGTGCCAAATAATAAAAAACTCGATATCCGGTTCCGGTAGAGCTCATGTAATTATCCGGTACGAGTTTACCGCATCTGTTCTTCCCCGCGCCGCATGGTACCGAAATATGTTTTTCGGTCCATCGGATACGAGATATCCGGTACCAGTTTATCCGGGATCTGCTAGAGATGCTCTTAAAGGAAAAGACGAGGGTAGCCGGGAATGACAAAAACCGTTTCTCAAATCCTGGAGTTGTAATGTAGGGGATCACCGGGACCCTAGAAATTACTGATGTTGATAGGCTCTGCCTAATATCTCTCTTATTACGCACGAATATGGTAATAGATGTAATCATGAGAGGTGTAATTTCGCATGGATATAAGTGCACTTAGCATTAGCTCCATCCACATGTGAGAACAAAACAGAACATCCATCTTAACGCATCGATTATGGAAGTGTATGACTATAAATAATGCATGCCATCCTCGGAAACACTTGCATCTTTTTAAGTACAACCTTAGACTTGTCCTCCTACCATCACTAAGACCTACTCCTAGCTAGAGAGTTTTAAGAGGACCACAAACCAAAACATAACCAACCATACAGTTTCCAAAGAACAGATCACCAAGGATCGACACAAAAGCATATCCTTCAGGACATATTAAGTTTCTAGCTAATCAGGATATAGAGTGTGCTCGTTTGTAAATGTGGATCGTGGATATCTGAGGGATTGTCATGTTGTTCCGTGCTTTGCGAGAACTGAGCGTAGTACTACGTACCACATACATGACTTGGCTCGGGTCTCTTGTAATCCCTTCCGTCTTCTAAAAAAAGATCCAACTTTATCGGCAAAAAAGATGGACGGGCCATCCTTTACCGTCAGATACCTGATTGATCTAATGGCCCAAAACACGCTCTTAGCAGGTGTTAGACTTGTAATTATGTTTGTATACGTATTGTAACTCTTGTACAATTGTAACCGTACCCGATGAGGTACCCCCATATATAAATGTTGCCGTGGCCGACCCAAGAGGTGTCGAAGCCCACAACACCCAAAACCTTTTGTTTCACATGGTATCAGACGCGATCTCGCGATCCTGACCTAGCCGCCGCCACTGACCATGTCGTCGTCGTCTTCCGCTGCCTCCTCGACGGCCGCCGCCGCTGATCTCTCCGGCATGGCCACCGTTGCCGCCCTTACCGGCGCAGTCACTGCGCCTGCCGCCGTCACCGAGCCCTCGACCTCCGTTGCCCCGGCTCCACCTGCGCTTGTCCCTCCGACGGTCCACGTGCCGCCGGTGCCGCCGTTCCTGTCCAACCTCCTTCAAGGAGGATCTGCACCTACCCCCTTGATGACCAGATCGATGGGGGCCTTGTTCTCCGGGGCAAGCTCTTCGGGTCCCCCCGGATCCGAAGCATTACGGCCCAACTACGGCGCGATGGCGCCCTACGCGTCGCAGCCGCCGTTTGCGTACAACCCTGCCGCCTATGGTGCCTTCCATGGCGCCCCCTATGGCGCCCCATATAGCGTCGGTCACGGCGTCTCCTATGGCGCTCCGTACGGCTCCGGCTACGCGGCGTTCCCGGGCCATGCCCTCTACGGTGCGCCCCCGCCTCCTCCACCACCGGCTCCTCCGATTGCGCCGCAGGCTTCGCCCGTGGCGGACGTAGCTCCTGTCGGTGTTGCTGCTGCGCCGCCCTACGACTTCACCCTCGACGTCATCACGACTCCGCCGTTCTACTTCAGCAATCTTCTCCCAGTGAAACCGAAGATGGACAATTATCTGTTCTAGCGCGCGCAGATTCTTCCCCTCCTCCGTAGTCACTACCTGGAGGGTTTTGTTGATGGTAGTCTGGCATGTCCCTCGCCGGATCATCACATGTACCGGCCGTGGATTGCTCAAGACCAAGCGATCCTCTCGGCGATTCAGTCCTCTCTCACCGAGGGCGTCGCCGGCATGGTGCTTTTTGCTACTACATCTCATGAGGCGTGGGATGCACTGGAGTCTAGCTTCTCTGCGCAATCATCGTCTCAGTCTATGGCTCTTCGTACTCAGCTTAACAAGACCCGCAAGGAACACCACTCCGTCACCGTTTTCTTCAACAAGATCAAGCGCCTTGCTGATACGCTAGCCTCTATCGGTGAGCCCCTTCGTGACACGGAGTTTACTGCGTATATCCTCAATGGTCTCGATGGCGACTATGATTCTCTTGTGGAGGTGATCAAGGAACGCCAGGTTCCCGTCAAGCCGCAGGAGCTCTTTTAGCGCCTCCTCTTGACGGAGCAGCGCCTCGCCAGTCGTCATCCAGATGGGGCCCCCTCGGCCAACACCGCCTACCGTGGTGGGAAGGGGGGCCCCCGTCCTGCTGCTGCTCCATCATCGACGCCTCCTGTAGGAGGCAAGGGCGCCGCGCCTCATGCTGCACCTGCCCAGTCGCGCCCTACCATTGTCGTCGAGAACAGGCGCCCACGCGCGTGCTGCGCCGCTTGCGGAGCTGCTACATCCTGCCAGTTGTGCGGTATTGATGGCCACATCGCGTCTCGCTGTCATCGCCGCTTCAAGACTGATTTTCTTGGTCTTGGCAACAATGGAAAGGGCAATGAGCGTCAAGCCAACATGATGCAGCAGCAGGGGCAGACTTCATCATATCCTGTTGATCCCACCTGGTACATGGACACTGGTGCTACTGATCACGTGACAAGTGAGCTGGATAAGCTTGCTATGCGTGAGGCCTACCGCGGGCACGACAAGGTTCAGACAGCCAATGGGGCAGGTATGCACATCTCTCATATTGGTCAGGCATCTCTTCCTACACATACATCTAGAAAGTTGCATCTTAAGAATGTTCTTAAGAGTCCCCACGGTTGCACATAATTTGCTCTCTGTTCCTAAACTTACTTATGACAATAACGTGTTTTGTGAGTTTCACCCGTTTGCTCTTTTTATCAAGGGCCGGGCTACGAGGGACGTACTTCTTAAAGGTCGACTCTGCCATGGACTATATGCACTTGATGTGCCGCCTTCTGTCTCCCCAGCTGTCTCCCGAGTTTTCAGTGGTGTCAGAGTGTCCCCATCACAGTGGCACTCTCGTCTTGGCCATCCTGCCACACCCATTGTCCGCCATGTTCTTCATCGTCATGACTTACCGTCCGTGTCTAGTAATAAAGATGTTTCAGTTTGTGATGCTTGCCAGCAGGGAAAGAGTCATCAATTACCTTTTTCTGTTTCTATTCATGTAGTGAAAACTCCTCTAGAACTTGTGTTTTCTGATGTTTGGGGTCCTGCCCAGATGTCTGTTAGTGGTCATTAGTACTATGTCAGTTTCATTGATGCTTATAGTCGCTTTACTTGGATTTATCTTCTTAAGCGCAAGTCTGATGTGTTCGATGTTTTTCTTAAGTTTCAAGCACATGTTGAGCGTCTCCTACAGCACAAAATTATTCATGTACAATCGGATTGGGGGGGTGAGTACCGCAATCTGAGTACTTTCTTCGAGAAACGTGGGATCTCACACCGTGTGGCTTGTCCTCATACACATCAGCAGAATGGTTCAGCCGAACGTAAGCATCGTCATATTGTTGAGACCGGTTTAACCTTGCTAGCACATGCTTCTGTTCCTTTTCGTTTTTGGAGCGACGCTTTTACTACAGCCTGTTTTCTTATAAATAGGCTTCCTTCGCGACTCCTTGGCATGAAAACTCCGCTTGAACTCTTGCTTCATGAAACTCCTGATTACACTTTTCTTAAAGTCTTCGGTTGTGCGTGTTGGCCGCATCTCCGTCCTTACAATAGTCGCAAGCTTGAGTTCCGTTCTAAAAAATGTGTCTTTCTTGGGTATAGCTCGATGCACAAAGGGTATAAATGCCTTCATGTCCCAACAAATCGTGTATACATCTCGCGTGATGTTGTCTTTGATGAGCATGTTTTTCCTTTTTCTAATCTTCCAACTCCTGCCACCACTTCTACTACATCATTGCATTCATCTCCTATATTGCCTGATCAATTTGTAGATGCTGCACACTCACCTTCTTTGTTGTCTAACCATGGTGCATGAACTGGTAGAGGTGCTCGGCTTCTTCTCTTGGATGATCCACCTGCTGATACTGCGGCCGCTTTGATGGATCACGTCGATCACGCCGCTGCTGCTCCCTGCATGGGGGCATGCAGGGTTCCCTGTGCCTGCGCCTGCCTCGCGCCCGAATCTGGCTCCGACAGCGCTGGCCTCACCCGCGTTGACTGGCCTGGTTTCGCCCGCGTCGACCAGCCCGGCCTCGCCTGCGTCAACCGGCCCGTCTTCACCCCCGTCTGCTGGGTCGCCTCCTGGCAGCCCGCCTTCGTCGCCGTCGCCTGTGCAGCAGCCAACTGCTGGTCGCACACTGCTGCTCCCGCCACCTGCGGACTCCCCGCCGCCCAGGCGGTCGCCTTCCCCGGCTGCTGATGGGCTGCCTTCGCCGCCCTCTTGTGGGCCGCGTGCGACGGCTACGCCGGTCTCCGCGTCTACATCGACAGACCCTGTGACTTCGACCTCGCCGGCTGCTCCTGTTATTCTGCGCCCTCACACTCGCAGCAAGAGCGGTATTGTTCGTCCGCGTACACGCACCGATGGCACGGTTGCGTGGCTCGCGGCATGTGTGGCTCATTCTGAGTCCGATCCTACTGCTGAACCCCGTCATTATCAGGCGGCTATGGGTATCCCTCACTGGCGTTCTGCGATGGAACAAGAGTATCAGGCATTGCTGAAAAATGATACGTGGCGTCTTGTTCCTCCGAAGACTGGTGTCAATATTATTGATTCAAAGTGGGTATTCAAAGTTAAGCGACATGCTGATGGCTCTATTGAAAGGTATAAGGCTCGGCTTGTTGCTAGAGGGTTCAAACAGCGTCAAGGTCTTGATTATGAGGATACTTTTAGTCCTGTCATCAAACCAACCACTATTCGTCTTCTGCTTTCGTTGGCTGTTACTCGTGGATGGTCTCTTCGACAGCTTGATGTGTAGAATGCCTTCCTTCATGGAGTCTTGGAGGAAGAGGTTTATATGCGCCAGCCTCCTGGTTTTGTTGATCCTGCTCGTCCGCAGCATTTGTGTCGCTTGGTGAAGGCTCTTTATGGTCTTAAACAGGCGCCTCGTGCCAGGCACGCGCGTCTTGGTGCTGCCCTTCGTGCACATGGATTTATTCCTTCGACAGCTGATACGTCCTTGTTCTTGCTACAGCGTCCTACTGTCACTACGTACCTGCTGGTGTATGTAGATGACATCATACTGATCAGCTCGTCGGTCCCTGCTGCGGATCGTCTTGTTTCTGCCTTGAGTGGAGATTTTGTTATTACAGATCTTGGTCGGCTTCATTATTTCCTTGGTTTGGAGGTCTCTCATTCTGACGCCGGTCTGACTCTCACTCAGCAGAAGTACTCCCAGGATTTGCTTCGACGTTCGGGTATGCTTCAGTGTAAGACTGCTACAACTCCTATGTCAGCTTCTGATAGACTATCCGCACTTTATGGTACTCTTCTCTCTTCGGATGAGGCTACTGAGTACCGCAGTATTGTTGGTGGCTTGCAGTATTTGACGATTACTCGTCCTGATATATCTTATGCGGTTAACAGTGTGTGCCAGTTCCTTCATGCTCCTCGAGATACTCACTGGACAGCTGTGAAACGCATTCTGCGCTATGTTCGGTTGACTGCTACTCTGGGCCTGCACCTTCGGCCTGCTCCTTCTGGTGACCTCTCGGCGTTTTTTGATGCAGATTGGGCTGGTAGTCCAGATGACAGGCGATCCACGGGGGGATATGCAGTGTTCTATGGTCATAATTTGATCGCCTGGAGTGCTCGTAAACAAGCTACAGTGTCTCGTAGTAGTACTGAAGCTGAATACAAAGCAGTTGCCAATGCCACCGCTGAGCTCATTTGGGTTCAGTCTTTGCTTCGAGAGTTGGGAGTCTCTCAGGATCATCCACTTGTTCTTTGGTGTGATAACATCGGTGCTACATACCTTTCTTCGAATCCGGTATTTCATGCCCGAACGAAACACATCGAAGTTGACTATCACTTTGTCAGAGAACGAGTTTCGCAGAAGTTGCTTCAAATCAAGTTTATCTCTTCAAAAGATCAACTTGTTGACATCTTCACGAAGCCGTTGCCACTACCTCAGTTTGAGGGTTGTCGCCGCAATCTTAATCTCCTGAATTCTTCAGAGCACGGTTAAGATTGAGGGAGGGTGTTAGACTTGTAATTATGTTTGTATACGTATTGTAACTCTTGTACAATTATAACCGTACCCGATGAGGTAACCCATATATAAATGTTGCCGTGGCCGACCCAAGAGGTGTCGAAGCCCACAACACTCAAAACCTTTTGTTTCACAGCAGGAGTCACTAGCTAAGCTTTTTCCCTCAAGATTTAAATGCCGAAGCAATAAAATCCGCCATGATGGCCTTCTCTAGAAAAAAAAATTGTGATCAGAAACATACAGTAGCGTATGGGCAACCCAGCAGTGCGTGCCGGCCCGGTTGAGCGTCTATATAAGGTTACGCTTGTCGAGCTCGCATGATAACTCACCAAGCAGACAGGCAGGCGTACCAGGCCATCGGTGCCTATAAACGTATAGCTAGCCAGCCGAGCCGAGGCAGTTAGTTGGAGCTTGAGAAGGTCACATGGAACTCGCCGGGAAATGGAGGAAGGTGATGCCTTACCTGGCCATGGTGTTCCTGCAGTTCGGCTTCGCCGGCCTCTTCCTCATCTCCGTCGCCTCGCTGCGGCAGGGCATGAGCCACTACGTCCTCGTCGTCTACCGGAATGCCGTCGCAGCCGTCGTCATGGCGCCCTTCGCGCTATGGTTTGAGAGGTTTGTTATGATTACTCCTGCTGATCCGTGCATCGATCATCCCTAGCTTCTCACTGATTACGACCGTGCATNAACAGAGTGTTTATCAAATAAATCTAAATGCTATTATTAAACCCCCAAAATAAAACCCTTCTTTGAGACCACACAATATCAAATAGTGTGTGATTACAATATCTTAGGACATATCAAACTCCTTTGAAATATTCTAAACATTGTAATTTGTGATAACACTTGTCACAAGTCCACATACTAACATATAACTCAAATATTTTGTCTCTTTTGATCAAATCATAAAGACTCAATTTTCTTGTTACCTTAATATCCTAAACTCCAGAATTTTATTTGATCTCATCAAATATCATAACTCGAACAAATACATATATTACTCATATCACTTATGATGGAGTTCACAAAATAATGACATCTAACATTTGCTGAAAATACAACCAACACTTGTGTTTATTTCGGCAACTCCTGTCACTCTTCTAAAGGGTGGCATTTTAGTCATACTCCTTCAATAAGGCGCATTGATAAAACATCAAAATGTTTATTCAATATTTAGCACGACTAAAACAATTGTCATTATTAAGTTTTGGATATTTTAGTATGTCACATATTTTATAAATGTTTAACTAATTTATCATCTAGATTATAATAAGAATAATACACTTATAATCGAAAACTTGTGATTTCCAAAAAGGATCACTCATGAAAATAGAACAACCATTGTCTTTAACATGAATAACCGTCTCACATAAGCAAGACACACTAATTAAAATCACACTTAATTCGATTACAAAACTTATTCAAATCCTCTAATCCAAAATGATAAATGTAGAGACAGATCGTTGCCAGCATCAACTCCTGATTGCCACCATTCCGCAACGTCTTCCCATATCCTTTATGCAAATCTCAAGTAGCAGGTTCTGTTTTCATAAAACAGAATGAGTATCAAATACTTATCGAAACCGCCACAATTGCAATTTGGACTTAAACACTTATAACTTGTATATCAAAATATACTTTCTGCATTGCCAACTTCTCTTGCTATGGGTTCCACTTTGACATGACGCAGCCGAGACACAAACTCACAGAAAGTGATCAAATCCCTTCCCATGACCTAGTCTCCGACACAATTCTTGAAGCTGGGGAGAAGCTAGCGTATCACCCCATCTATCGCGAAACCGTCATTCATCTCGTGGTTCCAAACAAGCACTAGACGATGATGTATCTCATGCATTATCCTCAGGTGTTGTTCCAAGCAAGTGTTCTCTTCCATCTTGAGTGAAAGAAAACCGTTCAGACATTCGAACCTTACAATTCTAACTTGTGCTGAAAAACTATTTTTCAGCTCATCAACAATCTCCATTGTAATCAAGTTCTTGAATTGTCTTCTTAGGTCAGAATTCATGAAGGTGCACATCATCCACTTGACTTTCAAGTAGGTGGTTCAAAACCACTCCATGTACTCTTCATAGCTTGCAGAAATGTTTGGGTTTATCTCCTATTGGTTCTTCTAGCACGTAGAGCTGAGCATGGGTGTTTAGGACTTCTTTCAGGTACCACTTAACAAAATTTTTGACCCATCAAGACGCAGTTTTTCAGCAACGAACAGACTACCGTAGTCAACCATGATCTACAAGGATTTTTGCAAAGACATCTGGACTTTTGTTTATGATAATTTTAGTTCATCTTAATGAACTCCCACTAAACTCAACATCTCTCTGGTTGTTTAGTGACACACGATCCAAATCCACTACACCACAACCGATCATCACGTGAGGTGATGTAGCTTCAATGGTGAACATCGCCATGTTGATCATATCATCCATATGACTCGTGTTTAACCTTTCGGTTCTTGTGTTCCGAGGCCATGTCTGTACATGCTAGGCTCGTCAAGGAAACCGTAGTATTTTCGCATGTGTAAATCTGGCTTACACCCGTTGTATGTGAACGTTGAATCTATCACACCCGATCATCACGTGGTGCTTCGAAACGAAGATCTTTGGCAACGGTGCATACTAGGGGAGAACACATCTTGATATTAACATGAGAGATCACCTTATCATGCTACCGTCGCGATCACATCTAAGCATAACAATAAGGTGCATAAAAGGATTAACATCACATGCAATTCATAATTGTGATATGATATGGCCTTTCTTCTTGTGCTTTTGATCTCCATCTCCAAAGCACCGGCATGATCTCCATCACCGGCATGATCTCCATCATCGTGGCGCCATCACCATGGTTGTCCACCACTATTGCAACTACAACTAATGCTACTCTTAGCAATAAAGTAAAGCAATTACATGGTGATTCAATGACACGCAGGTCACATAAATTAAAAGACAACCATATGGCTCCTGCCGGTTGCCGTACTCGTCGACATGCAAGTCGCGAAAGATTACAAACATGATCATTGCATACATTATCACAAATCACACATTGGCCATACCACATCACATGACCCCCTCTGCAAAAACAAGTTAGACGTCCTCTACTTTGTTTATGCAATTTTTACGTGGCTTGGGTCAACGAGATAGAACCGTTCTAATCTACGCAAAAACCACAACGGTGATATAGTAGTTGCTTATTTACTCATCCTTTTGAAAGGCCTTCCATTGAAAATTGCATCTTCACTAAAGCAAGAGAAACAGACACCCGCCAGCCACTTATGCAAAACAAGTTGCATGTCAATCGTGGAACCGGTCTCTCGTGCGTGGACGAGTAAGGTTGGTCCGGGCCGCTTCATCTCACAATACCGCAAAGACGCAAAGTGCACGCGAGAAGGTAGCAACAAAAAATATCAACGCCCACAACACTTGTGTTCTAATCGCACCAACATCTACGAATAGATCTAGGCTCTGATACCACTGAAGGGGTCGCAGCATAGAAAACAAAAATTTTCCTACGCAACAAGCGGAATAAACCCCAAGGATCTAGATCTACTAGATGGAGGTAGCGAAGATGAGATCCAATCTCTTACCCTTGAAGATCAACAAACGCGTTTTGTCGGTGCAGGGGTTGGCTAGTCGATCCCCGCAACTAGACTCATCTAGTCGCGAGGAGATGTATTTCCTCGAAGTCCAATCCGACGAAGTGCCACAAGGGGCAGCACCTCCGCGGTATCCACACGTACGGCTCGATGTAGATCTCCTCCTTCTTGATCCCGCAAGCAAGGTGGAGATGGCTAGATGGATCTCGGCACCACGACGGTTGTGGTGGCGTTGATGGTGTAGTCTCCACGAGCATGGCTTCGCCAAGCCAAGCAAGAGGAGAGGGAGAGGAGGAGGTGCAGCAGCAGCCCTACATCTAGGGGTGGTGCGGCAAGGCCATGGAGGTGGTGGTGGCGGCAGCCCTCCGGGAGAGGGGTGGCGCAGGAGAGGTGCGGCCAAGGGAGGGGGTGGCGGCTAGGGCAGGAGGGAGCATCAGGGGTGCGGCAGCCCTCCCCCAGCCCCTCCTTATATAGGTGGCCAGGGGGGCTGCGCCCCTTGCCCTCTTAGGGCCGGCGGCTAGGGGGGAGGCTTGCCCCCCAAGCAACCCTCTAGGGTTTAGGCCGGCCCCCCCCCTTCTAGAAGCTTGGCCCGCATGGGCCATTGAGGGAGTGGTGCGGCTGGCCCAATAGGCCAGCCCACTACCCCTTCATGCCTTGTGGGCCCCATACTCCTATGGGACCCACTTCTAGACTCTTCTAGAACCTTCTAGAATATTCCGGAACCCTTCCAGAAAATCCCGGAACTTTTCCGATACCTCCGGAAACCACTTTCCTTATATGAATCTTATTCTCCGGACCACTCCGGAACTCCTCGTGATGTCCGGGATCCTATCCGAGACTCCGAATCACCATTCGTTCATTCCATCAATTATCTCATCACTAACCCTAGCTACATCGGAGCGTTAAGTGTGTGACCCTACGGGTTCGAGAACATGCAGACATGATCATATCAATAATCAACAGCGGGACCGGGATGCCCATATTGACTCCTACATATTCAACGAAGTTCTTTATCGATTGAACCACGATGCCGGAGATTCTTAATCTCATATACGATTCCCTTTGTCTCACCGATATTTAATTTGCCCGAGATTTGATCGTCGATATCTCCATATCTAGTTTAATCTCGTTACCTGGCAAATTCTCTTTACTCGTCCATAATATAGGATCATCGTGATTACCACTTAATCACACAGTTGCAACCTTTCCGATGCTATATTACCGAGAGGGCCCAGAGATATCTACTCCGTCACACGGAGGGACAAATCCCACTCTTGATTCATGTCACCCAACAAATACCATCGGAGATACCTGAAAGCCACCTTTATAATCACCCAGTTACGAAGTGACGTTTGATGTCCACAAAGTATTCCTCCGGTAAACGGGAGTGACATAATCTCATGGTCTAAGGAAACTATACTTGGCATACAAAAAGTGTTGGCAATAAAACTGTTGTGACACGATCAATTGCAACTCTTTATTATTTGGGTCTTGTCCATCATATCATTACTCCTAATGATATGACTCCGTTATCAAGTGACTATAACAAGTCCATGGTTAGGAAACTCTAACCATCTCTTGACTAACGAACTAGTCCGGTAGAGGCTTACTAGGGACACCTGGTGTTTATATTCCACACATGTATTATGTTTCCGGTTAATACAATTATAGCATGGATAATAAACTATTATCATAAACATGAATATGCTAATAAACCATTTTATTATTGCCTCTAGGGCATATTCCCAACAGGAGCAACCATGCACTTTCACAAGGGACCGCCGTGCGTATTTAATTAAGCTGATCGGCCTCGCCAACCGACATTGAATTCAATTAACCGACCATTTGTGTCGGTGTCAGGGCTGATCCGTGTGTCGGCATCCCGACCTCTACGGCACTTCCACCCCGCTCCCTAGAAGAGCATGAATCCAACCCTATGAGTCAGAATGACTAGGGAAGCGTTGTCCTTGATCAATATTCCTCGACAAAAAGCGACAGTGTTGCCAGAGCAACGATCAGACATGATGATGGCAAGGGCGGGGTTAGGGGGTTGTAACATACCTAACATCGCTGCCAATTTCTTGGGGGCGTGGATCAAACCCTATCGAGAAGTCACAGATCCTCAAATTGCGATGGCTATTCGAGATGACATTATCTTTGCAAAGCTCAGGTGGTTTTAATCATGTTGTTCTCGAAACGGATTGTTCGGAGGTTGTAAACATCTGAAATTCTCCCCACGACTCTCGATCAGTTGAGGCAACCCTTCTGATAGAAGCTAGTATGATAGCTATTTTTTTCATAACTTTTTATTCAACATGTAATAGACAAGGCAACGGTCTAGCTCACTTGTTTACTGCTCAACATGCGTGCACGGTGCCTGTGACTGAAAACTGGATCGAGACTCCCCAAGTTTTCTGATCAGCAGCATGTTGGCTGACTGCTCGGCAAACATGTTTGTTGAATAAAAGATCCCAGTATTCGCCACAAAAACAAAAATTAAGTCAGAGAGTTGCGTCCCTTAATTCTTCGAAGTCCTGACGAGACATCTCTATCAACAGGTTTATCCAGTGCAAATCTAATGTACCATCGATCATGTCCTGATCAAAAGTAAATCTTCGAAGTCCAACCACAGCAACAAGTGTAGCTTTCATGGTCCTGTTTTTTTCTTCCCCCAACTTTTTCCTTGCCGTCGGGACCCAACGGAGAAGGAGGCGTGAACGAAATTAGCAATCCGTGACGGGCCACCGTGTAAAGTCGGTGGACAGCTCAGTGGGATTGGCTACACAGCCTTCCGTTACGACAGGTACAGCTTGCCGATAAGGCGTGGGTACAACGCTGCGACATCATCGATTGATTTTCTGAGGAAACTACTCGTATTAATTTGAAGATGCTTTGCTAGAGAATCCATCAGGATCGAGTGTGACGTGAAAACGAGTTGTACGTCAGTACGTACTGGACAAACCAACACCCTTTTTTTTTTTTGGACAAACCAACCTGTCTATAGATTACTTTATGCGTTGTGTGAGACACCTACGTACGGGCTACGGCTGCGCCCGTATCAAGGTCAGAAGGTGCAACTTGCGTCTCTCTAGATCACAGGCTGCATTTCACCCTTGTTTTCTCGGAAAAGGCCGAATAACACCACACGTCCACCTGCCACGCTGGCATAAGGTTGGACTGATCATTTCATTATTGTCTCCAACGCATACGAGATGCAAGTGGTTCAAATCCAATAATAAAAGCTTGCATGCATGCTTGAATCTTTTCACAATTGTTTGAAACATATACGGAGTAGGTATGTTTTTCGTGAAGTTTTTGAAGAAAATTATTTGTGTAGGCTTAGTGAAGAGAGGAAATAACCCCTTAGGTGATACAATGCTCAAACCAATTTTAAAAGTTTTAAAAAAAATCTACCAAAAAATGTGTGTGTTGACATGATATATTTGTGCTACCTCCAAAAATTTCAGCCACAAATTCAAAATTAACATTGAGAAACAAAAAAGACAAATCTGCTATACGAACAAATAATTTCTCGTAGCGCATAATGTTCTCCCATGTTCCCTAGCGCGTACGAAGTTGTAGATGAATTCGCCAAAGCTCTACCTGTCAAGTTGCTATACGATTTTGGAGACGATCAATACTTTCCAAGATGTGACTCAGAGGCTGCTAGAATTAGTTAATTCAGCATTATCCATTTGTAAACGGGAACTTGTGTAACTCGTGACAAAGGATTAGACTTGTGGTAAATACCGGCACAAAGAATTGACACTCAAAATTACAGCCATTTCCTTTGATACCCAACTATGTCACCTTGGGCTAGGGGCCATAGCCTCTAGCCCAAGCCAAAATCTTGCTTACCATTAGTAAAAAATCAACTGGCTCGGGGCGTAGGTTTGGCCCAACTCGCTGCTGCAGGTCAGCCAAGGCCCAACTCGCTCGGACTGTCACTAACTACGCATCGTAGGTCGTAGCATACCGCAGACACTATATCTCGCCCGTGGCGAGTCCTAACACGGACTCGCCCACAAAGACAGCCGCATTGGACGGCCCATATTAGACTATTTTTTGTTTTCGTTTTTCTTCTTCGTTTCTTTTTTCTTTTTCCTCTTTTTCATTTTTGTTTGTTTCTTTTTATTTCTTTTCATTTTTTGTACTTTTACAAAAAATAATATTTTTAAATCAGAACTATTCTTCAAAAATGAATAATTTTCAAAATTTGAACCTTTTTTAAAATAAATATTTTCAAATATGAATATTTTTAAAATTTGAACCATTTTTCAAAATGAACAATTTTTAAATATGAACCCTTTTTCAAAAATCTATTTTCGGTTCACCCAAATTTTAGTTTCTTTTTATTTATAATTATTTTTCTTTCGCCGGTATTTTTTGTACACTATTATTTTTGGTTCATCAAAATTTTCGTTCCTTTTCAGTTCACTATTATTTTTTGTTCACAGACTTTTTGGTTCACTATTATTTTCGGTTCACCCGAATTTTTGTTCACTATTATTTTTGGTTCACCTGAATTTTGGTTCCTTTCGGTTCACTATTATTTTCGATTCACCGACATTTTTGGTTTACAATTATATTTATTTTCACTATTTTTTGGTTTATTATTACTTTCGATTCACCTGTAATTTCGGTTCAGTCGAATTTTAGTTTTTGAAAATGGTTCATATTTGAAAAATATTCATTTTTAAAATGGTTCCGATTTTTAAAAATGGTTCGTATTTTTAAAATCATTTTTAAATATTCATTTTTAGAAATGGTGCAGATTTTAAAAAATGTTTCAAATTTGAAAACATCCAGATTTATAAAAATCTTAAGATTGGAAAACAAAAAAGAAAAAATAAAGCACAAAAATAAATAGAAAAAACAAATATACGGTGTTAACATGAAAAAAAAGAAAAAAACGTACGTGGGCGGCCCATGTGGAGGGGGTGTATACGAGGTCACTGATGTAGGGCTAGGCCCGATCTTCACGGATTTGAGGGGGAAAAGGGGATGAACACGAAGAACACGGAGGGGTAGCGAGGGAGATTCGTGGGCAAAACACAAGGATAACTAGCAAATCCTGCTGAGAACTCCACCCAACAACAAACCCTCAAAAAGGTAGCCTTCGGATCGAAAAATCAAAGCCAAACTTACTCTTGTTGAAACCGATTGCTCTTACCGGCCGGTCCACCGATCCAATAGAATCACCGCAGTGAAAGATTGGTTTGCACTACTAGAGACACCGCAGTGAAAGAGTAGCAACAACAAGATCTACCTCAACGAGGCACCCTAGCTACGAGGGAGGAGGAGCATGGCTCACACAAGTCTCAAATTCAGTCTGACCTCCGAATGGGGAAAGTGGAAAGCTATTTATAGTCTATTACAAAACGGGGCAGGAAGGTGGAGAACCGGCCTGGGGCCGGCCTGGAGGCCGGCAGGCACTGGTGGGGAACCGGCCTAGGGGCCGGCCTAGGCCGGCCTGGAGGCCGGCGCGGGGGCCGGTGGCGTCGGGGTGTGGCCCGGCCTAGGGGCCGGCCTGGGGGCCGGCCTGGGCCGGTATGGAGGCCGGCGGCCTCGGGTGGGAGCCCGGCCTGGAGGCCGGCCTTGGCCGGTTGGGAGGCCGGCCGCCTCGGGTTGGAGCCCGGCCTAGGCCGGCTGGGAGGCCGGCCACCCTGTCTTCGCATCTTCCCTCCTCTTCTTGCTCTTCTTCTTGGATCTGCTCTTGTCCATCTTCTCCATCATCTTGGACCTTCTCTTGGTCATCTCCTTGACTCCATTGTGGGTCATCATCCGGGTGGATCCTGAGTATGCACAAGGTACCGGCATGAAGTAGCAAACCATTCAAAGGAAGGTCGAGATCACACATCGAGAGGAGCGAGGTCACCTTTTCATGAAGAGCCTTGACTCTTGATCTTGTCATTGGGCCATTTGGCATGGTGTCCATGGTGTTGTCCACATGTGGGGCTACATCATCTCCCCCCCCCTTCGGAAAGAGTCGTCTTCGACTCGTCATCCTCTTGAACGCTTGCATCTCCGTGGAAAGGGGATAGGTCGGCAACGTTGGACGTGTCATGCACCAAGTACTTTGAGGTTGGGATGTCGATCTTGTATGCGTTGTCGTTGATGCGCTTGAGCACTTTGAAAGGTCCGTCACCGCGAGGAGCAAGCTTGGATTTTCTTTCATCCGGAAAACGGTCCTTGCGGAGGTGTAGCCACACAAGATCTCCTTCTTCGAATACCATTGGCTTCTTCAACTTGTTGATCTTGGTGGCTTGGCGCTTTGTGTGCTCCTCTAGAGTTGCTCGTGTTGACTCATGTAATGTCTTCATGTAGTCGGCTCTTTTGGCAACGTCCATGTCAGTGCGCTCGTGTAGAGGGAGTGGGAGGATGTCTAGGGCGGTGTTGGGGTTAAACCCATAGACAACCTCGAACGGGCTTCGCTTGGTCGCCCGGTGGGAGGCACGGTTGTAGGCGAACTCGGCGTGCGGTATGCATTCCTCCCAACCTTTGATGTTTGGCTTGATTAATGCGCGAAGGAGAGTTGATAAGCTTCGATTCACCACCTCGGTTTGGCCATCGGTTTGTGGGTGGTAAGCGGTGGAGAAGAGGAGCTTGACTCCTAGCTTTGCCATCAATTCCTTCCAAAAGTAGCTTGTGAACTTGACATCGCGGTCCGAAACAATGGTCTTCGGCACTCCATGTAGGCGAACGATTTCCCTGAAGAACAAAGTTGCAATGTGTGAAGCATCGTTGGTCTTATTGCAAGGAATAAAGTGTGCCATTTTAGAGAAGCGATCGACAACAACAAATATTGAATCTTTACCATTTTTTGTTCGAGGTAATCCTAGGACGAAATCCATGCTAATGTCGGACCAAGGTGTGTTTGGGATTGGTAAAGGCATATAAAGACCATGAGAGTTTAACGTGGACTTAGCTTTGAGGCAAGTTGGGCAACGGCGCACCAAACGCTCCACATCACGTGTCATCCGTGGCCAAAAGTAATGTGTAGATAGCATGGCGAGTGTCTTGTCACGTCCAAAGTGTCCCATGGGGCCTCCACTATGTGATTACTGTAAAAGCAACAAACGGAGCGAGGACTCGGGAATGCATAATTTGTTAGCCTTAAATAAGAAACCCTTGTGCAAGTAGAAATCATCGCATCCTTTGTCAATTGTGCACTTTGTAAAGATAGGACCAAAGAAAGGATCGGAAGCATAGAGTTCTTTAAGGTCACTAAGGCCCAAAACGTTGATTTCAAGTTGGGTGAGTAAAATCATCTTGCGGGAAAGAGCATCCGCGACTATATTGTCCTTGCCTTTCTTGTACTTCACCACATAGGGAAAAGACTCGATGAACTCAACCCATTTGGCATGCCTTTTGTTCAAATTGGTTTGGGTTTTCAAATATTTCAAAGATTCATGATCGGAATGGATAACAAACTCTTTTGGCCAAAGGTAGTGTTGCCATACTTCCAAAACACGTACTAAGGCATAGAGTTCCTTGTCGTAGATTGGGTAGTTTAGGCGAGCACCATCAAGTTTTTCGCTATAATAGGCAATGGGACGGCCACATTGCATGAGGACGCCACCGATGCCAAGGCCACTAGCGTCACACTCAAGTTCGAAAGTTTTGGAGAAATCCGGCAAAGCAAGTAAAGGAGCTTCGGTCAATCTCTTTTTGAGTTCATTGAAAGCCGATTCTTGAGCATTGCCCCAAATGAAGGGTACATTCTTTTTGGTAAGCTCATTCAAGGGGCAAGCAATTGTGCTAAAATCTTTCACAAAGCAACGGTAAAACCCAAACAAACCAAGAGCGCTATGAAGTTGAGCAAGATTAGTTGGCGGTGGCCAATTTGTGATTGCGTCAACCTTAGAGGTGTCAACTTCAATCCCTTTTGAAGAAACCACATAACCCAAAAACACAAGCTTGTCGGTGCAAAAGGTGCATTTCTTGAGATTGGCAAAAAGCGAAGCATTACGAAGGGCCAACAAAACTTGCTTCACATGGTCGACATGTTCATGCAAGGATTTGCTATAAACAAGGATATCATCAAAGTAGACAACCACAAACTTGCCAATGAAAGTGCGCAAGACGTGATTCATAAGACGCATAAATGTTGAAGGAGCATTGGAAAGACCAAAGGGCATGACAAGCCACTCGTAAAGACCAAGTTTTGTTTTAAATGCGGTTTTCCATTCATCTCCTTCATGCATACGGATTTGGTGATAGCCACTTTTCAAATCAATTTTGGAGGAGATAGTGGCACCACTAAGCTCATCTAGCATGTCATCAAGTCGTGGGATAGGGTGTCGATACCTCACCGTGATATTGTTGATGGGACGGCAATCTATGCACATTCGGAGTGTGTCGTCTTGCTTGGGAACGAGGATGACCGGAACGGCGCACGGACTCAAGCTTTCACGAACATGTCCCTTGGCGAGGAGTTCTTGAATTTGGCGCTCGATCTCCTTTGTCTCCTCGGGGTTGGTGCGGTATGGCGCTCTATTGGGTAGAGGGGCGCCGGGAATGAGATCGATGCGATGCTCTATTCCACGTAGGGGAGGGAGTCCTTGAGGAAGCTCATCCGGAAAGACATCTTTGAATTCCTGCAAGATAGACAACATAGACGGAGGAACTTGGGTTAAGTCGTTAGTGTCTTTGCCATCTCCTTTGCATAAGAGCACGAAGTGGAAAGTGGATGGGTTTGCTCTCACTTCCCTCATCTCACTTTTGGTGACTAACAAGACTACACCGGGACTCACTGTTTTCCCTTTCTCACTCATATTTGGCTTGTGGCTCTCACTCACGTGAATGTGGCTCGCTCTCTCACCACTCAACTCACTAGGGGATTGTTTTTCTTACGCTCTTACAATTGTCTTGGCATTATCGGCGATAATCTGGCTTGGAGTCATTGGGCGGAGCACTAGGATCTTATTGTTCCATTTGAAGCTATAGTAGTTGGTGCGCCCATCATGAGTGGCGGCCTTGTCAAATTGCCAAGGGCGGCCAAGAAGTAAGTGGCAAACCGACATGGGTACCACATCACAATCCACCGTGTCCTCGTAAGAGCCAATCTTGAAGGATACTTGAACCGTGTGTTGGATCTTCATGGTGCCGGAGTCACTAAGCCATTGCACATGGTAAGGATTGGGGTGCTTCTTGTACGTCAAGTTGAGTTTCTCACATAGCTCCTTGCTTGCCAAGTTGTGACAACTCCCACCATCAATGATTACCTTGATTGATTTGCTGTTGATGCCGGCCTTGGTTTGGAACAAGTTGCATCTTTGAGCGTCATCACCTTGGTTGATTGTAGTCAAGACTCGAGTGACAACTAGAGTGGGGTTGGGGTCACCATCACAATAGATGTAGTCATCGTCGTCATCCAAGCTTTGCATCGTGGCCACCTTGTTCAATGCATGGTACTCATCTTCACGCATAGACTCATAGTCTCCATTTTCATTGACGATCATCACCTTCTTGTTGGTGCACTCAAATGACTTGTGCCCTTGACCTCCACACTTGTAGCAAGTGATATATGACTTGGTGGCTTGGGGTGAGGGCGACGTCTTCTTGGAGGTTGTAGTGGGTTGCGGTGTAGGACTTTTGATATTGCCTTGAGCTTGGACTTGAGTGATGGGTTGTGTTGATGAAGAAGCTCTAGTGGCGAAGAAGGACTTGGCCTTGACATACTTGAGCTCTTCGGCGACTTGGCGCTCGGCCTTCATGGCTTGATGAACGAGCTCAACAAGGTTCTCATAAGGTTGGAATTCCACTATCTTCTTGATGGGATACGTGAGGCCGTTCAAGAAGCGTGCCATTGATTGTTCCTCGGACTCTACAATGTGTGCACGGGAGAGAGGGGACTCCATCTCCTTGTAGTACTCGTCGACCGTCTTGAGACCTTACTTGAGTTCTTGTAGCTTCTTGTACAAATCGTGCGCATAATGATGTGGCACAAAGCGCTTGTGCATTTCCTTCTTCATGTCATTCCATGTGTCGATTGGGTCTTCAAAGGATGCTTGGAGTTGTTCCCACCATAGTTGCGCATAGCCTTCGAACTCGAGTGATGCGAGGTCAACTCGCTTGTCTTGCAGCACCTTGTAGACTCGAAATAGTTTGGAGACCTTGGATTCCCATGCAATATAGTCTTCCGGGTCGTTGGTGCCATGGAACTTAGGAATGACGAGCTTGGGAGGATTGAAACGGTTTTTGTGATCATCCTCATCATCATCATCATGGTGGCGATGGCGGTCTCGGTGACGATGCCTTGGGTGGTGGCGTGGAACATAATCCCCGTCATCTTCAATATCAACATGATTGTCGGCCAATGGCACTCGGCGGGCTCGATGTGGAGGTAGATCATGACGATGATGTCGATTGCCCTCATGGCGGTGTGGGGGATCCAAGTCAACATTTGGAATTGGAATTTCTTGTCGATGGCGATCTTGATGTTGTTGATGGTGTACGATCGCTTGGGGGTGCGGCTCTTCTTGACGATGTTGGTCTTGGTGTTGGTGTTGGTCCAAGTTCGCTTGTTGATTAGGCATCTCTTGGCGATGGCGCTCTTGGCGATGGCGATGCCCTTGATCATTCTCACTCCGTGCGTGGCTTCTTGCGGTGGAGTGGCGAGAGCTTCGTGAACTTGACCTTGAAGAGCGACTATGATCTCGCTCGAGGAGCTTGCTCATGGAATCTTGGATTTGAGCGAAGCGCTCATTGTTTTCATGTTGAGCGGCTTGATGGCGCTCCTCATAGCGACGTAAGTTGTCGTCGATGTACCTCCTAAGGGACTCCGCTTGTTTGCCGAAGTCGGCGTCTTGTTCTTCCCTAGCCATGATCAGCAAACACAAGTGATATGTGGAATATCGGGTGGCTAAAAAAAACCGCTCTTACCTTTGGTTGATAGTATTGGACAAGTGGGCTTGCCGTCCGAGACAATGGTGTCACAAGAGTAAGAGTGTTTGATTAGCAATCCAAAAGCGACCCACACACACACTTATGAGGAGCTTAGGTATGGTAAAGTGGCAAGAAATCGAAACGAAACAAACGAAAAGGCTATTGCAACAAGTGGAGGATAACCACAAAGATCAAGAAACAAAAGAGACTAACCACACAATCCGAGAAATAAAGGAGACTCACACGTGGAGACAAACGTGGATGGTGCGACTATAGGGAGGAGCAACTTGGACCTAACGAAGACTATGCTCATGCCGCACCACCTCTCGAAGGACAACTAGCTCAAGTGTATGGTAAGGAGTACCCGATTTGCACAAGTGTACCCATTTCTCTATTGGTTATTGGAGCTTGAGGGTGACTAGGATCACGGCTCGGCTTTTCTCTTTTTTTTTGAATCTTTTCTATTTCTCTTTTGCTTTATGCTTTTGCCCGAGCCGAGTCCGCTACAACTAGATGCTCACAAGATTATGATATGGTCACTTGGTGTCACACTAGTGCAACGCTCACACTATGAAGAGCTAGCTCCTAAGAAAAAGTTTCGCGAAATGGAAAGGGATGTGTCGGAAGCTATACCTTTGATGCCGTCGAGGTAGCGATGAAGCAACACGAATATGAAGTCGGTGAAAATTCGTGCGGCGGTAGCACCGGCCGAACGAGCGGTAGGACCGATTGCGGGCGGTAGTACCGGCCGTTCGGACGGTAGTACCGCCGGCGACGAATTACGCGCCACGCTTGGACTTGGAGCGGAAAAGGCCTCCGGAAAACACCAACAGAAAGTGGGGAAAAGGTCTTAAGCACGAGATCCGTGGATCAAAACCACAAATCGCTCACCAAATCGAAAGATCGAACGAAATCCATATGGGCTATTTTTTTTTTTGAATTTTTGAAATTGGTATGGGAAAGAAAAATTTTGGTGGAAAAAATGGCTAATAAAAGGTGGAAACACAATCCAAATCCGTGGAAACCCTTGCTCTTGATACCAAATGATGTAGGGCTAGGCCCGATCTTCACGGATTTGAGTGGGAAAAGGGGATGAACACGAAGAACACGGAGGGGTAGCGAGGGAGATTCGTCGGCAAAACACAAGGATAACTAGCAAATCCTGCTGAGAACTCCACCCAACAACAAACCCTCAAAAAGGTAGCCTTTGGATCGAAGAATCAAAGCCAAACTTACTCTTGTTGAAACCGATTGCTCTTACCGGCCGGTCCACCGATCCAATAGAATCACTGCAGTGAAAGATTGGTTTGCACTATTAGAGACACCGCAGTGAAAGAGTAGCAACAACAAGATCTACCTCAACGAGGCACCCTAGCTACGAGGGAGGAGGAGCATGGCTCACACAAGTCTCAAATTCAGTCTGACCTCCGAATGGGGAAAGTGGAAAGCTATTTATAGTCTATTACAAAACGGGGCAGGAAGGTGGAGAACCGGCCTGGGGGCCGGCCTAGGCCGGCCTGGAGGCCGGCAGGCACTGGTGGGGAACCGGCCTGGAGGCCGGCCGGCTCAGGTGGTTGACCGGCCTGGGGGCCGGCCTAGGCCGGCCTGGAGGCCGGCTGGGAGGCCGGCGCGGGGGCCGGCAGCGTCGGGGTGTGGCCCGGCCTGGGGGCCGGCCTGGGCCGGTATGGAGGCCGGCGGCCTCGGGTGGGAGCCCGGCCTGGAGGCCGGCCTTGGCCGGTTGGGAGGCCGGCCGCCTCGGGTTGGAGCCCGGCCTTGGGGCCGGCCTAGGCCGGCTGGGAGGCCGGCCACCCTGTCTTCGCATCTTCCCTCCTCTTCTTGCTCTTCTTCGTGGATCTCCTCTTGTCCATCTTCTCCATCATCTTGGACCTTCTCTTGGTCATCTCCTTGACTCCATTGTGGGTCATCATCCGGGTGGATCCTGAGTATGCACAAGGTACCGGCATGAAGTAGCAAACCATTCAAAGGAAGGTCGAGATCACACATCTAGAGGAGCGAGGTCACCTTTTCATGAAGAGCCTTGACTCTTGATCTTGTCATTGGGCCATTTGGCATGGTGTCCATGGTGTTGTCCACATGTGGGGCTACATCAGTCACTCACGATGTGCGGGCGAGTTCGAGTACGCCTCGCTTGAAGCGAGGCATAGGGGATCCCCCGCATGCCCGCGTCCCCTCATCTCCACGTAGCGAGGCAAGGGGGTCACATCTCACTCGTCTTGCCCACTGCTCAACTCCCCGTGAGGCCAACTTCTGCGGAGTTCCGACTGCCCCGCCCCCAACTCGACACGCCCACGACGCACCACCGCAGCCATAGGTCAGTGAGGATTGAGCCCGCCCATCTCCTGTCCCCCGGCCTTCGGTAACCCTGCTCGACTGCTCCATCCGCGTGCGACACGATGCCACCCACTCGCCCTGCCTGGCCGACCGTCACCTCTTGGATCAGTGCCACCGTGTCGGCGCTCCGCGCTCTTCGACCAGCTCGTCTAGACGCCCATTTTCCGATTCCTATAGGCTGCAACAAACATCACATCCTCATTGAAGCCAGGCAGCTAGTGCCCCTAGTCTGCTCCTTTTCTCTATTTGTAAAAGAGCTAGGTACTTATGCATCAAAATAACTGTTTCTTCTCGGCAGCGGCACAAGGCATGTTAAATAATGAATATGAATTTATATGTTCATCTTTGCAGTTGCACTAATTTTATTGTGCTTGTACAAGAATTTTTTAGTAGTTTTTTTGCGCTTTGTTTTTTGGTTCGAGGCTTGCTCCGTTTCTGGATCCGTCACAAGAGATCATCGGTTCAGAATAATAACATGTGAATAAAACTTACATATATGATCTAAAACATAAATATATTCATGAAAATATAAAGGGCTCAGATCTAAAATCATAGCACTCAAGGCCTAGTGACAAGCATTATGCATAGCAAAGTCATAGCAACATCAATCTCATAACATAATGGGTACAAGGCATCAAGCCGGGGGCTAGCCTCTTGATTAGCCCTTTTGTAGATGAACCAAGGTGACCGCGGATCCGTGTCGTGAAAATATGATATGAAGGTTTCCTTGAGGGCTTTCGAGTAGACGCTAGATATAGATTGAAGGGGGCAAGAGGTGGCGACTAGGGCTATCTCGCGGGCGCACCTCACATCATAGAGGGTGTGCGTGAACTCCACCCGTGAGTCCAGTCACCCTTATAGTGACTCTTTGAATCCTCTTGTGGCTTCGCTCTCCTTTTGGCCGAAAGAATTTAATATATTTTTCTTGTATTTTATTGAACGTTATTTTTTGCGTAAACATAAGCGTCATAGAAAGCTTGCTAAAAACAACGCTACCCCGGGTTAGTTTCTATTCAAATAATGCAAATTAGAGGTCAAAATAATAGCAAAAGTATTTAGAAAAGAAGACACGTTTGAGACTTATCAAACAAGTCTAGTTGTCTAGCATGAAGAAAGCCGAACAAGCCTATAAGGTCTGTCTTAATAACGTCTCGAAAGTTCTGGTAGAACTCAGCTGGAAAGCCATTCGGACCAGGGGCCTTTTTCTGTTCTATTTGGAAAATTGCCTTTTTTACCTCTTCCTTGGAGTAAGGTGTAGTAAGAACGTAATTTTCTCATCTGAAACTTGGGTGATGTCAGAGAAGTTGCCTTCTTCTAGGCCCCAAACAAACCTTTGTAATAATTTGTGATATATGATTTGATTTGCTTATGTCCATCAATCATACCCTTATCTACAATTGAATGAATATGTTTTGTCCTATGCCTGCCATTTGCGACATTACGGAAGTATCTTGTATTCAAATCTCCTTCAAGAATGAATGGGGCTTTCGATCATTGATACCGAGTGCTCTTCCCATAGAAGACGTGCAATCTACGCATTTCATTGACTTTTCTTTTCAATATCTTGCATAGATAGCGGCTGTACTTCCGCAAGACCCAACCTCATGAATAATAGATAAAAGCCGGAAGTTCTATTCTTAAAGATTACCATTCATATGACTCACCCAAGCCCCATGGTATGTATGCATAGCGCGTGTTTTAGTATTCCACCTTTGGATAGGGTCCGCCTCGTTACTGGCTTCTCCCGCTCCTTTTAGCCATATCATTAAGGCTATCATGATGTTGCCAACCAAGTTCGAACTTGAATTGAAGTTTACTGTGTGGCCTCAACAACGAGTGGTTAAAAGGACATTGTCATGGTCTCAAAAAGTATCAATATGCTTTGGAGCACGATACAATTACCAATGAGTATATAGATTCCCATTCATATCCATAGGTACGCGGACTAGCAGTTCGTATGTTGGTGTTGGCAGGTTGTTTGCCCACGTGAATAGTCGTCCGATCAGTGAAACTTATCTCAAATCCAAACTATCAATAACAATGTTGAATAGGAAATGCCAATGATTGTCGAATCTACATTTGCTTTTTCATGTTGTAACCTTAGTAAATTAAAATCCCTCGTCGGAGAATAGGATATGGCTCATCCTTCGCCAGATTAACCAACTCAAAAAGAAAGTATGTTTTATGTTCTTCCTAGGCCTCTCTATACACTGTGACTAGAGTCCATGTAAAATTATTGGACTTGTTATGGGTATGGAGTATAAATGTGATCCTCATCATCCGATCTAGCCAGTACATCCATGAAGTCTGTTCTAACGCCAAACATGCCCCCAGACCTACCACGTGGCGGACGGGAATGTCAGGTGTTGTCGAGACCGCTAGAAAGGCGATTAAGAAGGCTCATTGAGAAATCTCGTCTATCCATCTCCGAAATTTAAAAACATCTGCTAGTCAAAAACCTGACATTCCTTGGAAAGCATTTTGTGATTTGTACACTTCGGTCATTTTACATGGCTTTAATTTTGACAGTTTTTTGTTAAGATGACGTTTTAGAGACCTCATTTAGACCTACCTCCGACACCTCATCCTCAGGATGTGTGGTATCCGACTTACTCGAGAATTTCGGAATAACCGTTAGACGGCCAAACTCCATATGTCCCAGAGAGCATGTGTCGAAACATTAATTTTCATTTTCATGGCTTGCCAAACTAATTCCAACGCTCCCCAATTTAGATGTCATAAGCGGGCCGGATAGAAAACGTAAGAAATGATTTGAATGATGAAGCCGGACCTGAAGCGTCAAGATTACGCACAGCCGTACACGGCATCGTCTTTGCCAAGGAGTTTCCTATTCTCTACATGCGGTGCTTCTGCATTCATCCGATTGGGTGGTACGCACTGCCGAGT
Source organism: Puccinellia tenuiflora (assembly GCA_012064385.1). Taxonomy (NCBI): domain Eukaryota; kingdom Viridiplantae; phylum Streptophyta; class Magnoliopsida; order Poales; family Poaceae; genus Puccinellia; species Puccinellia tenuiflora. Next base: position 506,474 of record QRDG01001222.1, on the reverse strand, counting down.
GAGCAACAAACACACACCTCTGAAGAGCAAAGAGACAAGATCAAAGATCACGACTGTAGTGCGCGGCGCCTGGGACCAAATAAAGATAACTTTCTCATGTCCTGTGACTGATATCCGCACATTCGAAGGTGGTCTTTTCTTCCGGTAGGGAACGCACCGTAAATAGCTAAGAGCGTCTCTAATAGTGTCCTCAAACCTGTAACCCTCAAAAGCAGTTTGAGGGCCGAGAATTTGTGATTTTGAAGGCCCAAAACAGCCGGCGCAGATCAGTACCCTCAAACCAACTTGGTTTGAGGGCACTGATCTGAGGCGAGGCGGATGCGGGGCGGGCTCGGGCGGGCGCAGAGGTGGCCGGACGAGGCGGAGGTGGGCGGCCTCGGGCGCGGGGCGGCGGCGGCTCGGGCCGAGGCGGACGAGGACGGGCGGGCGGAGGCGGACGCGGGGCGGCTCGGGCGGGGGCCGATTCGGGCCGCGACGGGGCGGGGACGGACGGCGGGGGTCGGACGAGGCGGAGGTGGGCGGCCTCGGGCGCGGGGCGGCGGCGGCTCGGGCCGAGGCGGACGAGGACGGGCGGGCGGAGGCGAACGTGGGGCGGCTCAGGCGGGGGCCGATTCGGGCCACGACGGGGCGGGGACGGATGGCGGCGAGACGGCGGTGGTCGGCGGGGCGCGGCCATTGCCGCCCGAATCGGGCGAGGCGGCCGGCGGATCGCGAGGAGGAGCACACGAGGAGGAGGCAGTTGGGTGATTTTTCCTTCGCGCGTCCGAACTTGACCAAATTGAAGGGCCCTTCAGTTTTGCCTCCCAGCCTTCACTTCTCCAGGTCGAGTGAGAAAATGAGGGCTCGGTCTTCAATTTTTTTTGAGGGTTTAAGGGTTTGAGGGCTCTGTTCCGCGCCAACTTTCGGCCTCGGACTTCAAAAAAGCGGTTAATTTGAGGATTTGACCAGTTTGAGGGCTCTGTTAGAGATGCTCTAATAACCTGGTCGATATATATATATGTACTGGACGGCACTGTGTATTATCCTCAGCTAGCACTTGTTGCTTGCTTGTGACCTCTAAGCCACGGCCATGGACAAGAAGCTGCAGGAGAGGGTCGCCATCCGGAGAACGGCGTGGATGCTGGCCGACTTCGTCATCCTCTTCCTCCTCCTCGCCCTCCTGGCCCATCGCGCCGCGTCGCTGGGGGAGCGCGGCGCGGCGTGGCTCGTCGCGCTCGTCTGCGAGGCGTGGTTCGCGTTCGTGTGGCTCCTCACCATGAATGGCAAGTGGAGCCCCGTCCGGTTCGACACGTACCCTGAGAACCTCTCGGAGCGGACGGACGAGCTGGCGGCGGTGGACATGTTCGTGACGACGGCGGACCCGGCGCTAGAGCCGCCGCTGATCACCGTGAACACGGTGCTCTCGCTGCTCGCCGTGGACTACCCGGACGTCGGCAAACTGGCGTGCTACGTCTCCGACGACGGATGCTCGCCCGTGACGTGCTACGCGCTGCGCGAGGCCGCCGAGTTCGCCGGCCTCTGGGTGCCCTTCTGCAAGACGCACGGCGTCGGAGTGAGGGCCCCCTTCATGTATTTCTCTTCCACGCCGGAGGCTGGCACAGGCGCGGCCGGACACGAGTTCATGAAAAGCTGGGTATTTATGAAGGTTAGCCAAAATAATGGTGTTTAGCTCAGCTGACATTATCACGTCCTCACTAAGTCGATCTTAGGTTCATTACCATTTATCACCATGACCATGCATGCATCTTCTTGGTCTGTGATTTCAGAGCGAGTATGAGGGGCTAGTCGCCCGAATCGAGAACGCCGAGGAGGAGTCCATTCTGAGGGACCGTGAATTCGCCGAGTTCATCGACGCCGAGCTCAGGAACCATCCTACCATCGTTAAGGTCGCCACATTGACCATGTGCCCACATGTACATCGTTGTGCATGCCAAACGCATAGCAAATCCGTCTCGTACTTATATTGCTGCGGCTTTGTTCAGGTTCTCTGGGATAACAGCAAGACCAGGGCAGGGGAAGGATTCCCACATCTCGTGTACGTCTCCAGAGAAAAGAACCCCCAACATCGTCACAACTTCAAGGCCGGCGCCATGAATGTTCTGGTCAGCACTCTCTTCACAGTACCACCATATGTTAATCAGTGTGTCACACAAACAACACAACAAGTGACAGAGAGTTCAGAGGAGTGTTGATAACTATGCTGAGTTGCTGACCATTTGCTGGTGCAGACAAGGGTGTCGGCTGTGATGACCAACGCGCCGATCATGCTCAACGTGGATTGCGACATGTTCGCCAACAACCCGCAGGTCGCACTGCATGCTATGTGCCTGCTGCTGGGGTTCGACGACGAGATCCACAGCGGGTTCGTTCAGGCGCCGCAGAAGTTCTACGGTGGCCTCAAGGATGATCCCTTTGGTAACCGGATGGAGGTCCTTTTTACGGTATGCATGTACACAAGTGCTGTGTGCCGCTACTACTTTCCCCATTTCTTGTGGTGGTGAAGGCCGGGTTGTAGTGCACCACTAGTAGTGTAGTGTTACAAACTTACAATTTACTGGTCCTTGTGGAAAATTCAGAAAGTTGGAGGTGGAGTTGCTGGGATCCAAGGAATTTTCTATGGTGGGACGGGCTGTTTTCACCGCAGGAAAGTCATTTACGGTGTGCCGCCACCAGACACGGTTAAACACCAGAGAAGAGGTAAAACTAGGAGCACAAAAGAATCCGAGGAAAGTCATTCGCCAAAAAAAAAAAAAAAAAAAAAATCCTTGGGAGCGAATCCAGTTATTTCTTCAAATGGCTGATCTCTTCTTATTTTGCCAGGCTCACCATCCTACAAGGAGCTGCAAGTCAAGTTTGGGAGCTCCATGGAACTGGTAGAATCATCTAGGAACATTATCTTAGGAGACGTGCTCGCTAGACCAATAGTGGACATATCGAGTCGCGTCGATGTGGCAAAACAAGTTGGCGCCTGCAACTACGAGGAAGGCACATGTTGGGGTCAGGAGGTATATACTTAGTTGCCTTTGCCATGTTTTTGTAGGTTTTGCTACAGTACAACTAGACACATCATTTGCCGTTTCACTAACTCCAATTCGTTCCATGTATTTTGCAGATTGGTTGGGTCTATGGATCGATGACAGAAGACATATTGACCGGGCAGCGGATCCATGCCACGGGTTGGAAATCTGCGTTGATGGACACTGACCCGCCGGCATTCCTCGGATGTGCTCCGACAGGGGGACCAGCCACCTTGACTCAGTTCAAGAGATGGGCAACAGGGCTTCTGGAGATACTCATCAGCCGGAGGAATAGCCCAATCCTTGGCACCGTTTTCAGGCGCCTCCAGCTCCGGCAATGTCTTGCCTACATGGTCATATATGTCTGGCCAGTGAGGGCGCCATTCGAGCTGTGCTACGCACTACTGGGACCTTTCTGCCTACTCACAAACCAGTCCTTCTTGCCCAAGGTGCATAGTATAACTTTCTCATCAGCCACCAGTACCTTGCTCACAGAAAACATCAGTACACGGGAGAACAAAATACTATTTAACCAGCCCAGTTTCTTATGCAATTAGTCTAGAAGATTGTTCAATTTGTTACATAACAAATGATAGACTAGTTGGCTGCTTGAATTGTCTAGAAACACTAGTTCTTCTAAATTTTGTACTACTACTTTTGCAGGCATCAGATGAAGGTTTCTGCATCCCACTGGCTCTGTTCTTGACCTACAACATATACAACTTGATGGAGTACAAGGAATGCGGGCTCTCAGCCCGTACCTGGTGGAACAACCACCGGATGCAACGCATCACCTCGGCTTCCGCCTGGCTGCTCGCCTTCCTCACCGTGCTCCTCAAGACCGTGGGGCTCTCCGAGACCGTGTTCGAAGTCACCCGCAAGGAAAGCACCACGTCAGATGGTGGTGTGAGCCCCGACGAGGAAGATCCGGGGCTGTTCACGTTCGACTCGTCTCCCGTGTTCATCCCAGTGACGGCGCTTGCGATCTTGAACATTGTCGCAGTCGCTATTGCGGCATGGCGTGCGACAACCGTGGGTGTTCGTGGTGGCCCAGGAATTGGAGAGTTCGTGTGCTGCGTCTGGATGGTGTTGTGCTTCTGGCCATTTCTGAGAGGGCTTGTTAGCAGAGGAAGGTACGGAATCCCGTGGAGTGTCAAGGCGAAGGCTGGTTTGATTGTGTCCCTGTTTGTACACTTCTGCACAAGGAACTAACATGTGGGCATCAAAATACTAATAGAAAGCTTAGACCACCATTGGAACATGTAAGAAACATAAGAATCTTATCTTCCATTTACTCTCAGCCATCCATTTGGTATATACTGGGATTTCTTCCGCTGATAGAATTATGTATTACTGGGCATGTACAATGGTATAGAAGACGTCTTCTCTTACCCATCCACATAATCTAGAGAAGGCAGAAAAATAAGTTGCATAATGCATTATCTCTTATTGCCATCCCTAACAATTAAATGAGAATTATTTAAATTTCAATTACATTTTAGTAGAAAATATGGTATAATGGACAAAATAACCTTCTCTTATTTTCTAAGAGATTATCCTTAACTAAGAGGAGAAAAACTTCTTTTCACCATTTTCTCTCCTCCAACTAAGGAAAATTAAAGTGGCAACTCTAAGAGAAGGCTAACGTCACCCCATTATACATGTCCTTACATCATCATTAGTTCATCCATCAAGACATGCACTCTATCCACTCCAGTAACCATTCCACCTTAGCAACATGAGTTCAGTTTCCTTTCTATTTTTTTGTGTAGTGCGCTCATTTTTTTATTGGGAGAATAGTGTCTTTAGGTCATGCCATGTATGTTCAATTTCTATCCATACAAAATATTTTCATAGATTGTTTCTGTACTGTGTGATTTTGGATGTGGTTAGATGATCTGATGTTAGGACATATGTGGCTGATTTTGATTGTGATTCATGTTTGCGGATGTGTACTATTATTTACTATGTTGTGGATGTGGTTGCTGTCAAGCACATTGTTGAATGTTTGTTCATGATTAGGGTGTTAACCTATTATAGGTCATCATAGTGCCTACCTCTCCCGATCTGTATGCTCCCTCAATTTTGCTTGACATGGCCGGCGTCTGAGAATCTCTCAGTGTTGCTTGAAATGGTGCCTAAAAATCACTCGGTGTTGTCCGACATGATGTCCCCCAATGCAGTCCCACCTCAAACGACTGCACCTGATCACAAGCCTAACATGACATGGTAACCTTATCTGTCATTGTTCGTCTTGAATACAATCTATGAGCTCGACAAAAGCGGTATCCATCTTGACAGTCTCCAAAAAAGTCGCCTTACTAGGGTTAACAGTAATGTTCTTGACTTCCCTGGGATTACATTCACCACTAGTCATATTTACAACCACGTGAGGAAGTGGAGACTGAATCGGGTGATGGTATGCAAGCTTAAAGACCTTGAAGGGATAACGTGGTGTAATGAGACCACGGCCACCATGATGGAGGAGGAAAAGTTGATTTCACACCTCATGATTAGATAACATATCATTGTTTATTGGTTTCACTTGTTCATAGCTTACACATCAAGTACAACTAACACGCCGGCTTCTCAAACTTAGGTGTATCCGAAGGACGATGAGTTGTTGAACAAGCCCATATTCAGCTATGCTTAGATGAAGATGTGGAAATTCACAATATCTTTAATCTAGTCTTACTAATCCAGGATATAAACAACCTTTTTCACAAGAAAAATGAAATGTGCATGTATGTAGGGATGACAGATGCAAGTAGGATGACATGGATTAGGGCCTAATTGGACAAGCACTACATATGATAGTGGTCCAATGGTCATCATATGATGAAGGTCGTGTATATTTTGGGTGGTGGTATGGTGCTGAACTAGAGGTAGGACTTGATTAAAACTGATACTAGGTCTATAACATTTTGAGAGGGGATATATATTAACCCCTCCGGTGATTAACTCGAGATGCATCACGAGTTGTTGTTGGTTAACTCGTGGTGCATCAGTATTAGGTAACCATTGATTTGCGTGCTACTATCTATATATGAATTAGTTATATATGTCTATTCTTACCGTGACTGCTTGGTAACCTCACCACTCATGATAAGAGGTTACCACATCAATCATGTTTCAAGTGACCAAACACCCATCATTTGCATTAGCCTTGCCCAAAATCTAAAATGCAGCCAACCAAATATCGGCTTCTCGTTTCTGTCCAGGTGCAAGAAAATGAGATGGGGCAACCAAAAGACGTACACAACATGGCCCAGAGGCTAATTTTGCCAAGTCAGGCCCTGGTGAGCCTAGTTCCAGGGAGCCCCAAAAGAACTGTAGGCTATCAATAATGCCCATAGTGTATCGCCTCTCCCAAAATGATGGCCTTGTCAGTCAATCAGGTGGTATATGCATATAATATACAAGTGAGAAGAAGAACATAAAAACAATTGCAAGGAAAGTAGTAGCATGCTAGTAGAACCATTATTACTACGGGTATCAACCGACACCGTTCGAAAAAAAAAGGAGATCCATTTTACATTTCGTAGTTGTGTTTGAGAGGTACTTAACACCCAGATCTATGTGCACAACTAGCAAAATAATACAAAGTTGCACGTATTCCACACAAGTATTGAGTTTTTTTCTTGCCTTATCATGTAGGGCTTTCGAGTTTTGACAACCCAAGCTGGAAGGCACGTAAGAGTAAATTTTAATATTAACGATCTTTTTCTTACCTTTCCGCCAATCTTGTATGATAGGATTACTATGGACTCATGCCTTACTATTTAGAAAATGTCGTGAGTGGGCTGAGGCAGGATCTGAAGAAGAAAACGAAGAATTAATAAGGTGAACTTCCCCTTACGCTACTATATAAGATCCTCATTGAACCATATGTCTGTTAAAACTGTCATTTGTTAGTAGCTAGGAAAATCATGTTGAACTGTCGTTGGTTAGTAGCTAGGACCAAAACATCATTAATTTGCTACTCTATTACATGCATGTTTGTGTAGTGTAGTTCGTGGTAAGGTCACCACTAGTGAAATGGGGGACCGGAACATTAATCTTTGAGCAACCAAACACCCGCAATTTACATATGTGAAACACACACGTGCAACCAGACGTCCTATGTTTCTCACCTCATGCAAACTCTACAAGGCCTGCATAGACTTCTGTTGGAAACAAAACTAACTGACAAACATGGCTCAGGTACCATTTTTACTAAACCACGCTCTGGCGAGCCACTGATGTAAGGTGGCCAAAATCCATGCAACTAACCAACAGTGGCGAAGCCAGTGGCACAAAGCTGTGGGTCAGGCTTCTTGGGTATTAGGGACCATGACATAAATATCTAAAATTGTATGGGTTTAACAGAAAAGCTGTGGGGTCAGCTGACCCCACAGCTTACATGCAGCTCCGCCACTGCTAACCAAACACGCCCATAATCTGCATATTGTGTACCTTCCTCATCCTTACACCCAATTGTAACAGCCCCAGATTAGCACCCTAAAATATGGGCCAAATTTTCGCTTTTGTGTTGCATTGCATCATGGCATACATATTTAAAATTGCTAATATGGAAATAAAGCAACACCTAGAAATGAAAACAAAGGAAGCAAAACCCTTCCTCACAATTTCCAAACTAAATGCATTGGCCAAAATGGCCAAACCAAATGCAAAGCTCAAGTTGGCCAAATACTTTGTTCTTGAACTTCCAAATTGTTTAGGAAGTTCCAGATTTGCTTCTTATCCCCAATTCTCAGTTTCCAAACCTTGTCAATTGAGAAATAAATATGAGGACTTAAATTGGCTTATTTCAAGTTTATATTTTGGAACCAAGTTAAACTTCCCCAAATTTTCAAATAAAATATGGGGTGCTTCATTGTTATAATATTAGCCTCCATAATTCTTTTCCTAATTTATTGAAATGCCAAAATGCTCCAAATGAATATATTCTGGATTTTATCCAAAAATGGCCATAACTAAACCCTATGAACAAATATGGTGCTAAACTTTTTATTTTTAAAGCCAAACTTTTTGTAGAGGTTCTATGGGTTAACTGGAGCCTATGTGAATTTTTGCACATTTTATAAAATTGTATAAAGGCCCCAATTAAATTGTTAACAGTTGCTGCAGGACCTCTTTGTAATTTAATTTAAATCAGCCAGGGGCGATTCTGCAAAAGTATCATCCCTCCCTCCACTGTGGTGATAGGGTCGGCGCCCTGCCGCCCATGCCGCCCTGCCGCCGTGGCCACGCAGGCAAGAGCGACGCCGTGGCCCCCCTGGTGGTCGAAGACGCCCGCCACGACATCGACGACCTCCCCTGCCCACTCTTTTCCCTCTCACCTGCCCTGTTTTTCTGGATCGAGAGCAACGTAGTGACCTCGGCGACCACCGAGGAAAGGTCGCCATCGACGACGAATCGCCGCCGTTCTGGGCTTCTTCGGCACGGGCCGACACCACCTCCCCCTCCGCCGCGCTCCCCTCTCCCTCCCCACCGGCCAAATCGAGCCGGGGAGGCCCGCAGCCGACGGCCGCTTCATCGACATCCCGCCCGGCCGCTCCGTTCGTCGGCCTCAAATCCGACGGCTCCGCCCCTCCGCGCCATCGTCGTCCTCGCGTGTGCACCTAAGGTGATCTTGCGTGCTTGCTAGCCCTCTCCTTGCGTCCTCTCTCCCTCCCTCTCCGCCGTTTCTCGGCCGCGGTCACCGCCGGCGTCCTCGCACGCGCGCCCGGCGCGGTCACCGTGCCCCGGCCTAGGCGTCGGCCTGAACCGGCCAGCAGGCCGGCTGGCTCGGGCCTCACCCCGGCCTGGGCCGGCCACGAGGCCGGGAGCCTCTGGATAGAGCCCGGCCTAAACCACGGACTGGGCCGGCTTTGGGGCCGGCCTCTTCTGGAGCGGTACCGGCCTGCACACCGGCCTGGGCCGACCTGTGGGCCGGCCCGCAACAGTAAAACCTGCAATTTTGGAAAATACTTTGTAATTTAAATAATTCATATCTTTTTGAATAATACTTCAAATTGGGCAAATCAAATACCCAAGTGTTTAGAAAAACATTTGCTATCTTTTGGAAACATTGTTTTACCCTTTTGTTTAAATAATTTTGCTGTTAATTAAGAATTCCTAAAATGGGTTAAATAATCCCAAATTAGGAAAATTCATAACTTTTTGAATAATTGTCCAAAAATTATGAATTAAATATCAAAGTGATCAACATGTCAAATGCTATCAAACCATGCACTTATCATATCATGATCACAAACTTTTAGTTGATGTTATTCATAATTTGATTAAATGAATTCAATTCAATTATTTAATTAATTTGCTATTTATTCATCGGTACTCCGAAAATTACAAATAAATTACCAAAATGATCGGAATGATAGACCCTATCCATTCATTTCATGTTCATGCATATTGAGCCAATTCTCTAATATTGTGATGTTTTATAGGTAATGTGGTCACTAAGATAAATATGGAGTTGTGTCCAAATAATTGCACTAATGATTTGGAACTCCATTTAATTTGTTAAATAAATTAAATGATATTATCTTTGCATCAATTGGACATGTCATCATGTGATTGCGCATTGCACCTTGTGTTCGTGTGATTTATGTGTTCTTTGTATTTCTCTTGGGTATCGATAGATTCCGGAGTCGAGGGTCTCTCTACCTACCCCGACGAGCAGTACTTCACGCCCGGGCAGCAAGGCAAGAGATAACCTAACCTTCTTGGCATTCTAGCATCCTATGTTTTATCAACTTATTTTATCCACCATAATATTGCATGCGATTCAAAGGTCTCTTCTGGTAAATATTAGAATATCCTATGAATGCATGTTCTTCCCCGAGCCAATCACCTGTATCCCTTCCTATAAACCATAGTGTTGATGTGTTGGCCGGATACCATTATAATTGTTGGTTATATGCTTAGCTATGCTTAGCCATGCTTAGATAAGTGCTTTATGTCCGTTGTTAATTCCATAATTGTTGATGTTGATGGAATGATTCGGGCATGGTGGATAATTGTGATGCTTAATTAAAATGCTAAGACGGCTTGGGTGAGTTGCCATCGGGGATGGTGTTTTGCCTCACTCTAGCCCCTAGGTGCGAGTTCTTGTCTCTAGACTCAAGATCGAGCGTGCTGCCATTGGTGGGTGTATGGGCGCCTTACTAACTGAATAACTTGTGCGGGCGTATCCAAGGGTCCTCTAGTTCGGTTTTCCATTTGCGTGTGAGTGGAAAAGATGATGTTGATGAGGATTTGTGTTTAGGACGTGGCGATGGGGCAGGGCGCTGGGAGCGTTTGAACCTGTCCTGTGGCCACCGATGACTCTTGGATATTCTCACGCGAGGTAAAGGTTTAACCGCGCCCACTCGCTGGTCTTCCCCGGAAGAGGACCACTCAGGTGAGCCGGACGGTACCAATGGGTAAATTAGTACACCCCTGCAGGGTTTAATCTTTTCGAAAAGCCGTGTCCGCGGTTATGGACGACTTGGGAACGGATATACGAGACCATAGATAACATTAACCTAATTGATATGGCAGCTAGAGGTTGCATAATCAACATGTGATAAAGGTTCATTTCCTCGAGGGGGATTCGAGGGAGTGCCTTTGGTTGAGATGAGTGGTTCGGGCTACAAGTAGGTTCGATGAGAACCGAAGATGAAAAGTTTACTCTCTTACCCCTTTATCAAAATATTCTGAGTAGACGAATGCCATGTGTCATTTTTACATTTCGGTTTATTAAAATTAGCTTTATGCAAAAGAAATACATAAACAGCTTTAGAGCCTCCGTCAGTCATTGGGCCTATATCGCCCTACTAAACTTGCGAGTACATCGTACTCAGTCTCTCTTTGCTGCCTCTATGATTTTGTATTTCAGAGGAGGACGACACCGAGCAACTAGGTGGTTTCTTCGTTGACGTCGACTACTAGTCTGGGGTTCCCAGGTGGCAGCTTGGGACCGTGGAACAAGCTGGCTTGGGTGATGTTTATTGTAGGCCTCTTAGGCCATATATTTGCTTCTTGTTGTTAGACAACACTACCCGCTTCCGCTTGTTGAATTGTTGGATCTGTGATCCTTTTGCTGTGTAATATTTGTATTCTTCTCGTTATATGAGTTGCTATATGTTTTGTGTCATAGAGTCATGCGATGTGCCGGTTTGTTCCACAAGTCTCGATCTTTGTTTTATACATTGATGGTTGTGTCGGTTTCATAGCCTCTCTGTATAAATCCGGGGTCGGGGCGCTACACCAATGGCTTTGAGTTCTTATTTTGGTTCCTTTCAACAAACATTCTACATCCTTGGATTTTTTAATGCCATTGAAAGGCTTCAGGAATTGATCCGTAATAATTCCACAATTTTCCTACTTGGATATGATTCCTCTTGTGATTTTCCTTGCATCCTCTTCAGTAAATGATCGTTGAACTTATCTTAACAATCTTGATGTGACTTGCTTTGTACCTCCATATCTTCTATGGACTGGTGCAATATGTCTTCCGATCCAAAACATGATGTGTAATATGGTCCATCCCCATCAACAACATCATAACTATTGTATTGCTTGGCATCCATCTCTTAATCAGCTTTCATTGTTGCATCGATCTATGTGTAATTCATACCTCTCACACTAATCTATCTACCCTCTAGACCAGTAACATCAAGAGAGAACTTAGTGTTGCTACATGCATTAGCACATCAAGTTCAAAATTCATATTCATATCTAGTCAATTAATAACTCCAAACATAATCCAGGAAATTCAAATGCATTTATGCCCACACATGCATAAAAATCATAAGTAATACTTTGAGTATACTATCTCTCGGATACTAAGGTCCACATGATATACACTACCCGTTTTGGTATGCCTCACTATCTTATGGGACAAGTTTATCCTACCCTACCACAATATAACTTACCACAATTGTCCATTTTCAATTGAGTAATCCTGACCAAGTGGTCTAAGATAACTATGTCCGACCCAGTTCAAAAGGAAACCAAGGACTCTTTGAATCGAAATCCAGTTCATACCATGGCGTACATCTATACATGTATAGTGAAGACTTACCTCACATGGTATCTCTCAATCACTAGTGTGTGTACTATTGGTACAATACGATTACCATAGTGCCTTACTCTCAAACTAGTGCATAATCCGATCGACAATCCTTTTTAGACACGAACGTAAAAGCAAGGAAATATCAATTCCCCTTTATAAAACTAAAACTATGATGATTTGACCAGAACGTAATTCATAAGGTATCATGGAAACAAAAAAAAAATGTCATAATAATTCCGTCTGCGAGGCATAGAGCTTGTTCACATGATCATATACCAAACTTTCCGAGAGGCGAGGGAGGAGCTCATGTAGGTAGCCCAGCCATATCTAGAATGCTGAATGCCCCTAATGATGCATCAGGTTGGACCTAATAAACATGAAAAATACAACATACAACATCCTCGCCACAGCCAAGAAGAAGTACATAGAGTGGAACTGCGAGAAGTTTCTTCAATGGGGAGCCCAAAAATAATTTTTGGCGACATCTCCAAGGGCAACGATCTTAAGAAAATCATGGCTACCTGTTTGCGCAGTTGCACTCATCAATCGTGACACCGAATAGTAAGCCACTCAATCAATTGCCATCATCCATGATCTTCTCAAGATCGTTGTCCTTGGAGATGCCATCGAACTTTCTTCGTGGACTCTCCCTTGTAACTCTTCTTGCAGGTCAACTCCACGTTCTTCATCTTGGCGCCTGAATGAGAAAGACTACACTAAGAAGGGGGACTACGAGGAAGGGAATGGTGGCGATCGCCATGGTCGAATGCAAGATTTGCTTATTCGAACTAACCAGTTCCATCAATATATAAGCTAGTACGAGCGAAAGTGCCCAGCTAGCAGCTTGCTTATACTTAGTTAACGAACCTTGTCCACACGGCTTTGCTAATTTTAGATAGTTTCTTGATACCTAAATTCTTGTTAGTGCAGCTGCACTATTTGGTTGAACGGAGCTCCCACACTAAGCGACAAACTTATCTCCTCCCAAGGTTATTCCTTTGCCCAGAAAGAAAATCACGTGTGAGGCAGGCCGCGAGGGTCTAAGCGTTGCCAAGTGAGTTACTCTTTTAAAATACTTGACGTTGCTTTGCCTAAATATTGATGTATCTATAAACTAAAACATGTCTAGATACATTTTTATTTAGATAAATCTATGTCAAGTACTTTGAAACGGAGGGAGTACTATTCAAACAAAATGCAACAACTTTACCAGATCTTATGACAATATCAAGAATAGACATATGAGTGGCATTGACGTGAAAGACGTGGTTAGATATGTATTTGAAGTCATGTTCTGTTTTCACACAAGTCGATGTATCTCATTCTTTTTTATAACTATAGGTATTCCAAGCTTTGTCTCTCGTCAATACGATGTATACCGGGCCGGCAAACCCTTTCAACTTCACAAATTGTTGGACAAAGATCCATGAATGTCCCAAATGGATAGATCTTGTTGCTTCACTCAAAATCCAAGCTGCCAATAAACCTCCCAAGGAAAGTAACGCCCTATCGATGATTTCTCAGCAATCGATCTTGAGGAAGAGGCCACCCTAAAGTGGGGGAAATTGTTTGGTTCGGCCGGGGAAGAAGGAATTCCAAAGAGACGGCAAAGTGTGAGGCTTCATCACTCGCATTGCAAAAATCATTGAAAGAATGATAACAGTCAAAAAGGTGTCAAGTGAGAAGAGAGGAGAAATGAGAAAGCTAAAAAAAAATGGGACTTCAAGAATTTCATGGACATATAAAAATAGAAGTTCCGAATTGAAACCAAAGTTGCCGCAACCGCCAAGTTGAAAGGAATATTGAGGGCAAAAGAAATAGATCTCAAGCTTTTCACCGAGGAGGCATGGCTAATGACGGCTGACCTAAGTGTCATGTATGACATTACGAGTGTCTTGTATGAAAAGAAGAAGACTATGATCTTGTCTCGAGAAGATTGATCACTCGATGTCTCGTCATATTGTTTGTTTGTATGAACTATGTGCCATTTGTGATCATTTTGATACTTCGATGAATGTCTGGCACTGCTTAATTTAAATTATGCTTATGCATAATGTTTGTTCTGATTTTCTATACTTGTTACAATTTTGTGCTAAATTATTAGGGTTAGAATTATTTCATATGCAAAATAGGCTAGCCCTAACACTCCCGTTATTCAGAAGCTAGGTATGCACCGAAATCTCAGTTCATTCTCGTATTTCATCACCAACCAAATTTGCACTTGTAAGATCAGAAAACAGGACCCGAATGATTATTAATCCAAGAGTATTTTGCTGAAATGAAAGTCCTGAATCTTGAAAGCTACTGCATCAAATTTCTCCACACACACAAAAAAATGTGCAACGTATCTGTAGTACTTTTCCTACTCAACAAGCTGCTGTTACAGTTTTTCGTAGAAAAGGAGTGTGGCTTCTGCGGCCAAAACATCAACCTCTGACACTTGTGATACATGATCGTCTGATATGTAAACCCAGTGCTTGCCGCGAGGTCGCACTAGATCATTGGCATCAGGGTTTGACGCTACTCTCCTATAAGCTGCATAATGCCCACCTCCGCATATACCGTAGTGCTCAACGACAGCTGAGAGAGCGTATAACTCCTTCCTTGATGAGAATGATGTTGACCACGATGACGAAGTACTCGGACCCACATCAACATTTTCCTGAAAAGACTGAGAAAATAAATGAATTTATCAGATAAGTAAAATTTTGAGAGCTGGTGAGGAATGCAATTATCATCATTATCCATAGAGAAATCAAGTATGAAATTGTTAGAAAGCAGACAACATGCCTTGTAAAGTGAGCGGCCACCGCCATTTGACACTTCATCCTTACATAGCTGACTCGATGAGTTCCCACCGGTAGGAAACATATTAATAGGCATCTGCGCATTTAGTTGTCGATACAGATGGCGAGATGGCAGGTCGTAAATTTGCATGTTCGTAGCTGAAGGTCCATGTCCCTGTCCAGTGCTGAATGTTCCTCCTGCGAATGGGGATAGATCGAGAAGTACAGGAAACGAAACGTGCCCCTGCAGTCAAAGTATAGATCATTCAGCCACAGTTCATACACAGATACAATGTTTGAAGTGTCTTTTCATGCTTACCCCACGCTTTACGAGATTACCATCCAGACTAACAGAAGCACGTAGCAAATGAATGCACAAGATCTGGAAAAAGACATATAAAAGGTGTCATGCCATCTTTAGACATCATTCCATGTAAATTTCAAAAGGTGTATTTCAATCGTTGATACCTTCGGACAATGAGTGATAGCCAACTGCTTTGTTGCTTTCGAAGATACTAACCATGTTGTTTTCTCTGGGCCAAATAACTGCTTGCAGCTACAACAGTCATAATCGACACAGGTGCGCAGTTTGTTAACTTTTTCCTGGTACAGATATGAATACTACCATATCAAACTCAACTGCAAAACAAGTGCAACTTCCCAACAAAATATACAGGTAAAAATTACCTCGTCGACTTCTGATTTAAGAGAAAAATATTTGGCAGCGGCATTATGCCAACAACGATCACAACGGTAATTGTCAAGTTGCTCTAACACAGTGAAGTGCTTCAGGCAATCTACCAAACTACACCCGTTGATCTGAATTGACAATGGGACAAAGCATTATGAATAATGGATTAACGGGAGTACTAATTGATGTATCCTGAATTAACAAAGCTCAGTAAGGCTCACTTGGACATACAATATCTCCATCTATATCAGGCACAGGTGAGAGAGGCAAGCAGTGAAAATTCTCGAAGTCCAAGGACAGCTGTGAGATATTAACAACAATGAGGATAGAAAATCATCACTTCAGACCAGACGAACTATGCATGCTTCCAACAAACTACTGTTGTAGGAAGATAAGACATACTTCTTAATGTAGAGCTCTAATAATGCTAAGTCAGCAGTATGAGCACAGATAAACCACAAGACATAGCAGGAAACAGAGGCCAGATGAGCAATCCGGAAAGGGGCAGCTCCTCAGCTGGAGCCAAGGCAAACACACGTCACAGCCATAAGTAGGATTAGGGAAGTAGAATAATATAAGTTATAGGCTTATAGCCTATGAGGCACCCTTGTCCAGGATAATTCTTTAGCTGAGTCCATATGAATCTAGGAGTAAGGAGTTTGGTTCAAGACGGGTTTAAGTAGTCCACTAGTCCTTATACAAGGTTAGCCATGTACGTGCTAACGTGGTTATAGTCAAGCAAGAAATAAGTCTCTACTGTAGAAATTTCTCTTACCTTAGTTTATGTTTATTCCTCTCTCCTATAGAGACCATAATCTCCTTCAAGCTATGATGCCTGGCAATTTTGGTAGTTCTCCCATGTGAACTATCTACCATTACTAGATTGTGTAATAACATATTTCGCAAATATACTAGCACACAGCTAAAAAACGAACAGTCCAATGTGTTTTATTTGGGGTTGCTGAAAGACGAGATGTATTTGGTAGTAAGAGGGGGTTGGGGAGGTAAATTGCAGCTAGCTATAGAAACAAAATGCATCTAGCTATAGCAATAATAATAGTTAAACAGTTGACAAACCACATGTTAATAGTTACAAAAGAAAGAGGCATAGATATCTACCACAGATGAACAATTCTTGCAAGATAATGTGCTGCCAATAGTCCCATCAAAGGGACCAAATATGTTTTGTTTCCAGCGCTTGCATTCGGATTGGTTACCTTCCCTTTGCTTGTATACTTTGGAGTGAAACATGGTAATGTCTGCTAAAGAGCTCTTATATGGTACATAACAGTGGGAAAATTCATCCCTCACAGACGTCAAGAGATGACCAAAGCTTCCGAAGCATCCTATGATGGTAAAAAAGATCTTGTCAAATCCGGTATTACGGTAAAATTTCTAGAGAAGAATATACGGAAGAAAGCATCATGCCTGCTGTCTCGTTAAATTGAATTGACTGACATAGAAGCTCAAAGCATGCATTACTTCTTGGGGGTTCAATACAGTTCTTTCATCTCGAACTGTGCTCAAGCCTGCACACATATACGCAGATTCATTAAGTAGTAAAAAAAGTATGAGCAGCAAACTGAAAGTAGTTTACAGCTAAAATACCAATTCATGAATAACAACAAAACTGCAAGCTCAGGCATTACAAATATAGCATTTTAAAACTGCAAGCTCAGGTATCTCAAATGAAACAAAAGGAGAAGTGTGTTTACAAATATAGTATATGAAATGGACCAAGTGCATCACCAAGCACAAGTATTAGAGCAGTAAGCAATTGATCATTTGATTGTACCAGGCAATACAATTCAATGACATTGGAGTTCAGCACTTAGTCAAACAGATCCATAAAAACCAAGGAGGGTCGATTAGGGAGAAAATCTGTATCGATTCAACCATTGGGGACACATTCTATGGGATATAGGTTCAAGCACCCAAGTTCTATACAATATGTGTAGTTACATTTAGATACAAAAAAAACTACACAAATGCCCGGACTACTATCTTAACACTACTGAATTCTCCAACAGTAACCGTGAAGACGATAAGAATCTTAACAGTAACCGTGAAGACGATAAGAATCTTAACAGTTCACATTAACAATGCTACCTTCTAAAAGGGAACTTAAAGCAAAGATAAGAGGCATTCTTTCAGACTGTTCCTCAGGTAGCACGTCATCACTTCCAAGCAAATCATCTAGAGAGGACACAAAATGGTTGCAGCTAGCAAGTGCCTGCCAAGGAAACATTCTCTGATTTAGTATGAAACTCGAACACGATGATGATACTCACACATGAAGCACCCCGGAATATGGATTCATTAGGTAGTAGGAGATACCTGCAGGACAACATTAAGAAAGCAATTATTGCCAAGATTTCTTAGGCCTCCAGTGTAGTATACTCTCTCTGATTCAGAAAAGAGCTTCCGACGAATCCATGGTATGACCAAACTGCTGTGCAGTGCTTTGCACAACCCAGCAATTCCTATCCCAAGTCCAACAGCAACAGCTGTAAGACTATAACCATGCCTTTGTCCTTCGGTAAGAGATACCAGTAAATTGCCATGCTCAAACTTACCCATGACTGGGCTTGCCGTGCACCACTATCCTTCGCTTGAAACCAAACGCAGCAATCGGAGTCCTGAATTTGTTTCGAACTGAGAGCTTTTCTGTTTACTTGTCAGATTTTGCAGTACCTGAATCGATAGAAATCATTTGCATCACATTTGATTTAATAGTGGCGACCAGAAATCATAATAAGCTCATGCCATAAAAGGCTATTTACTAGCGATAGAATTCACGCCAAACGAATCTAACAGGATAAGAAACAGGCACGGACTTATACAAGTATATATCGGCTACCAAGACCTATGGGGTATCGATTTTGCGAACTGGAGACGACGGAACTAATCGAACCATGGATTGATGAACTGTATTGTTTGAAGAATGCCAGTACCACGCAGGAAACAAATCGGCTACTAGCTGAACGACGAGCAGAATGATCTGGATTCATCTGCTCGCAGCCACAGCAGAGAGAGAAACCCCCAGGAAGGAATCGGGCTCCTGCAACCAAGCTAGGGTTACTTACCAACACTACACGGTCAAACAGCAGTGTAGGTGTCCCTGGCTGCGCCCCGTTCGCCGTCGCCGACGAGGAGGGGAAGCAAGTAGGCCTCCCTTGTTGCGTCCCGTTCGCCGTCGATGAGGCCGCCGACGACGAGGCGGAACAAAGTGCGAGGAAGAGAGAGAAGAGCAGACGAGGGTGGGAAGGGGAGGAATCCGCGAAGGCGAACAAGCGAGAGAAGGAAGAACACAAGGCAGGAACACAGGGTATTCGTAGGTGCTCAAGATCTGAACAGCGTTGATCTTGTCCGCTCGATCGCGAGTGCACGGTCTAGATTGAAAGACAGACGACCCCGTGTCCCTGACCCACTTTGCACGAACCTTTTTCCAAGTGGAATGCAAAAATAGCCAGACCTTATCTGCGATGAAAAAATAGCCAGACTTGGATTGAACCTATATACACGCAAGCTAAGTGAACAACCTGAAATTAATCAGATTACGGCATAGTATGTTGAGAAGAATTTCACCTTACAACACTTATACAAATTAAATGAAACTAGGGAAACTTCTAAACCCAACGGGTTTTGCAAAAATTGCATGCCAGCTCGCGCTTTTTTAGCTGAATTATGAACCATTTTGCAGGTACAACAATCCATTTTGTTCTCTAGGGATGACGTCTTCTTTTGCTCTTAGAGTTGTGGAGGCCATGTTCTTGATAATCGCAGCAGAAAGATCAAACTCAGCTTTGTACTTGGAGCAGCTGGCCTCGATCCACTGCTCTGCAAGGCTTGTTGATACATTGTCTTGGCTATCCCTCTCATGTTCTTCAATCGCTGGCCTTATCTCGTCGTACAGGGCATCGATTTCAGCAGCAGCCTGCTTCTTCGCTTCCTGCAATATTTGAATGAGAAAAAAACATCGTGACCATGCAAAATTGAAAGGTCTGTAGTTTTCAAGAGAAGGGGTTACAGCTTGTTTTTACCTCGCAGTACAATATCTCCTCCCGTGCCTCTGCAGATGCTAACCGGTCACAAATATCTGCAACGTTCAGTTGCTTGCGCAGACCACGTTTAGCTTTTCCACCACGAAATTTGGGTTTGGGTTTCACCAGGACCAATTCGGTATGATGGTTGTTGTTCTGGGGAGAGCTTTGATTCTCGAGCTTTGCAATTTTGTGGGTCGAATTTTGCAGAGCGTCATCAGCATATTGTGGACCATATTCAGTTGATCCATTTGCACTAAAATCGCCCACTGGAATAGCTCTCAGTGGTTCAATAGTCATTGGTGTGAGTTCATCTGAGCTTGCCGTCGGTGGTTCAAAATTCATTGGTGTGAGTTCGTCTGAGCTTGCCGTCAATGGTTCAACAGTCATTGGCGTGAATTCATTTGTGCTTGCAATCTCAGGATTCTCAGTGCTCTGGACTGTGCTGCTGTTGCTTTCTTGGGTATTTGGCTTATCTTCTGATAAATGGTCCCTTGGAATACTTGTAGGTTCGTCATCAGCAGAGTCATAAAGAGGGATATTCTCAACAGAAAACCTGCAGAATAGGATGTGATGTACTTGCCACTAAACTGGTGCTCAGAATTGTTATATCCGTTAATATTTTAGCCCTTCTATGTGGAATTCTCTGATTGTGTTCTATATGAGCTACCCTGAAGAGATCCTCCTGAACTTCTTTTTTAATGCAGTTTCAGTCAGAGTTTCTGGTGGGCAATTGGGTTGGAATGGAACACTGATCTGGCAATTCATGAAATGATCCAAGATGCGAAACACAGATACAATCATGATCACTTCATGGTGATTTTGATCATAGGATGCTGGAACATTTGGAATCAGAGAAAAGGATATATATTGAATTATATTCAGTAATCATCCCACCTCAATTAATAGTTGCAAAGCTATGTTTAAATCTTCTTTTGCACTCACCATGCATCGAGCTAGGCCTAGCCTCAAGGAAGGCATACAATTTTGGCTTGATGCTTAATAAACAGTTTCTGATTATCATCTAATATCCACTGTAATCCCGTCATGTACATACTTCGCTCATGTATACAAATAAAAAGGCGAGTAGGGGTCTTCGCTGCTGTTCACTCAAAAAAATAGCGCTCCAAACAATAAAAATTCATTTGTGAGGACAGATTTATCTTAATTCGTGGAAAAAGGTTATGTACACAAAATCATCCAATTAGCAATGTAATTAGATATAACCTCTTTCTCAGAGACTCGGATCTTGAGCAAAACCAAATTTTAGTTACTAAAAATGTCCGCTAAGTAAAATTAAAGCTTCTCATCAAGGATATGCTAGTCAAATTTTGAAAATACCACAGTATGTCAACTTTTATTCTGTATGGAAGAATAACGCACAAGATACAAGAACAAGCTTACCTGTCATCGTCATCATCCCACAGGTATGTTGCCTCCTAAAGTGTTAGACACTCCATATATTAGCTTAAAAAAAGAGGATGCATCAATGACCATAAATAAAGAAGCCATAATAATGAAAAAAAACTGGTTCGTCACACTAAATTAACCATAATGAAGTGACTATCTCGGTATCTCCTAACTACAATACAATCTTCCAATAAGAGAACATAAAAGTGTTTTTAGATGAAGCAACACAAAAGAGTTGTGCTAGCACACATGCAAAAGCAGCAAAACAAGAGCTATCAATACTTTTGTTCTGCAGTGTAATCAGTTTAAATGAGACAAGGAACAAACTCGACAGTAAATGCCCGCAACTTCAACTGGACGGTCAGAAAGATACCAGTGGTTTCTTGTCAAACATTAGTGTCAAAAGTCAAACATGAAATAGGATCTTATCTTAAGTTAATGAGAAATATAGCAGCATAATTGTTTCACCCACCTGGAAACCACGTGATTTAGCCCCAAGAAACCCTGAACAACTGGCAGCTCCACAGAGGCACCGGACCATCACACCACCAAACCACTCAAAGTTGTAGTCATAGGACAATTCCATTCCGATAGGAATATCTTGTTTTGCAAATATGCCAACTCTTACTTCCCCGAGGACATTCCATTTCCTCGTCTCACAGTTCGGTTGGCTGCATGTTCCATAACAAGCTGTTAGATTAGATACTTCAAATGCAAAAAGAGCGAAAAAATCAATGAACAAGTAAATTAAATAAAAGAAATAAAATATAAGTAAGGATTTGTGTTACAATATAAATAAGGACTTGTGTTGGCTACAAGCATACCAGGAATGGTTGATAAATCTGGCTAGACTTCCTTTCTTTGTTGCATCAATAGACTCATCAGCGTTGAGATAAATAATATAAGACTCCGTTAAACCTAGTGGGGAAGAACACACGAATATTATAGCAAGCAAGAGGCATCACAATTCTAATATGGGAAGAGGTCCAGTATCTGCATACCCTGGTCTTCATATGTTTGAGATCTCCGCTTGGCTACCTTTGATGATATAACTTCTCCACAATATTCAATAACAAATTGTCCAGACTACAAATACCATTAAGACAACAATTAGTTACTGAAGCATATTTACTTGAATGGGCAGAACAAACATCAAGATAAATGTAATCACCATAATATTCTCATCAGCCAAAAGACCCCATCCACGCCCTTCAGTTTTTACCAACCTTGTCCTAGCGTATTGACATTTTTGAAATCGCTGCGAACACGAAAATTGATCAAATGACAACAAGAATATAAGTAAACTGGAAAATAAGGACTATGGTATACATAAAAAACACATCCTAGAATTAACTTACTTCTAGCACAATTGTACATCAACTTCTAGCACAATTGTACATCAATTAGTATGCAGCATCGCCATAAAGGATTCATTGTACAAAAATCTTCCCTATAGAACCCGATTAAAATTTTGAACACCAATAATATAGTGTGGAATGTGGGGATTATAATTGGGTAACAGCAATTGATACTAGGTATTTCTGCATTAATTTCAACAGATTTGAGGGGCACTTCAAAGTATTCGAACTAATATTCCTAATATGACATTTGAAGGCACAACGGGTACCTTTCATAATATAAAAAAAGTATTATATATTTAAAATGTCATCATTCTATAAGACTATAATAAAAGGATCATATTAGGTCTGAGTAAATTTAGCAAGAATCCTTAGACAACTAATTACAACATCAACTAAAGTAAGAATGTGCAAAGACATTGTTTTCCATCTTGCCGACAGCTCCGTGCCAATAATCAAGAATCAGGGTTAAAGAAATTAACCAAACAAATAGACAATGATGGCACCCAATACTCAACACCTAAACAACAGAGAACTAACCTGGTTCCTACAATATACACCACAGCGACAATAGCCAGGGGTGCACTCAGTGTTAGTCGAGACATTCCAGCACCTCTCCCCACATGCGCTGTCTGGGTCCATCAGATCGTACTGGCACTCGCATACAGCTATGTCATCCTCCTTCTGCCGCTTGGGCCTTCAAGCAGTAACACACAACAATGAGATTTGCATTACAATCTAAAGCTGCAAAGCCCAATGCTTCTGGCAGCACTGGGTTGATAGGAAAAGGATGTATAGAGAACAAAACCAGCAACCTTCTGTACGAGAAATCATTAGTCTCGATGTAGATGTAAGGTGGTGGCTGAATGCGTTCTTCCTCCTGCAAGTGAAACTCAAACGAGTTCAGTGCAAAGAAAACAAAATTGCTACAAGCGCTTTCATGGAGGAGTCTACAAATGCGTTTTTAAGCAGCAGGAGTACCATTTGTGGTTCCAGATCTTGGCTGGTGGAACAATAACGGCAACCTGGAAAGTAGGGGAACTGATCAACTGAGGCTGCAATTTAGACCGAGTTGTGTGATCGTGTTGCGCCCCGTAAGACAATGTGGGTTGGAGTTGGGGAGAAGCAGGACTAGTACCAGGACGTCTGGATCAAAAGTGGAGGAGGGGATCGTCGGGGAGTTGGAGAAGCCCGCCGGCTTCTTCCAGTCCTTCGCGTTCAATCACTGTCTCCGCCGCGTCCGAGCTCCTGCCGCCGCCTTCTTCCGACACCGCTGAGTCCAAGGCCCGACGTGGGAGGCTTGCTCCGCCCACCGCCGAGACGACCGCCGAGGCCCCGCTGCTGGGAGGTGCCCCGACGCCTCTGCGGCTCTGCCCCGCTCTCGAAGAGGCAGCAGCAGAGAGGGACACCAGCGAGGGAGACGGTTGGGGGGGGGGGGGGGGGGGGGGCGGCGCGGTGAGGGAGCAGACGATGAAGGGAGGAGAGGGCGGCGCCCCGCCGCATGGGGTCACGTGCAGATGCGACTGCGAGCCTGCTTGTAAATGAAAGCGTACTACAGATGTTACGCTTCCTCAGTTACAATACATCGTTTTATTCCACGCCACAGGTTTCTATGAGAGAGATTCGCAGCAACGCGCCGGCACTCAGCTAGTATATAGCCTAGCTTTGGACCCTGTCCTTCTCAAATCACGTCCTCCCTATTCACGTCGTGGCCCTTCCCACAAGGCAAGGCGATGACGAAGAGCTCGACTACGTCGTCAGATTGCATGAGCTCGAACACGCCGCCGGACTGCAGGAGCTCGACCAGGCGCCGGTCCCCACACCTCTGGTCGCCGCGAGCGCCAGCCGCCAGTCCCCTTTCACCGCTCCCTAACTCCGTTCTCACCTCGCACACCTATGGTTGCCGCGATGTGGAGCTACAGGTGGTGGTCCTCGATCCAGAAGCACGGCGCGGTAGCGTGGTAGGCTGGGACGCTGTTACGGGAGGCACATATCATAGCACCGTTGGATTCAGGCGAGCGCCCGTGTGGCCTACTGGCCCGTGGGGGTGCAGCCGTGCAGGTCCCAAGTGCCTAACAATCCTCACCAATTAATTGTATATTTGTGTTCGCGAAACAATTTAATAAAATCAGCATAGGTTTCAATGGTAAAATCAGCATAGGTTTTCAGTTGGTCGGGTATGTTTGTTTCTGAATCTTCACACTTGCGATCGAACTGAATTTGCTAACAATCACACCAGCCAAGCCATTTTGTTGTTCAAGGCATGCAGCTCCTGGAGCTCACTGCATTCTACCGGGTCTACCGTTGAGAATGAATTTGGTATATTTCTCACTAAGTTAAGAGAATGGATCTGTATAAATAGTAGTGTTTATGAAGAATACTATTATTATTATAGTTCTTTCGTTTTGTTAACCCAATGTTACTCCAATAGTGTTGTACCACTTTCGGCTCATTCAGATGAACTCGTTTGTTATATGTTGATTGTTTTGGAGGATACATATTGTTACTATATCTTTGCTCTTTTGGCCGTTCTAAGGTAGGACTTAAGAGCAGGCAGCAATCTATTTTCTGGAGAAGAATATTAAGGATAGCCCTCATATGACTAAATTTTTCAGGAAACAAATCCAGCAAGCAAACAAGAAGCTCTGAACTAGGCTGTGCTTGTGTTACTGAAGCTGAGCATTTATAGCTCAAAGAGATATTTGTATTTTTTTCATAGTCATGTAGAATTTGAGTCCATTACTCTCTACCTATTGTGTATCCTATGTTCCCAGATTGTGATTTCTTCTATGCACGAGGATTTCATGGATACCGAGAAAGATCGAGTTAATATATTTTTTTCTAGATAAATACACAAATCCTTTCTTCCAAAGTGTCTTTTAACATATCTGTGCCAGTATGGATGTAGCAGAATATATGCCTTCTATTAAGTTAATTTATTTTCACCTACTCATCTTGCAAAATATGTTTACTCACACATTTATAACACTCTGCTTTCATAGTGAAAGTTGAAAACAAAATTTGGGATTAACCAAACATATGTCTGATGGTATACAACAAAAATAGTTGAGCTAATAAAATGTTTAGACTGTATAAATATTTATTTCTCAAGTTTTTGTATAAATAATAATTTATTTTGCACCCGTTGCAACGCACGGGCATTGTGCTAGTATAGCCTAGCTTTGGAATAAACATCCAACTGGCACAACATTTTCTGTAAACATGCTTTTTTGTTTTGTGAATTCCATAAACACGTTTTTTTAATGAATTCCCTAAACACGCACTTAATCTAGCTCGTATTATGCACTCTCCACTATGGATGATCTTAGGAGAAAATAGTCTAGATCCGTCTTGTGAGCATGTGAGCGTGAAGATATCAGTCACTTGTCTAAAATATATAAAAGGCTTGCCCTTCTACGTGGACCTTCTCTCCTATGTCCCTTTCCACTTTCACCCTTCCTCTCTCACATCTATTCGAATCACATTCGATCCCTCCCTCACCCTTCCTCCAATACCCGCACTAAGGATAAAGGATTTTTTTACTTGAAAAGTGGATAATTCACACCATGGACGTGATGAATTCAAGGTGGAGCTCAAATCTAAACCATTGGGTTGGGACGATGTGGAATGACTTAAGGATCATTCAATCAGGCTCTTATTGAGCCGTCATGACCGACAAGGATGAATATGTGAAAGGTGATGCTTTCACTATTGATGGTGGAGTTAGTTATTTTTAGGATTTTTTTATTGTTAAGGTGTTTCGACATGCCGCAAGTGTGTATAGTGTTTCTTGTGTACCTACTAATAACATGATGCAAAGATTTTCAAGAGAATTTCTCATATTGCAAATTTGTTTTGTCGTTGTTGTCTGTGTTGGTCACATGTGTTGCATGCGTTTGGTTTTTAAGTTACATGTGTTGCGGCGTACTTTTAACTATTTTGGTGCGATCAATGGAAATGTGTTGCATATCTGGAAGTTTTCACCGCATCACATATTTCAATGTTACTATGAAGTTGGCTAAATTTTGCGGGATCACGGGACAGCTTAAACCCTAAATGATGTTGCAAACAATTAAAAAAATTGCTGCAAGTGGGAGTTTGTGTTGCCCTATGTGTGACCAACTTCTTCACGTGTGAAAGAACGAGATGTCTCCTAGAGGGGGGATGAATAGGCGATTTATAACTTTTACGTTTATGGCTTGAATAAATGCGGAATAAAACTAGTGTTTAATTTATCAAGCACAAAACCTAATATGCTAGGTTCACCTATGTGCAACAACAACTTATGCTAGGCAAGATAACAACAAGGATATCAAGATATATATTACTTCAAGCTCGATGGATATCACCAAGTAAATGCATAAGTAAAAGGGGTTGGTTATAGAGATAACCGACACAAGTGGAGACGGAGGTTTGTTTCCCGTAGTTCCTTCCCAATAGAAGTACGTCTACGTTGGAGAGGTGTGGAGGCTCCTTGGCCCTCCTACAAGCACGCCCGTGCTCACCCTATTCTCCGTGAGCTCCTCCCGTGGGGAATACCCGATGGGGGATTTGCTCATCCACTATGAGGTCTTCTTGAGGGCGTTGACCAAACCCGTACAATGTGATCGTCTTGAGGGCGTTGACTGATACGTCTCCGACGTATCTATAATTTTTGATGTTCCATGCTTGATTATATATCAGTGCCACATGTTTTTATATCATTTTGGCATGATTTATGGAACTAAACTATTAACAAGATGCCTAGTGCCAGTTCCTGTTTTCTGCTGTCTTTTTATTTCAGAAAAGTTGTTCTGTGAAGTTTCTCGGAATGCGCGGAAAATTTACGGGAATTATTTCCAAGCAGAAAGAAGTCTGAAGCCAGGAGGGCACCCGAAGGGGGGCTCCCAGCCCCTAGACGCCCCCCAAGCATGGCCCCACCCTAGGTCGCGCCTGGGGCCCACCTGGTGCCCTCCGGCACCATCTTGAGTTGCCCCTTCGCCTATAAAATCATCTTGGACCTGAAAACCCTAAGTACCCGATCATATTTCCCAGAAGACGTCCGAGTCCGCCGCCATCACCAACCCTAGTTCGGGAGGATTCTGTAGCTCTTCCTGGCACCCTGCCGGAGAGGGGAATCGACACCGGAGGCATCTACATCACCATGCCTACCTCCGGAGTGATGTGTGAGTAGTCCACCACGGGACTACGGGTCTATAGTAGTAGCTAGATGGTTGTCTCTCCTCCTTGTACTCCATTTTGCTTAGATCTTGTGAGCTGCCTATCATAATCAAGATCATATTATCTGTAACTGCTACATGATTGTGTTTGCATGGATCTGATGAATTGTGGAAGTCATTATTTTTGTTCATCTATGTGTTGTGTTTTATCTATGATCTTGCATGCTCTTCGATGCTAGTGGATGCTTTGGCCAAGTAATTATTAGTGTTGTATGAGGGAGTATTTATGCTAGATAGTGGGTTCATGCCTCTTTTTGTCTGAGCTCGGGTTTGACAGAAACGATTAAGACTAGAGATGTGATGTTGCCACTAGGGAGAAAACAGCTGTGTGATTTCCTTGTGTTATTTACATTGCTTACATTATGCACTTTGTTTATTGCAATGATCTGTTGCTTGCAACTTAATACTTTTGGGTGACATGCTGGATAGCGATCCCGGAGTGGATTATTAGTCATAGATGCGGTTGGATAACGGTCTATGTATTTTGACGTAATGCCCATATTAGATGAAACGGTGAACTATATTGTTTTATGATAGCCTTGTTGTGCGCCCACAATTCTGTCAATTGCCATGCTGTAATTTGTTTATCCATCATGTATATCTTTTGGAGAGACACCGCTAGTGATATGTGGACGCCGGTCCTATTTTCCTACATTGTTTACAACTGTTTTAATAGCTTTTCATCATCATTTGCTCGCTGTTCATATTTCATTTTCCTGATATTTTACATCCACACATTTAATTCTTTGTGTTCAGCAAGCCGGAGAGATTTACAACCTCTCTGTTTCATTGGGGCAAAGTAGCTTGTTTGTGCTTGTGTGCAGGTCCGCGTTAATCTAAAAGCGCCAGAGTAGATTGACACCTTGCTAAGCCTTCTCCAAGTCCTACTGAATCTAACAACCTTGGTTTTGTAATCAAGGTAAACTGCTGCTCTACTGCATCATACCTTCCTCTTGGGGTTCCCCAGCGAACGTGTGATCACGTCATAAGCATTGACCAAACCCGTACAAATTGCCCGAAGCTTCACAACTTCAAGATCTTCGCGGCACCCACCAACCGTCTAGGGTACACAATGCACCCAAGAGGCATAAGCTCTTGGGAGCCCTATGCACCCAAGAGTAACAAGCTTCTCGAACTTCAATCCCACGTATCACCGTGGGGAACTCAAACCTATGCACCAAATGCAAAAGGCAAGAACACACTAAGTGGTCAAGTCCTTCTCTCCGAAATCCAACCAAATCAACTAATGCTAGGGAGGGATTTGAGAGGAAGAACAAAGGAGAAACACAAAGCAACTCCAAGATCTAGATCTAAGGGGATCCCCTCACTTGGAGGAGATAAGGTTTGGTGGAAACGTAGATCTAGATCTCCTCTCTCTTTCCCCTCTAAATGGAGGCAAGAATCATGGAGGGATGGAGAGGAAGCAAGCTCTCAAAAGGTGAACAATGGAGGAGAGAGAGTGAGTGCCAAGAGTTGGATACCTATTGGGGAAGAAGGCCCCTTAAATAGGTGCTCTGAAAATCTGGCCGTTGGGCACAGATTCGCGCAGGGCCGGTACAACCGCCCCTAGGGCCGGTACTACCGCCCTACACGAATCAGCCCACCAATGGCTCTCTGAGAAACCCGCAGGGCCGGTACTACCGGGAAATGGACCGGTAGTACCGATTGACCCGGTACTACCGGAACCACTTCCGGTTAAAAACATCGAGAGTCCAGTACCCAAAAATGGAGTTTGGAAGTAGCCTCGGTACTAGGCTTGGTACAACCGACCAAGGTCGGTACTACCGGCCAGTTCGTCGGTACTGCCGGCTCCAGGAAAACTGCAGCGCCAGAAACTGAATAACTTTTGCTAGGGAACTCCGATCGAGGTGAATCCAATTTTGTTGGAAAGAGGACGACAAGGGCTACCCAAAAGAAATATTGAAACCAAGCAAGGGAGATTTTGCTAATAAATGGAAGAGTGAAACCTTCCGCCCGGATGGACCGGCAAAATCTCCAAAAACCGAAAATGCAAGAGAATATGCATACGAAATCCGTTTTTGGTGAACTTGGCCTTGTCATGACGAGCACGACAAGGAACAAGACCACACCATGATAAGAGCCAAATAAGAACCATTAAAGATGATGCCAAGGATGCAAAGGTTTGAGATCTCTACAACGATACGATCGAGATACTCGCTCGAGAGCCCCTCTTGATAGTACGGCTATCTATCCTATAACCCAGTCTCTTAACTAACATCATGAGACCGGTAAAATAGAAAACCTATCAAGGTCATACCTTTGCCTTGCGCATAATCCACTTGAGCTAGATGATGACGCCTTGACCTTCTCAAGATGGACCACCTTTCTTGATTGCGCTCCGCTTGGTGAAGACTCACATATTGCTCCCCCATACACCAAGATGGGAGAGGCACTCTTCGACATATCTTCACCCGGCCCTTATCTTGATGACGATCACCACGTGACGCCATCCTCCATGGGCTACATGGGATATCCCTTTCGTTGCATGCTCATGGAGAAAAGCCTAAACACACATAGAGATACAAGCACATAGATCATGGGTTAGTTCACAAGGCTATATTGACAATTGCTTACCATACCATGAGATCATACGATCCCTCATGGTACATCCCTAGCCTTGTGTGTTGATCGACTTGCACTTAGCCTTGATCAACATATAATCTTCTTATTTTAGCTTTGACTCCAACATATGGAGATCAAGCATGGCATATGGACCAAACCTACAAGTATAACTCAAAGCAAACATTAGTCCGTGAAGATTATCATTAATTAACAAACCACACATGGGGGCAACCATGCTCTTTCAACGTGCTAGCACGAAGAGGGTCAGAACCGCTCTACTCGCCCTTGTTGATAGTCGTATGAGGGTTCTCCGCTCGGCCGACCCGAACCCAGATCCTCTCCTCCAGCAATGCTGGTAGGAGACGAGATGGGGGAGGAGCTCATGGCTACATCGTATATAGTAGGCGTAGTATCTCTGCTTGGGAGTTTGGCTGTATGCCGATGATCGTCTTAGTGCCGTTGGGGTGTACGCTTGGTGGCGGTGGTGGTCTCTCCTCTGCTGTTGCGCGGATCTCCCCTAGAACGCCCCCAAATAAGGTCGTTTGTGAGGATGGCGCGGGATCTCTCTATGGCCGGATCTGGCGCTATCTGCTGGTCCTCTTCCTCGATGCAGAGCTCCAATGGTCGAAGGTGAAGGCGATGGAGTGGGGGACTGCGGGCTACTCTACAAATAAGGCCTTCTCCAACAGTTCGGGCGCTGTGACAGGTGAAGCTTTTCCTCTTTCTCCTAGATGCATGGTGGCAAAATGTGGAGGAGCTGGGCGGATCTTTGTGACCTCGTCTTCGGCTGCTGGCGAGTTGGGATGCTGCTCTCTGATGAGCACTCTCTATGCCCTTGGTCTTGGTGGCCGACTATGTGGACCATCTGGTGGTCACCATCGAAGCCAGCTATGATTGCCGGTGCTTCTTCAACCTCCATGGTGAGGCCCTCCTTCAAGCTTGCAGCGACGCTCCACGTTCTTCCAGCACCAAGTGGTTATGTCCCCAACATCGTTGAGGATGGCTGTTGTTTGAGCGTGTGCTTCTCCGGCGAGTGCAAAGGACCGGATTGTGTTTTCCTCGTTATTCTTAGGGTCTTTCTTGTAAAATCCAGGGACTTGGTTATAATCTACTTCTTCTTTGAGAGTTTGAGGTCCTTGTAATAATTTGTACCTAACTTACATTAATGGCATCCAGGCCCTTCCGGGCTGCTCCAGGTTCGAAAAAATGTTGCCCTATGTGTACTTTGGACTTGGCCATCGGCGTTGGACATTACGTCTATGTGGACCTATGTATACTTAAGTACTTTGGACATTCCTCGGAGTTCCCTCACTTCGTCGAGTCCTTGATATGGTTTGAGTTTCAGCGTTCTCTTGCTCCAGTCAACAACCCGATGTTTGCTTGGGACGACAAATAATAGTCTTTGCCAAGTTATTTTGAGGGCATGGAATATGGGCGTATGGGCATGTAAACAAATTGCTCTTGGTGGTCAAGGACGTCATCACGGAAACAACCAGGTATGCACTACATAAGATGTGAGTAGCAAATGGATAACAATATGGCTTACAATGTTCAAGTCTGGCCATTGCTTTAACACGCGCGAGAGAGCCGTCGCTCGGTGTCACCCACGTTCTTCCTCTCCTACTTTTTCCCTACACCGGCCTGGAACTGGTCGAAGACACGCACCGGCGATTTCTCCTCTGGTCCAACGCCCCGCTCCGCCCGGCTACGGTAGGTCGAGGAGATGACGACGATGGCGCGCTCGACTGTCCCCATGAGGACCCTCCTCCTTTCCTCTCCTCTGAGAGGAGCTCGCGACGCTGGAGATTTCTCCTCGCCGCACTCCGCCTCTCGCTCCGCCGCTCGCGCTCGCACGGGGAAAATGGAGGCGGTTCTCAAGGGAGAGGATTTGCACGACGCGAGCAGTTTGAAGCGCATATACGGGAAAATGGGGGTGTGGTCTTCGTCTCGGGCCCACCATGACCTGGTCCGTGCGACGGACAGCCTGTCACCTGCCTTGACTCTCCTTCGTATCGCGCAACGGCAAAGTGAGCGCTCAGCTCGTCCAAATAGCGTCGCTGCGCTCTTAAGCATTGGGTAAAAGCTTTGGTTACGTACAAGTCTGTCCAAGGATTAGAGCAGGCAACCTCGTCACGACAACCTCGATCTTTTTTCCTTTGTGGAAACTTCGCCGATGTGGCGCCCGACACTACTCCTAGTCAACGCATGGCTTTGAAACAGGGGAGCTAGGAAAACGGATTTGCCTCTGCCGCTGATTCCTCGTACAGGATACGGACGCACCTAGTCCTAGGATATGTCCATATGCCCTGGGCATACACGGTTTGGGATGGGTTCCGAGACAGAGGTGAGGTCGTGTCAGTCCGCCTTTCCTTGTAAGCAGCCTTCAGGCTGATTGTAAACGTTTATCTATTATTAATCAATAAAGCTCCCAGTGTTGAAGCAAAAAAAAAAAAAAAAGAGGTGAGGTCGTGTGCCACAGCTTCATCGGGTTTGTCTGGTTAAGTGAGTTTAGAATACATGCATGCTATCCGACGGTTTGGCGCGGGCTGGTTGCACGGTGTAGTCGGTGCAAAACTTTTTTTTTTCTTTGCGAGAACGATCTAGTATTGAAAGAAACTTCGAACAATACAAAAAAATTTAATATATAAAAACGAAAATTACAATGAGATCATTGAGATGCCCTTCATTTGCAAGCTCCAGACCGTGTCGAAGGCCCGCCGCTACCGCTCCTCCCAAAGCCAGACTGACGTTGCTGGAAGCGGACGGGAAGTCGTCGAACGGGTCAAGAAGACCACATCCGTCCCGGAGCCGAAGAAGAAGGATGAAATAGCGTTGATAAAATGCCATATGGTTCGAGGATTGATCATGTGACTAGTTGAAGATTGCAATCCTTGTTACATGTTAATTCACAAAGTAGTGCAAATACATAAGTTTTGTCCTTTCTCTTTTCTTTTAGCATGGGATACATTTTTTGTTGACCCGCTCGACCCATGTACATATAAACATTTGGATTGCCCCGAAAAGTTCATGGACATGTTTGTGTTTCGTAAAATAACATTATGAATTCCAATAGCGATCGAAAACACGAAAATGACATGTTTGGTCAAACCTAAATATGTTTGACTTAAAACAAGAGTAAGTGACCTTTTTCTGGCATGAGTAAATGACATGAGTATTCTTTATTATTGGTCGTGTTTTTTTTCCTTTTCGTTGATATATAAAAACTCAAATTTTTTATGCGAAAGAAACAGAAAAAAATAGCCTTGAATGAATGCAACGATGGGCCAGTATGGCGTCTAGTGTAGTTGTGTCACGAGTGGGCCCAACGCGTTAATTTGCATGTGGCGCCGAATTCCGACCCACGGGAACGTCGAGAAGGCGCCAATGCTTGCTGTTGAGCTTCTGAGACTGTATTTCTATCTTGGCCTGGGTAGGGTAAACCTTCTGACTTCTACGTTTATATGGTCAAACACTCAAAACTCAAGTCGTAAGGTCTGTTGTCTGTCTCCAGCTGCGGAAGCAAAGAGCAAGAATCCAAGGCCGCCATGATCGAACACGCGCTTCCAAAGAAAAAAGTTCAGCTGAGGTTTTTCTTGCAGAGAGCGGGAAGAAGATGCCAAAGCGTTTTTTACGCCAGAGGTGCATGCATGCATGTCGACAATCTTCGTGGCTAAGCAGGTGCTTGCCCAAGTCGGTTTTGATTTTTTTTCCCACTTTACCTGGTACCTATCCGATTTGCCCTCCATTACTGCCTTAATCCGAATTTGCTTCGTCTGCCGTGGATTGCTGTTTTGGATGATCCCGTTTGAGATTTTTAAGGAAGAAGACTATAAATAGGACTTGTCATGCTTGGAAAGCTGATGTGCGTCAACGCGTGTCGCCGCGATTGCGAACGAGAGGAACAGAGCAATGCTGCCGCCGCTGGCGGCAGCTGTGTTTTCGGAGCAGGCTCAGGCGGCGGAGAACGCGGCGATCGTGTCGGCGCTCGCGCACGTCATCGCCAACGGCCGCGGCCCGCCTCGGCCGGCCCCGCCGCTGGTCGTGCCGTGCCGCCAGGGCGTCGGCGCGTCGACGTCGCGTCCGGGAACAGAGGAGCAGGGGAGGAAGTACCGGGGCGTGAGGCGCCGGCCGTGGGGCAAGTGGGCGGCGGAGATCCGGGACCCGCAGAAGGCGGCGCGGGTGTGGCTCGGCACGTTCGCCACCGCCGAGGACGCGGCGCGCGCCTACGACGCCGCGGCGCTCCGCTTCCGCGGGGGCCGCGCCAGGCTCAACTTCCCCCAGGACGCCGCGGCCGCCGCCGCGCGTCGCGCCAGGGACGCCGCGCGTCGCGCCAGGGACGCCGCGACGGCCGCAGCGGCGGCGGCCACGAAGCCGGCGGCGCTGCTGGAGTCGCAGCCGCAGCACGGAGGCGAAGTCGTGGACTACTGCCTGGAATACTCCAAGATCCCGGAGGGCGAAGCGGAGCCGAGTAACGCGATGGGCTGGCACTTGGGCGGCGGCGAGAACGGCCGTTTCCTGGGTTCGTGGAGCATCGGGACGTCGCCCACGTCGTCGGTCTCGAGCGCCTCGCTCGCGGGGCCAGGGCCCGCCTCCGCTCCTCTGTTTCAGTGCGGTAGCCGGCTTGAATCAGAGCAGTGATGGTTCGTACAAGGGTTACTAGCGAAGGTGAGCGTGGGCATTTGGTAAACGAGGGGAAAAGGAAGAAGAAGGTTCGATGCGCGTGTGCACGAGTTCTCTGTTCCATTTAAAAACAACGGTTTTTGCTAATTCTCAGCCAGCCTGATTGATAATTAGCTTAATTCTCAGTCAGTTTCTCAACCACCGGATGATGTGCGGAGATTCGTGCCAGTTTTGGGCGTTTTTCCGCTTGAGCAAGGGCCTGTGCAGAGCACTAGGGTCTTTTCCTGCGTGTTTTTTTTTTTAATTGTTCGTGTTTTAATTGTCTTTTACGTGCAATTTGTCTAGTGTCTTTGTAGTGACGAGCGTTGAGTTTTGTGGGATTCGTGTGTTGGGTCCCTTCTCTAGGTATTTTCTAGTATATATATCCCATATTTTTTCTATATTTTTTATAGTTTAAAATATGAAAAAATGTTAGTTGCAATCCGACTTGTAACTGAGAAAACTTAGTCGTAACTGATAAAAATCTCAGTTGTATCCCCACCCGTAACTAAAGGCAATCTCAGTTAGAACTGTTTGTCGCGACGCATGTGCAATCGAACAAAAATCCCAATTGTGACGCATGTGCAACCGGATTTTTTTAGTTGTGACGCAAGTTGCGATTGGGAAAATATTGTCATATCTTACGATTTAGAAGTCAACAAGACAAGAGAAGGCCACATTCGGCTTAAAAAAACAGATTCCGCTTTACGTATCTAATGAAACTGGAGTAACTAAAATAGTTGATAATCAGCACGCTTACGTCAATCGAACTAGACACACCCTAAAAACAAACAACATCTCGATTGTAAGTGGATTTGATAAGCTCCGATGATGAATTTGGGGATCAATTGCATTGATAAGCAAGAAACTAAACGAAAATTTGGATACTTTTTGGTAGGGAAACATTCTAGTGACATGTAGGTTCTTAGACATTAGTTTTCCATTCATGTACCTGGCAATGTTATTGGAGCCAGATAATCTCCGCTTTACTGACAGTAGGATGATAAATGGTCTGTCATATACACATCTACTATATTAGTCATCCATTTATTCAGAATATTATGATTCATTTCTATATTAATAAATGATAGGATTATTTCATGGATCATATCCATTCAGAGTCGCTTGTGGGCCAGTTCAAATCATGTAGGGGTTGTCTGGATTTTGGGCTATTTCCCAGGAGAATTTTGGAATTTGGTTTAAGTTCGAATGATCGAACCAAAAGGAAGTACTCGTCGTCTAAATGACCAATAAACAGTTAAGCGTTCTGAGGGTCCTTACTTCCATGTTTATTTCAAGAAAGAAATCGTTGCATTGTGTTAAAGAAAAAATTGATGAGCCTTGATGATGAATTTGGGATCAATCGCATTGGTAAGCAAGCAACTAAGCTAAAATTTGGAGACTTTTTGGTAGGTAAACAGTCTAGTGACATCTAGGTTCTTAGTTTTTCGTCCATGTGTTCATGTACATGGAAATGTTATTGAAGATTGGGCAGCTAGGGAGAGCGCAACTTGGATATCCGCTGCCGTTGGGAGATTACATATGTACTGGTTGAAGGAGGGTCCTAGGAACCTCTTTGAACAGTTGCGCTGGAGCAGAATGAGCATGCTTAGGGCTAATTTGGTTGCAAGGGGAATATATCCTAGGGTTGTAATCCCACAAGGGGAAGTTCCCTGCGCGTAGGGGATCCCCCTCCCCACGGGGAGATATCCCATGTGAGTTTGGACAACAACGGGGATGTAATCACGATCAGATGGAGGCACTACTAGGGACGGTAGCTGCAAACATAATACGCACACACTAATCTTGTTTTCGCTGATTCCTGAATTCCTACATCATAAACGCAGAATTTGGAAAGAAAACAACTTGGAGATAGTCCTTGAAGCTTTTTCGCTGTATAAACACTATTCCAATTACATCATGTTCTGAATAATATTGCACTGACTGTCAGTTCCCCGAGAGTGGCAGCATTGAGATCAAACATGGCCTAAACAAAATCTTAAACACATCGAAATAGACAATCCTATAGTCTATAAGAACATGCTCCACTTACTAGTAATGATGAGTGAATTTGACACTACTGCATATTTGCAAAGTATGATCTACCCAAAACATAGAACTGGAAGCAGTCATACTCACTTTTTCTGTTATCTAGATATGTGATGCTCCAGGCTGACTCGTACAAGAACTCGGAGACTCCTAGCAGAGATGTAGTACAAAGATAGCAAATGAAGAATTGTTTGCATAAGTAGTTTGCCTCGAAAACAACTACACCTGATCGTACTATGACTCCAAATTTACCCAACAGAACATTTTCACATCCATGCTTGCTATATACACACATGCATATTAGATCTGTTCACTTATGGGATTGAAAATAAATGTGCCACCAGCCGATCACACTCTTCTAAGCTGCATGACAAACATTAGCTTGATGTACGTGATCTTATACGAACTTCTTCGCAAGACAAAAATAAATAAATAAGCTACACTCCCTATTCAATGGAAGCAAGCATACAATATTGCTGGAACAAATACACTCTGCTGGTCTTATCGAGAATGAAGAAGTTGTAACTTGCTATACTTTCTTCTAGATGTAGACATGCAAGCTTATAAGCATAATTGTTGTTTAGAGCTTCAGCTTTTGGCAGGTAGAAATGGTACTGAGCTGCGCAAATTGTAATTGATGCTTTGCCGTCCTTGGACTCGTCGGGCTCAACAGGTCATCTCAGTGACCTTCAGACCTGCAGGTAACCAATATGTCATTAGCTAAATATAGTGAGATTTTAGCTTGTATTGTTGGTTGCATTAACATCCTACAGAATTTTTTTTTTATGAATAGAGGAAAAGAAAAAGGATTTGTGGATCTGGGCCTACATGTTCATCCTGAGGCCAGCATCAACGATGGTGAGCAGAGGAACAAGAGGAAGAGTAGGCTCGGCTTACCTAGTGGCGGCGGATCTGGTGGCGCTGTGCTCGTCGGTGAGGACCGGTGCCCATGCAGTAGTCCAAGGAGGAGGACGAGATCGACAGAGGCACCGCTCAGGCTTGCCGATTCATAGCCGGAGAGAGGCAGATGAGTTCGGTGGAGGCGTCGCTCGCTCCGTCGTCTCCTCTCCTCGGTCGCGAGAGCAAGTTAGGGGTTTCCTCCCCGACCTCTCGAGGCGTGGAAGCTCCTCCCGGGGAAGGGCCGCGGAAAGGGCCGGGCTACCACCCCTCGCGGGCGTCCAAACAGGACGGTGGACATCCCGGGGTCGATTAGGCCCGTGGTTTCACCACCCAGGGAAAATGCTGGGATCCCGGGAGGATCCCCTGCAACCAAATTAGCCCTTAAAGGGTGGGGCTATACTGCTTTTTGCCAGACGATGCGACGTGGGTTGGGTTGACGGCTTCTTCTTCAATGTGATGTAGGTTCTTAGTTTGTCGTTCATGTGTTCACGTACCTGGAAATGTTATTGGAGACAGATAATGTTCGCTCTACTGACAATAGGATGATAAATCATGTTTCATGTACGCTTTACTGACAATAGGATGATAATGCAACGCTTGATCATTCCTCTTCAACATTACAATCGACGTGTACTGCCTGAAATCATCAACTACGAGCAAGAAGTACTTGTTACCACTTGGGGTTGCCGGTGTAATTGGGCCACACAAGTCAGTAGTCACCATGGACAAATTCGAGCACTTCGCTTGCCCTGTAGCCCACTTCACGTGGGAACGGTGCCCGTTGTTGCTTTCCAACAGGCACCCGTCGATCACATAACTGCTCGACATGCACAATGCTAGATATCCCATGAACCATACTCTGTTATCCAAGTTGGTACAACAATTGGAAATTGAAATGTCCATATTTTGCGTGCCACTTCCATGTCGTGTCCTTCAAACTCGACAATAAACAAACTAGATCAATTATGTTTAGGTTCAAGATACAAATACAATTATGTGTCTTTTCACCTTCAACAAGAGCATCCTTATCGATCATAGCCCCACAACTAGCCATCCTCTAAAACAATCTTGCAGCCATGTTCCTCCAGTTGACCGAGACTGATGATATTGCTCTTCAACTTCGGGACGTACTACACATCTGTCAGCATCTTATGCTCACCACTTCGAGTCTCAAATAGAACTGCCACGTCCCTTTATGCTGACCATTGAACCATCTCCGGATCGCACCGTTCCGCCTATGGCTAAGTTCAACTCGAAGAACTTTGATCATAAGATTGCTGGCGCCCGTATCGGGGTACCACACATTGGTTGTTGTTTTGGGTCATAACTTGTCATAGAGGAAGACCTTCTCCTCGACTCACCCCACATGCTCCATGGCTTCTCCATGAGAATCTACCAGTTTCTCTTCCATCAGCTCATAAAATTCCATATGAGAAGATGTACGCCATTATCATCTCCTTTTGCGGCCACTAGGGTTGTCTCCTTGAGAGGCTTTCGGCACTCAGATTTAAAGTGCCCAAACAAGTTAAAGTTGTGGCAGCGTACCAAGCGCTTCTCGATTTTCATTTTTGGATTCTGCTTCTATTTCCTATCGCCACTTCCGGTGTTACCCTTCGAGCGGTGATCTTCCTTCTTGCCACCACCAATGGACGTACCATGATTATTGTACTCAGCTGCAACCATTTCTTGTAGCCGGCTGCGCGTGAGCATTAGAACCTCGTCTTGCTTCCCATCGCCTATGTTAGCTTCATCCTCTCATCGTGAGGCTTGTACCTCCCGACAAGATCATCTATTGTGAGGGTCGATCTTTGATACTATTGACAAGTAATGTGCAGTCACTGCTCGGAGGAAACACCGCACGACTGAGATCTCTTTGAGCTTCTCGGCGAGCATGTGAATTCCATTAACCAGGGGCACCACCATGGTTGTGAACTGCTCCACAGACTCATCGTCTCCCATCCATAGGTTCTCGTAGGATATCATCATTATTTGCACCGAATCTTCTCGCACCCTCTCGTGCCCTAACTGCAATGCCTGATGGTTTCCCACACTTCCTTTCAGTTTACTTAGAGATTAGATGCTGCATCCAATCCATCGCCATAGCTGAGTAGATGGCTGAAGCCGCCTGAAGATCTTGCCGGTGCTGCGCCCCGTCCTTGTTGAACTCGTCGTCGCCGGGGTTGAGATATCCCAGACCCCGTGCAACTCCATTGCACATTGTATTATTGCTTCCCAAGTTCCGTAGTTCCCGCGGTTCGCTGTGGAACCGCAGTAACTACGATGATGACGACGTCGACAACGTAGCTTGTAAAGGCACACCTGACATCTGCTAGCGCTTGTAAAGTACAGATTGAGCAAACCAACAATATATACAGGGCATAGTAGACCAATACGGATTGCATACCATCTGCTAAACCAAATTTGAAGCTATACAAGGCAAAGTAGACTTATAAGGCCTATCATGAATCACGATTGCGATCCTTATTGGTCTAAGTTTCTGAACAATATACCATGCATCTTGCTAGCAAACAACAACTACCTCACACTAGCTCCCTCTCAAAGAAGTAGACCACCAGTCCACCATGTCTAATAAAAAAGAAAAAGAAAACATAAATACAAACTTGTACTATGAAGCTCAGAGATGAGCGTTCAAGGCAAAGGTATTGACACTTTTTTCGATAAAGGGCATTTTCATTACTAAGCATCCTTAGGAAAAGGTATTGCCACTATAGTCATCAGCCATTTTGAAATGAAGGCAAAATCTTTACCTTATCCATTAATTAAGAAGCCCAGTTTATCTCATCAGCCATATATATGTACTCAAGTCCGTGGACGAATCAAGCTTTAATGTCAGAGCACCGGAGCTAACTCCATACCTCGTAGGCACTACAGGAATGGTGCTCTATGCCGACGGCCAGAGGCATATGTACTCAAGTCCGTGGACGAATCAAGCTTTAATGTCAGAGCACCGGAGCTAACTCCATACCTCGTAGGCACTACAGGAATGGTGCTCTATGCCGACGGCCAGCGGCTACGCCGACGGCTTTTTGTCGGGGCCGTCGGCGTATAGCCCGCGGAGGCCAGCCCTCCAACTTGGCCGTCGGCGTAGAAAAAGCCCTCGGCGTAGCCAGGCTACGCCGACGGTCACCCTCGGCGCACAAAAAGCCCTCGACGTAGGCCTCTCTATGCCGACGGCATTGCCCTCGGTATAGATATTTGATCTATGCCGATGGCATTGCCCTCGGCATAGCTCCTTTTTGATTTATGCCTACTCATCGTTTTGATCATAATTTTGTATTTTAAGTCGGATTTTGATGTTCTTTAGCTCGTTTCGAAGAGGATAAGGAGATCTACATCATCATACACATTTTTCAAGCTGAGTTTTTTCAAGTTATTTTTATAAATATCATTTTTCATTTTCTAAATGTCAAAAACGACTTTTTTTGTGAAGCAAGTACACAAAATATGATGCAAAATGGCCCCATCAAATTTTCACACAAAGTTGTTCATATTTAAAGTATAATATAAAAAATATTAGTAATTTTCTCCCTTTCTACGTAATTTCGAACATTTAAATGACTTTATGCCGATTTTTCGAATTCAAATTTGAACTACAAGTGTGTGATAGTTTGCTCTGAAATTTTTCCAAAAATTTAAAGTACACAAGTAGTGATTATTTCATAGAACCATCAATAGTTTTGGAAAAATCGACTTCTTTCAATGAATAGACTTGTTGAACATTTTGACCATGTTTTCGAATAACTCAAAGAAAATAAAGAAAGTCTCAAAAAAAGAAATACTTTGGCATAGAGTCCTCTTATGTGTACTAGTTGACAGGAAAAATTATAAACTTGATTTTTGTCAAATTTTACAGAAAATCACTTCACAAAAAGGTCTATCATCTATAAACATATATAGGTTTCAAGTCAAACGACCAAGATATGACCATTTCCGTGGCATAGTTTGTGATAATGTGCCCATATTTGGCAAATATGTGTATCTTGGAATGGGCAACAATGTTACCGAACAGAGTTTTTTCAAATTGTTTTTATAAATATCATTTTTCATTTTCTAAATGTCAAAAATGACTTTTTTTGTGAAGCAAGTACACAAAATATGATTCAAAATGGCACCAATTCAATTTTCACAAAAAGTTGTTCATATTTAAAGGATAATATAGAAATATTAGGAATTTTCTCCCTTTCTTCCTAATTTCGCACATTTGAATGACTTCATGCCGATTTTTCGAAAGTAATTCAAATTTGAACTACAAGTGTGTGATAGTTTGCTCTGAATTTTTTCCAAAATCATTTTAAAGTACACAAGTAGTGATTATTTCATAGAGCCATCGATAGTTTTGGAATAGTCATAACTTTGTCATTTGGCTTGAAACTTATAGATGTTTATACCTGATAGACCTTTTTTTGAAGATTTTTTGAAAAAATTGTCAAAAATCAACTTTATCATTTTTCATAGCAACTAGTACACACAAAAGGACTCCATGCCAGAGGATATTTTTTTTTGAGGTTTTTTTTTCACTTTATTTGGTTTTTTTCAAAAAACAGTCAAAATGGCCACCATGACTATTCATCGAAAGAGGTCAATTTTTTAAGTTTGTCGATGTTTCTGTGATGCAAAAGATTATATGGATGTCATATTTGAATTCCTAGTCGACTTATGCATTTTATTTGTCAAATTTCGATTTACGGATTTAAAGATATAAATTATTCCATATTAAATGTAAACGGGAAAAAATAAAATAAAATTTATTTTATTGTTATTTATTCAAAAAATATTATGACATAATCATTATTATTTATTCAAATAGATTTTTTAAATTTAAACTTTATAAAAGTGTAACATCATGATCCAGGTGTTAATATGATTGATATATAGGATACTAATATCAGTAAGTCTAACATCTCATTTGGAAGCTAATTTGGAAAGAACATAAAGGTTAAGCATGCTGTGGCTGGAGCAATTTAAGGATGGGTGACCCAGTGGGAAGTTTGACCAGGGTAAGTCATTTGACCTGAGATTAAGTGTGTAGCTAAGTGGGAAATTTCGGAATAGAATTAATTTTTTTTAAAAGGATTAACAAATTTGAAAAATAATTTTTTAAAAAATTAAAAATTTGGAAAAAAAAAATATGCCGACGTGTCGGCGTAGGGAGAGCTATGCCGACGGCAAAGCCGTCGGCGTAGCCCTACGCCGACGGCTTTTAATACGCTGACGGCAAATATGTCTACGCCGAAGACATATTACGCCGACGGACGTACGCCGAGGGCAGCCGTCGGCGTAGCGTGTGCCGAGCGCTTTTCTTCCTATGCCGACAGCTAAAAACCGTCGGCGTACTGCCTGTTTCCTGTAGTGAGGTGTTCTCCAAGATGGTAAATGGTCTGCAATGCCATTGTCTTAGACTCTTAGGGTCATAGTTATCTTCCCACGAATTTGCTAGTTATCTTCCCACGAATTTGCCATTTTCCCCTCGCGTTCTTTGTTTCCACGTTCGTGTTCATCCATTTTTCCCCCTCAAATCTGTGAAGATCGGGCCAACCCTACATCATATGGTATCAGAGCAAGGGGTTGCCAAGGATTTGCCTTAAAATATGAAAACCACGGGCAAAAAATTAAAAGAACAAAAAAGTGCCGCGCGGCAAGCCGCGCCGTTCGAATCTAGTACAATTATACACAACACTAGCTCCCTCTCACAGAAGTAGACCACCAGTCCACCATGTCTAATAAAAAGGGAAAGAAAAGCATAAATACAAACTTATAGAGCGTTCGAGGAAAAGTAGTCATCCGCCATATATCTGTACTACTCGAGTCCGTGGACGGATCAAGCTTTCATGGCAGAGCGCCGGAGCGAACTCCATACCTCGTAGGTGTTCTCCAAGACGGTAAACGGTCTGCAATGCCATTGTTTTAGGGT
Organism: Puccinellia tenuiflora; assembly: GCA_012064385.1. Lineage (NCBI taxonomy): Eukaryota > Viridiplantae > Streptophyta > Magnoliopsida > Poales > Poaceae > Puccinellia > Puccinellia tenuiflora. The sequence goes on along the minus strand of QRDG01001222.1, from coordinate 462,766 downwards.
CGTAGTATCCTAACGCCCTTCCCGTGCTGAGAAGTATCCTTCCGTCTTTGGGATCAACAGCCAAGAGTGTAGTCTCATGTGAAGAGTACATGTGTTCATATCCTCGGAGCTCGATGCGGCCCCAAATTGACCACAAACCACCTCTCAACGTCCAAACATCGATGGCATTTGCTCTGCTGTCCGAGCTCAAGATGCAGATCTTACCTTGGAACTCGATGATAGACGTGATCGGCCGGTCGTTGTTGCATGGAGGCCCTGGCAAAACCTCGAATTCCCGTGTGCCAATATCGAGTGCCACTAGTTCACACCTTGCCGACGATGACTTGGGATCTACCATCCAGTAGAGTTTTCCATCGGCATAGGAGGGCTGCATGTCAGCCACTGGCCTTGGTGGAGGGGTGATAGAAACCCACGACGTGCTATCGGTGTGTTTGATGTAACAGTTGAGTTGGTAATCTCGAGAACTCTTACCGTCATAGCAGACAAGACGTACTAGTACGTGCTTGTTCGTCCGTAAATCATACCCTAATCCTATTCTGCCAGCAGAAAGCAGGGAAGAATTGTTTTTAACTCCTTCATTGTCTAGAAATATATAGTTGCAAAGGTAGTCGAGGCAGGAAGAGTTGTTCATGTAGCTGGCGAGTACAAGGCCGTGGCAAGGCTTGGAACACACTATCCTTGAACTCCCGCTGCGAAACAAGAAGTGCATAATCTCGTCTTGCACCATTTCGCAGAACTCCAGAGGGTAGAACATGTTCAAGAATGGATGGACAAGCCTGATCTGGAGGCTCTTGCCTAGATTTGAGTGGAATGCGTGCATCTGTGTGAATCGATCGCTCTTGATCACCGCGTGCCATTCTTTGCACACGGTCATCGAAGCAACCACCGACTGCGCCGGCATCCACTTGAGGACATCTGACCATGCCTTTCTCCATGGCGATGAGAAGATGATCTGCTCGCTCGTGTAGCCTACGGGCACGAGGCTCTCCTCCAGCAAGCCCACGGTACCTTTGTAGGAAATTGCAGTTCCACCTGTGGTTATTTCTGCCGGCGAGACCAGCATCTCCGGAACGCCGCCACCGTGAAGGTCGAACGCCAGCACTCCTTCTTCGGTGGCGAACATAATCTTCTTATTTCCGCTGCCCATCTGGTAAATTTCCAGCGGGGAGACCCAGTGTAACCGTAGCAGATCAAGTTCGGGCTTGCTAGTCTGAGGCTGCAGGACGCGATAGAGCTTCTCCCATTGCCGGCCCCCTGCCTTGCCCTCGCGGCACGTCAGCCGCCAGATGCAGTAAGGGTCGACGCCGGTACGAGGCCGGCGGTCATGGAAAACGCAGAGACACAAGCATCCGTCGAGTACCGTCAGGTCGAGCGGACTATCAGCGTCCTGTGCCGCCGGGGGCACTGTCAGCGAACCGAAGATCTCGCCACCGACGTCGAAGGTGACGATATTAAGAGAGCCACTTTGTTGCTCGATGAGAAAGTGTAGGTATCCGTCGCAGAACGCGGCGGCGGGTGACTGCACGGCGGCGTACGAGGGAGGCTTTTGAGCGACCACTCTCCAGTGTGCCGACACGTCGAGCGTGAAGACCTCGCAGCAGGAGGTGGAGTGGTCGGAATAGAAGAGCCGCACCACCTTGTGCTCCTTGGTGGCTGGGCTGTAGCCGAGGCCGTAGGCCACTCGGCTGCGCCGCCGCTCGAAATCTTTGCTGTCAGGGAGACGCAGGAGCTCGCCGGTGCTTGGGTTGCAGACGTAGTGGACTTTGTGGGGTTGTCGGCGTTGCAGGATGAGGCCATGGCAGGGCTTGGTGAGGACCTCGACATGCAATTTTGTGAAGAAGAGTTTGGGCACCGGCTGATGATTGGCCTCGTGAAGGTGGAGTTCGACGAAGGGAGCGGAGGTGAGCGTGGCAGCCCAGGAGCGCGACAAGCAGCGGAAGCGGCGGACCGACTTGGCCGGCAGCCGGGCGAAGATCTCCAAGAGGATATCTTCCGGTACCGTCGTCATCGACCAGAGTGTCGTGGAGGCGCCATGGCTGTTTTTGCTCCGTTTGGTCGTCGCCGGTGTCTGCAGCATGTCGTCCCTCAAGCGTTTCATGTCGCCGCGCGGCCGGTGTCTCTTGTGTGGTTTGCTATCGATGGCATCACGGGCCGGACCCCGTCGTGCTTTCATATAGGCTGGTGGCCTATATGAACCCGAGTCGGTCTCGTGTCGCTAATTGGTTCAACGGCGCGTATTATACTCGGCTGCGTGTCACACCCCGTGGCTGCCAGTGATCACCGGAGCGTGAGGAGGAGGATAAACCGCTTGTGGAGAGCGGCCACCGTAAGAGATTACCACTTGTGGAGAGTGGCCACCGGAGAGGTAGGAGACGGGAGGGAGGAACGGGAGCAACCCGATTTCTGTTTCTGTTCTTCCTTCCCCTTCTCTTCGCTGCTCTGTTTCCTCTTGTACATACCCATCCATACACAAGCCCATTCCACTTGGCCCATGGACCATGTCCGTGCAGCCCATCCTGGCAGGGGTGTGACATTACCGGCCCCAAAAAACATTGCTTGCCCCCAAGCAATGGCTTGCACAGGTCGCAACAATCTCGAATTTCTGCATAGTATCTTCTTCTCGGCCATGAAGTCCAGTGACACACCTCGCTTGCCCTTAATGTGAGTTCTGGAACCAAATTCTTTAAGACCCCGGGATCCCATTGTTTGAATTGAAGCTTGTTTGCAAATTGTGTCAAGATAAAGAAGCCACACCACTTGCACGACTCTTGTTCCACTCGTGAAAGCCAGACCATGACACCGCTTTCACTAGTCCTGTTCCCAAGTTGCTCCCAGCTAAAGGATGTTGACAATGAATTATCTCCCTTGCCGGCAATGATTATCACCTCACTACGTTGTTGTGGCGGCACTTCGATTTGCACCCACTCTCTGAACACCACCTGCAATAGTACTGCCATCATAACACACATCCATGGACTAAAACCATTGCGGTCCCATGATGGCCAATTGTGTAACATCGAGTGCACTCTTTCCATTCCCTCATTGCTGAAACTGAAGCTTCTTGGGGAAACACCTTTGTACAAATTTATTTGTACTATTAATACTGCAATTCCATGCATACGTTGTTGGCAATGTGTAAGGAAATAGGTAAATGCTTGCAGATTGCTTCCCAAAAGCATCAGATCCCAGTGGTACGTACTAACATGATCAACCTGTGATAATTGCACAGCTGCACTAGTTGTTCTCAGACCAATGGAAGCCACTATATGTACATCAAAGAGAACAATTGGCATGTTTTCTTCTGCAAGGGTGTACCTGTCCATCTCCACATCTCTCACTAGCGTTTTTGAAGCTGCCTGATCCCATGGTAACTGCCAGTCTAAATACAGTAACAGAAACTCATGTTTTCCTCGATCCCATGGTAAGCTAAGTGTAGCATTAATTTTTCCCTGTTGTTGCATCTCTCTCAACAGTAGCTGCTGCAACATGCCTTCTTCTGATGGTAGTAGAGGCAGTACTAGTCCAACTCCACCTAGTCCAGGTTGTTTACTCTCCCTTGACAATGGTTGCTGCAGCTTGACCTCTACGAACGAGACCAACCCAACATCACATAATCCAAGATCTAAATATCTGCCATTGTTAACCTTTCCTTCAAGCTCCTCATTAGTTCCTGTAACATGCTCTACAGAATTTGTCTCAAGCTCCAGAAACAAGGATAAGCCTCCAACATGGGTGACCACCTCATCAGCCATTCTATTGCCAATGAGAGGTGTAGCATTCGAGATGCTTTTGACGCCCACTGGAATGGCGGTGACAGATGCCGTGGGGCTGAAGTCAGTGGCGTCGAGCAGCGGAGTCTCGGAAGAACTTGAACTCACTGCCAGCATGAATGCCAATTTCTGCACGCCATTGTCGCCATGGCTACATTGCATCGAACAGGTGGTGGGTGTCAACATGTTGAACTTGAGGTCAATGTACGACTTCAGCTGCTTGTCCAGCAAGGGCTCCAGGGGCGTGAGAAGCGCTGCTTCTGTGTTTACCAAGGACGGGAACACAGCCGCAGTATGGTTTGTGCCGCCATTGACGCCCAAGTCGATGGTCGAACACCTTGTGGGCGCGGATGAAGCGAGGACCGTGCCCATGTGTAGGGCATCAACAGCCACGGCCCTAGGCTCCGAGATGGTCGAGGATGACGAGGGATTGGTCCTCTGCTGCACCAGCACTCGATCCGGCACGAACACCGGTGTGGTTGCGGCGATGGGCGCGAGCGCCGCCGTCGTCTTCTTCAAATTCACTAGCATCTCGTCCTGCCTTGCGGCTATGCGACGCAGCATCACGTTGAGATCGTCCAACCTCTCCTGGATGGCGCTCATGGTCGCTGCCGTGGTTGTGGTCGCCACCACCATCGCCTCAAATCGATTGGGAATTTTTTTTTGTGGGGAATTTTCTGGGATTTTTGTGGCTCTGATACCAAATGTCACACCCCGTGGCTGCCAGCGATCACCGGAGCGTGAGGAGGAGGATAAACCGCTTGTGGAGAGCGGCCACCGTAAGAGATTACCACTTGTGGAGAGTGGCCACCGGAGAGGTAGGAGACGGGAGGGAGGAACGGGAGCAACCCGATTTCTGTTTCTGTTCTTCCTTCCCCTTCTCTTCGCTGCTCTGTTTCCTCTTGTACATACCCATCCATACACAAGCCCATTCCACTTGGCCCATGGACCATGTCCGTGCAGCCCATCCTGGCAGGGGTGTGACACTGCGGAATTTGCTTCCCTTCGATCTACCGAAGGCCTTGATCGATTCTCTCCTCGTCTCCTCCTTTTCCCTTTTTCTCCCTACAGCTTGCAGCGTGGTCCCATCCTTTTTCCCTTTTCTGGCTACACGGTTTTTATTTATTTTAGGAAACATACAAAACCAAATGTCCATTATTTTGACAAAGAGAAAAAAAATTAGCGTCTGTGCCTATGCTTTCCTTTAGTTTTAGTTGTGCTCAGCCTTCCCCACAATCTTAAGTTTTGCTCACTTTTCCCCACTGTCTTGTCTGAAACCTTCATAAATGCTCAAACTGGACGCCGTCGGGTCAATGGTTTGACCGTTAACTGCTGACGAGTGGGGTCGCGTCGGACTGTGTCGCTCGTTGGACCTAACAAGTGGGGTCGTGTAGGACAGTGTCGCTTGTTGGACCGTTGGGCAACGGTTCTATGGCTCTGTCCCTTGGGTCGCGATTTCGTGGTTGTGTCCGTTGGGTTGTGTTTAGTGATAAATTAATTTGTGCGCTGGTGCAGCCTGATATGCATGCGACGACATGGTGCAACCTGCAGTGCATGCACCCCCGTCTACCTCTTCGTGTACACTCCAGCTGTGCCGCCCCCTTCTCTTCTTCACCAAAAGCTAGCCAAAGCAAAACCGAAGCAAAGATGCAGTACAACACAACGGCTCACCTTGCGCATGCCACCCACCATGTCGAAGAGGCGGTACCCCGCCAGCGTCGTCGTGGAGACCATGCTGCGTGTTTGGGCGATATCTAGGTGGAGGGGTGCTAGGGAGTTGGCCGACTGGTTCCTCAGTGCGGGCTTTTCACACCTCCAACCAGGCTCGCCGATCATGTTACGCCTCAAAGAAATGCGTACTCGCCCATTTTAGTAACCGCGTTTACGCCTACTATTCTTCTCTCACACGCAAAATGGTACCTCCATTCTTCTCTCGCATGACTAATGGGCTTAACAAAGCCTTCAAACCACTTTCCCTCATTTATACTGCTTTGTCATTACTCCTGATACAACTATGGACACAACCCTAAGTCAGAGGCTCCCTTTTAGACAATTTCCATATGCTCATGTCTCCTAAAGCCTATGAAGAATTTCATCAGTTTGAAGAGATTATGCATGCTTCTTCACAGAGCAATGAGCCTGACAAATGGACCTACCCTTGGGGAGTTAACTTCTCAGTCTCTAAAGCATATTCACTTCATGGATTTAAATTATACTGAGCAAATTCCACAAGCTTTAGCTCGGCTAAGTAGCTCTTGTTGTCAGCAGAAGCACAAGTTTTTTTTCTGGCTTCTTTGATAGGACCGACTAAGCACAAGGGACCTTCTTCGGAGAAAGACAATGATTTTACCAGGCTACTCCTGTGTCCCTTGTAACAGGAATACGCCTGAAACTAGAACACACCTATTCTTTGAGTGTTGTTTCGCCCAAGCATGTTGGCATTACATTTGCCCCTATCTCTAGATCTAGGAATTTAATTTTCGGTGTTCAAATTTCAACCAACATAAAACATATAGGTGAAAAATTGAAAATGGTTCATGATTTCACGCAAACAAAAGTATAAGTTTGATGTTTGACCTTGATTTGGACTTGAAACATGACGTATACATGCTAAGAAATAGCACAAATGATGCATATGGCCACATTACACTATATATGAAATTGTTTTTTACAATTTTTTGGGTATACAGCTGAACACTCTTGACCAATTGTGGTTCCGTCCCTGGTTACAGTCGGCCTCAATCCATGTCGAAGCAATTGCCATGATCAAGGATAATTTTCATCGGCCTTTCTTTATGGAACCCTATGCTCTTAGCCTATATGGAAGACACGGAATGCGGATTTTTTTTAATGACATCTGGCCAAGCCTTTAGAGGTGCAGGGCAATTTTGAAGCGTGGAATTAGATGGTTGAAACTCTGGGCAACCAGATAGAAATTTCTGTATTTTGTTGCCTAGGTTGATATCTTTATGAGTAAAAAGTCTGAAAAAAACCTTGATGTCGTAGACGGTGTAGGAAATGAACCCCGGACTCCTGATCCCGGGAATCAACACCCTAGACTCACGGATCCCGGTCAATCTAAACCCTGGCCCCGTTTGGTTGCACTAGTAAGAAAGGATCCCGACGGGAATCACTTAGCGTTCTCACTGACATCTCTGGCCCACATGTCAAATTTATATTCATCATCCCGCTCTCCCGTCAGCTTGTTTCACCACGTCGTAGTAGGAAGCCCGTCGCCGGCGTCCCCGATAGCCGCATCACCAGTACGCAAGGAGGCAGGTTCCCGAGGCCCCTCGCCATCGGGAGTTGACGAGCCCATGCGAGGAGGCGTGGAAGAGCAGGAGCAGCGTCAGGGCGGCCAGCGCGGCGGTCGTGGGCCACGGCGGCGTCGTTGGCGCAGGGGTGCTCGTGGGCCATGGCGGCGTGGTGGCTGGGCTAGGTCGTCGTGGTTGATGGGCGTCGGCGGCAACGTCGTGGCGTGTTGGCGACGACGGTGTTGGCTGCAAGAGAGCTCGTGCGGCGGGGATGGCGACGAGCTGGGGAGGGCCGACGCTACTGCTTGTGGGCCGTATCTAGTGGGCAAGCCGGCGGCGGCTTTTCTGGGCGAGCCGGCGGCCATGGGGGCAGGGGGAGTCGGCCGTGGGGCTCGGGAAGAGGCGCAGCGCGATGATGCCATGGCTCTGAGGGGCGAGATGCGGCTCAGCTCTTCCATGATTCTGGACGATGGGGAAGACATAAGGTGGGCCCGAGGACGATGGGGAATTATTGTGACAAACTGTTGCAAACTGGTTCAGGGTATAGATTAACCAGGATCCGTGAGTCGAGGGTGCAGATTCCCGGAATTAGAAATTTGAGGTTCGATTCAGACACCGTCTACAATTTGAAGGTTTTTTTCAGACTTAACTCTATCTTTATTTGAACACTATGACACTCGTATAGCTTTTTCCTTTCTTTAAATGTGTACAAATCTCTCTTACACGCCAGGAGAGTATTGTTGTTTTCCGTCAAAAAAGAATAAGAAGACGTGATTTGTCGGGTAGCCGAATTGGCTGCCTGCTTTGCTAAGTCAACAGACACAAGATAGATGGGTTAGAAAGTCGTAGTAGAACTAAAAAGGTATAAAAAGATTGCCAAGCGCATATGTAATGCGCTCGTTGTGTTCTTGATAGCCCTACCGATAATTGGTTTAATTAAATATTCCATTGTTTTTTGGTTCGCAAAGTGCACATACCGTGCACGGGGCCACCAGCGCACGAGTCTCCTCGTGCTCGGGGTGTGCCTCCATTGGGCACGCAGCCTCGCGCTTTTGTCAGGAACGGCATATCGGGCATCTCCTTTTCCTCTTCTTGTTTCCAATACTACTCCAATTTGCATGGATTTTGCGAGCTGCTTTGTACGGAGATTTTTTTATTTTTCTTTAGAGAAAAAGGGTACCGCCCCGGTTCCATTAAAGAAACCAACATACAACCAGTCACAAGTTTTTCAGCACATTCACCAGCACCCATCTGGGGGGTTGTACGGAGAATTCGAGTCTGGTTTCCATGATCTCGGGCCATTGACAATTTGGAACATCGTGATTCTTACAGAAACGGTTCGTACACGAACACGACTCAAAACTCACAAGATCACGCAAACAGACACGCGTCTGACCGACAAATCCCTGCCCGGCTACCATCCGATCACCAGAACCGACGGCCCAGATCATCCCCTCCTCCGCCCGGAGACCGGCTTCCACCACGACACCGTCACCGAACCAGACCAGACCACCCAACGCACGCGGACCGAACGTGCCGGGGCCGGACCCCCAAACCGGGGGTGTCCCTGTCAGAGCCGGCCACCCCACGCAACGCAAACCCTACCCTATCCGTCTCTGCTTCCTCCTCCTCGCTCCTCCTATATCAGCCACCCCGACGACCTCCGCCAGGCCACCACCACCACGACGAATCTCTCCATCCACCGCAACCAACCACAATCGTTTCCGAGGCCGAGGTTTTCGAGCGAGAGAGGCGGTTCCGAGGTTGCCCATCCCATGGATCGGTACCAGAGGGTCGAGAAGCCGCGGGAGGAGGCGCCCATCGGCGCCAACGAGATCCGCATCACCGCGCAGGGCCGCACCCGCAACTACATCACCTACGCCCTCGCCCTGCTCCAGGTAAACCGCCGCCCCCCGCCTCGATTGCTCGCTCGCTCGCTCGCTCGGCACCCTCGGTTCCAGGGAAGAGGGCGGGGAATCGATTTTTTTTTTTTTTTGATGTGTGGCGACTTTGACTTGGGGTTTAGTGTGGGTTCAGTGCGTGTCGAATCGAGAGGTGATTAGGGCATACAACTGCCGGGCCTTACTGTTCTTAATATATGATTGCGGTTATCAGCTTCGTTATTATGTTGCTAATAGGCGTTGGTTGACTAGTATTCGCTCTGTTATTCTGAAACTGTTTCAGGCAGGGACCGCTTTCCGTTGCGACGATTTGTTTATTGTTGTTGGTGTTGGTGGGTATGTAGGGTTTGCTTCCGAGATGCAACTTTTAGGAATCTTCTGCTTAGCTATGTTACCTAATCGAGTTTACAGTTCGGTATTGTGATTTTGTTTTTGCTGTTCCGTATGGGGCGTGGATGCATTAGAAGCCAGTAAAATTCACTAGTCAAAGTGCTCGTTGGTGCTTAAAGTTGTAGAACGATTATCTTGGGAAAAATATACTTCTTTCCAAGTACCTAAATCATCTTTTTTATCCATAACAGGACGAGGCCACAGATGAAATCCTTATCAAGGCTATGGGAAGGGCTATCAACAAGACAGTAGCCATTGTGGAGCTTCTCAAGGTAAAACGGGGACTTCATAATGCCACTTCTTAATACTTGATTGATACACCTTGCATTGCAGCTTTATTAATTATTCATGTTATCCCTGAGCAGAGAAGGATTGCTGGTCTCCATCAGAATAACTCCATCGAGTCGATCAATATAACTGACACCTGGGAACCGTTGGAAGAAGGCCTGAACATGTATGCACTCAGAAGTTTTTAATTTGTGGGACTCCTTTTAAGTTGGAACCAATAATGTGTTTTGACGCGATTATATATGTCCTTTTGACAGTCTTGAGACTACTCGCCATGTTTCCTTGATTACCATTACCTTGTCAAAGAAGGAGCTGGATACGTCATCTCCTGGGTTAGTAGGATCAAGCCTTTCCCCCTATTTTTATGTTTGTTGTTGAGCTGTACACATGATTTCCTGTCCTATGTATAGGAATCTAAGACATATACTTTTCAGTTGCTTAATGTTTGAAAGATCTGTGTAGTAAATTCTTGCTGCAATAACACTAGCCTTTTACAAAATAAATAGATAATCAAATGCTCCTTGTTTCCCGTAGTGACGATCTTTGTGAATTCCATTTTAATAGGGACACCTAGCAAAGTGCTAATTCTTCTCTTCATGACATGTATTTAACACAAATTTGAATTTTGTAGCTACCAGCCACCGATTCCTGCTGATCAGGTCAGGCCACCAACTGAGTTTGATCAGGATGCAGAGGACCTTCCAAGTGGCCGTGGAAGAGGGCGTGGCCGTCGTGGAAGGGGCAGAGGAAGAGGTAAATATCTGCCTGTTTACACTTAATTGTAATGTTGATATGTCTCTGAAAATTATGGATTATTATGGTTGGTCTTGTTCCTGTTTCCTGATTCTTCTATTTTCTTTACATTTGGACCATTGTGATACAGGGTTTAGCAATGAAGGCGCAGATTATGATGACGAGAATGGAGACTTCGAGGGTCCAAGGGGATATCGTGGCAGAGGGAGAGGAAGGGGTAGGCGTGGTTCCTTTGGGCCTGGAAGGGGTTATGCTGGTGATGGCTACGTAAATGAAGAAGCTGGTGGTTATCATGGTGGGGAGTATAACGCACCTCCTGCCCAAGGATATGGTTCGTTCTGTTTGAATTTCACTTATCTTCTCATCAATTTGTTTATTTTGAATCCAGTTTATTTTTTCCGTTTCTTGCTTATTGCTCTTTTAATTCTTTATTTGTTATTACTGAGCGTAGTACCATGTTTAGTGCATGTGTCCCTGCAAACTACTTACTACTTAGAAAGTAGTGATGTTCTGAATTGTTAGTCCCATGAATATTCTCTGTTACTTCTTTTTCTGCAAACTTCCTCTCTTTTATACTATATAGTAATTTAAGATATTTTTAAATAAAGCTTATAATTATTTATCTCCCATGCAGAAGGTGATAGGGAAAGGGGCCGAGGTCGAGGCAGAGGACGTGGTCGTGGACGTGGTGGGGGTCGTGGCCGTGGACCTCCTCCTCAAGAGTAGATTGGCTGGCCTGCCCAATCAACTATGGAATGCAACAACTCATCTTTGCTAGATTAATGCTATCTTCTGTTGTAACTTTATCTGGTTAGGTTTATGTTTAAAGTTGACAAGAGTGACTCCAGTGTGGGGGATGAGGCTAGTTATGATTTTGTAGCTAGGTTATTCGTCCATTTGCTTTTATATTAGACCTGGTATCATTACAACTGTGCATTGTAGCATCCTTAATGTGTTTATCATCAAATCTTAGCCCAGAAAGTTCGTTTATGACGTTCCACCACCGTTTTGTTCTGAGTGTGCAAAAAATTGTTGAACCCAATACCGATGGAAGAAAGATCTATGTTTCGTCTTTTTTGCTGGTTCGTACTGCGCCCCCCTGGCAGTATGTGATCTGGCGATAAAGACATGTCAAATTTTCTATATTTATTTATACCCCCATAGACACCTTTTTTCAGTTAGGTGTGCATCATTCAGTTCTTCAGTTTTGTTTTCGAACGCTTGGGTAGCGATGACCAATCCTTTGAGAACTGGAGATTGGTATAAAACCGGAGAAATTTCACTCAATTTAACAAGAGCTGACCTCTACCCAGAGCGGGCCATATATCTTTGGCTCTATGCCGGCAACGAGCCACCGACGAGTTTGGTGTCAGATGCACGTTACTTTTGAATTTTGAATTTAGTAGTGGTGAGCTTTGGAAGAGGTGGAAGAAAAGAACGAATATTGCGGCGAGTAGATCTTGTCGTGTTGGCAGACTGAAGTTACTCAACCCTCTCAAACCATCCTAACAAAAACATAAAACTACACACAGATCCTTGGGTATACAGAGACATGGTAACGTTGTTGCCGCAGCGGTTGGGAAGTCGTCAGTAAGATACTAAGGGCATGTACAGTAGCATCTAGTCAGCCCGTCTGTAAACTGTCCACATAAGAAATTAGAATAAGACGGTGAATTAGCGTTAAAATCGCTTGATTCCCGTTGTACCGATCGGGGCGTTCGTGGTGGGCCAAATCACAGCTCGTTTTTTTACGGAAACTAACTGCAATTAACCCTACAATTTCGTATTTTTTTTTTTCGATAAAGGGAGCCCCGGCCTCTGCATCAATTGATGCACACAGCCAAAACAATTTCGTATTTATAGACAGCAAAAAGATTTACGCGTTGTATAGGCTGTCTGTGCGATGTCTATATCTAGACGTGGAGAGCTTCTACAGACAGCATCGTCGAAACCAATGCACATGCCCTAAGATACCGACGACAATGACCCGAGGATCAGATTATCTTCCCAAACAAGAATGCGGAAGGACAAAATCGAGGATGCCTCCCGCCGGGTACCGGTCCGGCCTGTCCCCGGCAATAGAGGCACACGCAGAGGCCACGCCGGCGCAGTGCACGGACGCCAGCCGAGCTTCGACCTTGAAAAGAACGGCTACAAGACGCTATGGGCTGTGGTAGTGGAGGATTACATGGAACCGTAGCAGCAAGAGCCAACAGTGAATCACCCCCAATTGAGATTACATGATCAATACTTGGATATTGACGGTGATTGTTTCAAATTTAATTTTTGTTTTGATTCTCTCAATTGAGGTGCAGTATAATCCTTAACTAGTTATTTTTTTATTTCTAGCTCTAAAAAAATAAAGAAATCTACTCCCTCCGTTTCGATGATTAGGGCGTATATATTTTCGGAATTGCTAAGTCTCATGTACCTGATAATTACTTATGTCTCAGTCGATGCCTCTGACCGTCCTATCCTGCTATCCTTTGTGCGCCGAATTAGTTCATGTGTTTGCGTTCATATGCTACACGATACAAAGTTAAGCACACGCATAGGCCACGTGCAGACCATATGGGCCATATGTTTTGGGCCTTTTTTCTTTCCTGTTTTGTATATTGGTTAGGACTGTGTCTTGTGTATGTGGGATGGGCCTTTTTTTAGTGTAGTTGTATCTTTTTATACTCTAAATTGCACGCAAACATCTTAAAAAATGTAGACAATTCCTTACTATTACCCCTATCTAAAATGTGTAACATGTATACTTCTATATGACTTTTTAGAGGCGTGTAACTACCCACTTTAAAAAATGCAATATGGGATCTACATGCTATATACATTTTTTTCCAAAAGTGCTAGATATCATTTCCTAGATTTTTTTTCTTAGGTCTCGGTAGACAGAGCGAACGATGGGAGTTATGATTTCCAAACATTAAGTTTGTTTTCTGGTAACCGGTTGCTGTGGTTGGTTTTTTTTAGCACAGTAGACTTTGTAGGTATGTAGAAGGTATGTAGAAGTTTGTCGGCTTCTTGTGTTTTATTTTTCTTTGAGCGTTCACGCGCGAGGTGTGTGCTTTTCATATATATGTTTATGCGTGGCTGAGCTTTTCATCATCTTCATTCATTTTTATATTTTGTTTTGGAGGTGGGTTTTTCTTGAGAGACAAAAATGTGTGTTTGCAATGACTTTTTTGTGGTTTCTAGATGTATTTTTGTCGGATTTAAGAAAATAAGTAAACCAGTTCCACATTTCTTCTAGATTTGTGCAACTGGTTAGCTAAGTTATATTTGTCTGTCAGATTTAGATTTGGGCAACTAAACCCACCAGTTGCACATATCTTCGAGATTTGTGTAACTGGCATAAACTAACAAGTTGCATGTTTATTCGAGATTTGTGTAACTGGTTAGCTTACTTGCATAATTCTGTCAGTTCTGGATTTGGGCAACTAAACTAACCAGTTACACATTTCCTCGAGATTTGTGCAACTGGTCAGCTAAGTTGAACTTTTCTGTTAGATTTGGATTTGGGTAACTAAAATAACCAGTTACATATTTCTTCGAGATTTGTGCAACTGGTTAGCTAAGTTTCACTTTCTGTCAGATTTGTATATGGGCAGCCAAAACTAACCAGTTGCACATTTTCTTAGGCTTTAATTGCACTTTTCTGTCGGAGTTTAGCAACTAAACTAAAGAGTTGTACATTTCTTTAAGATTTGTGTACCTAGTTAGCTAAGTTACAAAAAAATCTCAGATTTGAGCAATTAAACTAACTGAATGCACATTTAATAGATATTTGTGCTACTGGCAGGTAGCTAGTAGTTGCACATTTGTTTCAGACTTGGGCTACTAGCTAGCGAGTTGCACATTTCTTCAAGATTTGTGCAACTGGGTAGTAGTTGCACAAATCTTTGATATTTTGGATTTGGGTAACTAAACTAATCGGTTGCACATTTCTTCGAGATTTGTGCAACTGATTAGCTATTAAATGCATATTTTGTCAAGAAATGTGCAACTAGAAACCAGTTTCCATATTAATTGCATTTTTCTTAAGAAACGTGCAACTTCAACTAGTTTTCTATACAAGTAGCACTTTTATCAAAGAAACATGCAACTCCAACTAGTTTTTAATACGAGTTGCATTTTTCTCAAGAAATGTGCAACTAGCAATCGGTTTCGATACGAGTTGCACTTTTCTCAAGAAACGTGCAACTCTAACCGTTTTTCTATACGACTTGCACTTTTCTAAAAAAAAAGTGCAACTCCAACCGGTTTGTAATACTAGTTGAAAAAGTGCGACTTGCAACTAATATCTCATACGAGTTACACTTGTCTCAAGAAATTTGCAACTAGCGATTGTTTTTCGACTCGCACTTTTCACAATAAATGAGCAACTCCAATCGGTCAAATGATTTTTATTTTTTATTTTCATCTTCATGTTTTATTTTTCGTTATTATGTTAAAAGTTGTGGAAAAGTTATGATATAGATAAAATTATTTATTCATGAAGATTTATTCAAAAAGTAAAATAAAAAGGTTTGTGCGATTTAAGAAAATGTTCCGTGGGGTTTAAAAAAATGTTCAAAGTTCACATGGCATGGAATAATTGCTCACGAGACTTTTTTTTTACTTATTAAAAAATTAAAAAAATCAGATGATTTCAAAAAACAAAAAGTCAACAGGAAATAGAAAAAAAGAAAAAAAGAAAATGGAACATAAAATGAACAAAAATAAAAAGCAAACTGGGAAAAGAAAAAAACAAATCTTTTATGGCCCGTCAAAGTTGCAAATCATCTAGGGCCAAGAGCAAGTCCATGGAAGTCCAATAATCATTAGTTCAGTACAACAAAATACTTTTTTTTAGAGTTAATACTTGTATTCAAACGTAGCAAACATTACAAGGCCAGATACAAGCAAAGAAAAAAACAAGGAGAATACAGAGGACGCCACTGATGTGGCTCGCCATCTTCAACCTCCAGATGTCCAACACACTCGATCTCCACCGCCGGAGACGACGAAGAAAGCAGCCGCCGGAAGCCGTCACCCAAGGAACGGAAGCACTCCTAGCCCGAAGGCGTTGATGAGCCGCAGCAACCACCAGCTCCGCCGAGCTGGATCTGAAGACGATGATAAACCATCGGCCGGGGACCTGCCCCAAGCACCTTCCGCCCCCGATCTGGGGCCAGCGCCACACCATCTCGCCGGAGATGTCCAGATCTTCTACCTGCACACCACACACCCACACAGCAGCCGCCCTGCACCTCCTCCACCGGACTTCCTCGCCTGCACGCCTCGTACCTCCTCTTCTCCCCTCGCCACCACGGCCGGCCAGAGACAGAAGAGAACAAAGCCACCAAGAGCAAAATACGCCAGCATCCGCAACCACCACTCCCCTTGCCCCCACGGCCGGCCAGAGAAGTCGAAGCAGAGCCGCACCACTGGAGGTGGTGAGGTGATGGTGCTGGTGGTCCTGGTCGCCGCCGTCGCGGCTGGAAGTTTGGGTGGAGGTGGGGAGATGGCGCTGCGACCGTGTTCGTTCAACGAGACCAGATTCCGGTGCTGTGCGGCGGATGGATCTTGCGGCCTTCTACAATGTGTGGGTGTGCCTTCTTCCCTGCAGACGGTGGTACGGCGTCGTCGACGGCGACTAGGAGCTTGGGGCGCGAGGATCCAATTGAGTTTCTTCCTGGTGGCTTGGGGTGCTTTCTGCACTTTCCTGGGTTTCCTTTTTTTTCTGATTTCTTTGGGGACCTGTTTGTAAAGTGCTGAGCCTCCTTTTTATATGAATTGGATCCTTCCTAAAAAAAAGATCTCAATCGACTGTGACATAGACACACCCATATATTTTTTCGGTTTTTCGTCAAAAAGTATGGCGCAGGGTGTGGTTCTATCCCAATCTTACGAAACTGACCCTCTCAGGCATTTATCTCTTCCTTAAAAACCAAGAAAAAGTTACGGGTAGGACTCTCGTAATTGGCTTGCATGCTGCATGCGGGAGAGAGAGAAAAATTAACTGCACCGCTGTATGGAGAGAGAAATGAGGGATCCGTTACCAAGTTAAGAGCATCTCTAGTAGAGCCCTCAAACCCCCAAATCTGTATAAATAACCGTTTTTTTACAGTTTGAGTGCGAAAAATCGTGTAAAATAGAACCCCTTAACCCTCAAAACCCTCAAAAAAATTTAGAGGGCGAACTCTCAAACCTCTTTCCAACCTGTAGAAACACAGTTTTGGAGGGGAAACTGTCTCCGCCCCGCACTCGACCGCGTCCGTGCGCGGGAGGAAACTTCAGCGTCTTCCCCTCCCCGCAAACCCTCCCGCCCCGCGCCGCCGGCCGGAATCCGGCGCGCCGCCACCTCGCCGGCCCCGCGGGCGGCCCGCCGAGCCTCCCGGACCTCCGCCCGCCCGGATCCGCCGCTCGCCGCCGCTTTCCCCCGCTCCCCCCCACGCCGGATCCGAGGTCGCCCCGGCCGCCTCCGCCGCCCCGCCGTCCTTGGCCCCTCCTCGCCCCGGCCTCGCCCGAGCTCGCTCCCGCCCGCCCGAGCCGCCTCCGCCCGCCCGTCCTCGCCTCCGCCCTCCCGAGGTCGCCTCCACCCGCCCGAGCTCGCCTCCGCCCGCCAGAGGTCGGGCCCCGTCTCGCCCCGCCCGCCCGAGGTCACCCCGGCCTCGCCTCCCGCCCGTCCTCGCCTCGCCCCGCCCGCACCGAGGTATGTCCTTGTTTTTTTTTATTTATTTTTTCCATTTCCTTGATTGTTTCAAGTTGTAGCACTAATTAGTGACTCCCCTTTGCAGATGGAGATGAACAACGACGACGTTGTCATGGTCTCGATGTCGGAGTCGTCGGATTGGTCGACATCCGACGATTCCGACCTTGACGAGTTGTTGCAAGACGACGACGTCGAGATGATGAGCCTCCTCATCGAGTTGTATGCTCCAACATTGTTGTAATAATTTGAATGATTATTGTTTTATGTGCTTCAATGTACTATTTGGTGTTGTAATAATAACTAGAATGATTATTGTTTTATGTGAAATGTGATGATATTTGTGATATGTGAAATGATGATATGTGATAAAAACTGTGATATGTCATATGACAGTTTTAGAGGTTGGGGTTGAGGCAAAGACTAGAACCCTCAAACTGTGATATGTCATATGACAGTTTTAGAGGTTGGGGTTGGATTTGAGGGTTCTAGTCTTTGCCCCTGTTTTTCAACCCGTAAAAGTGCACAAAAGGGCTATTCTCAACCCTTAAAACTGCTATAAGGGTTTGAGGGTTTAGGGGTATTACTAGACATGCTCTAATAGGGGTACGTTTGGAAACTTTTTGGTCGCTGCACTCTCCTTAATAAACGAGCCAAAACATTCACGTACGCCTTGGATCATAGGAACGGAGGGCAGTATATCTTATTTTTTGTGACTTCGCATACCCAATATGAAATCCTGGCTCCGTTGGTTAGCTGTCGCCGCGGAGACACACATGTTTTTTATTGAAAATATTAAAAATATAAATCAAGGGCGTATTAGTCTTTTTACATGAGATTTAACAGTCAACTAGCGGTCAACTAAACGAATGTGACATTTTCGAAATGATTGATAGTCGTTTGATGATATTCTTAGAACGACGATTAGTTTTATGTCATAATCGGAATGCCGACATAATCTCAGAATTTTTGCTCAATAAAAAACCATTACAAGGTGCTGAAGCAAAACAACGAGAAACATGACTATGCAACTAAGATGTAGAGCAATTTTAAATGTTGCAATGAAATATGATACATGTTTTTTCCCTAACGAAGTACTGTTTATCATAACTAGTGAATGACTGAAATTAGGATTAATAAAATAATAAAATTTGGCAAGCCCCGAACTTCAAATCAATATGACATTTTTTATTCAAGCCAAACATTGCAAGTTAAAAATAAAATAAAGAAGCCGATCATTGTCAAAAGTTATACTACCTCCGATCAGATATGATTGTCGTGAAAACAATAGTGTGCTACTCCAAATTTCTTCATAATTCACGCCAATCATTACGGGCCGAAGGGAGTACAAAATAGTGATTGGGCTGGTCCATACAAAATAGTGATTGGGCCAGATCGTCAAGATTGATACCGTATTCTCCCCGGAAACAAGACGCCAGCAACAGAGCAACTGCCCCCAATTTACTCGAGTCGCACAATCCCCAGAGGCCAAAACCCTCCTTCTCCCGTCCCCCACCGCCGGCGATCTCCTCCTACTCCGATGGATCTCTCCACCGTCCACGCCGCGCTCGCCGCCAAGTCCTACCCCGACCTCGCCCCTCTCTGCGACGACCTCTTCCTCCAGGTACGCGCACACCCCTCTTCCCCGTCCCACCCGGCCAAGGGTTAGCGACGAATCCCCTCCTTCTACCCGTCCTCAAGCGTTCCACGACTCGATTCGCAGGTCGCGTCCCGGGGCGCCGCCACCGACGACTGGCCCTACGCTATCCACCTCCTCGCCCATCTCTACCTCAATGACCTGTATGTGATTTGCTCCCCCCACCCCCCTTTTTTTTTGTTATTTTTTCGCGTTCGTATTTGGATTTTAATCTAGGGTTTGTATGACAATGCGGTGTGGGCTGGGTGCTTGAGCAGGAACAGCGCGAGGTTTCTGTGGAAGACCGTGCCTCAGGAGGTGAAGGACGCGCATCCAGAGCTTGCCGCCGTCTGGAAGATTGGCCAGAGCCTCTGGAACCGTGACTACGCCGGCGTCTACACGACTGCACAGGGGTTCGAGTGGGGCACTGAAATCGCTGATTTTGTGGCCGCCTTCCTAGGTATCACTTTCTCCCCCCTGTTTAGCATGGTATATATATGTTTCCTTTGCTAGTTGCATAATGTAGTATAGTTTCGATTGCTTGATTTAATAGAGCTGTGGTATTTCTATTTTGTGATGAGGGTGGGAAGATGCAGATAAATGGGTTCTATTTATGGAGTATTCATGGAGAAGATTTCTTTTCGTAATTGGGCAAGATCCTCACTGAATATGAAGGAGACATTGGTAGTAGAGCCTTGTGCTATTATGTTCTGGTTGTTGAAAAAGCTTATACTACATATAAGAAATATTGGTCCCATAGGTGTCTGCCACACTGACTTTATATCTCCATTGTATCTACATGTGATTTTAATAGTGTTTAGATAAGAGGTCGTTTTTTTGTTCCCAAGTTCTGCAAATTTGGACCGCTTGTCTAATTAACAACATGATGCAACAAATGGAAGTAACCAGGCTGCACACTTCAATGCATGCTTCGTCTGAAGTTACAGTTTGGAAATTACAGTTATGCCAGCTACAGTCCTTATGTGCCACCGTTGTTGTATTTTTATCGATATAGAGAGGTTAAATTCTTGTATGAATATTTACACCAATTTCCTGCTCCAAAAAGGCTAAAATCTGAACTTATCACGTGGTTAAAATTTCCCTGTTGCTTGCATGGTCATCTTGTCTTGTCTTGAAGTTATAATACTTGGTAATTGTATGTTTTTGTTTTCTGTTGCGTTATTGCCTTACTGGTTAACTCGGAATTTTCACTTTGTTTGCCATATGTAGAAAGTTACAGAAAGAGGACATTCGAGCTGTTGACTTCTGCGTATTCCACAATCAACGTTGCAGATGTGGCTCACTTCATGGGGCTGAGTGAGGAGGACTCTACTAACTGTACGTTTTTGGACCCGCTAGTTAATACTCCCTCCGTTCCTAAATATAAGATGTTTTAGCATTTCTCTTTCCATCCGTATCTAGACATGTTTTAGTGTAAGGTTCAAATTGCACTAAAACATGTCTAGATACGGATGGAAAGAGAAATGCTAAAACATCTTATATTTAGGAACAGAGGGAGTAGTGATTTTGCAAGTGTTTTTACCAACTGAGCATTCTAACATGTTTAACTACTTGTTTTGTTTGAAGCATGTCCATTGCATTTCTTTATCTTAATATAGATATTTCCATATCAAGTATTACCCTCATACGTAAAACAAACACTAATTTTGTTACCGAGTGAGGTGATTTGTATCTACAAACGGTTAGTTTAGTTGTCTGTTGACTGTTGATATCCTTGAGGAGCATGTCATTATCTGCACCGTCAAACCTGAGCATATTGAGGTGGCTTCCTTTCCTTTATATTTGATCTGAATACTCTGAACACATATTGCTGGCCAGGAGGGCCCAGATCCAGTTACCTCTTTCAGAAGTCCTATCCTTCCAGTATATGTAATGTAACTTACATAAAGATACCAACAGACCACTCTTACTATGTTTATCCATCTACTATTTAACCATCTATTATGTATATATTCTACGTTCCTCCTGATAGGGATATGAGTATGATTTATTTGAAGGTGTAAGTGCTCTGCTTCCCATTTAAAATATTGGTAAATTTGGATTTACGACCCCACGGATGGGCACTTTATCATTGATTTGCCACCTTTGTCGCACTGAAACGTTCAGGCAGCAAATCTTCAAGTTCCAATCTATTGGCCTGTGAAGTGAATAATGGATACCCCCTTAAATTCTGTACATGCATAATTCTATAAGGTTGCATTTATTACAGCCATGCTGTTTGACCTTAACACAAAGGTGAAACCTTCCGTGTATGGCAGTAAATTCCATTTCAGGCTTTTCAAATAGTGTACACATTTCTTCCTGGATTGGACAATGCACATTCACACAGTTGTTTGCTTACCAACTTCGCAGTGTAGATTTCTTTTGTGACCCAAATTTCCTAGCCAAGTGTGGGACTCAACCATTTGCTACATATTTGTATTTAGAATCCTTTTTTAGAAGCATAGTTAGAATTTTTCCTGAAGTGATAAAACAACAGTATTGTTGCTTACACATTATAAAGTTCTTGGATTTTATACAAAATAGAAACTGAGTGGTACTATTTAAATGATATACATATCAACTTACCGTTAAGAACCACCATGCAGATTCAGTGTTCATGTTGGATGCAACCAACAAACACTTTTGTGTTTGCAATTTACTTGAATTATCTAAGTGCATCCTTATTTACCATTCTAATTTACCAAATTCCTGACGTGTATTAAGATAAGCTGGTAAAATTTGTTTGATTACCTGATTATATTATTGCCCAGTTGCTTTTCCTTAACTAATATCATACACATAAAATAATTATGCATGTTCTTTTCAGTTATATATTGTTGAACAGTTGCTTTTACTTATGTCAGTGTGGTTGATGACAATTGTTTCCTTTTTGCTCAATGCAGACGCCGTGCAACATGGTTGGAGTCTGGATGCGGCAACCAAGATGCTTACTGTCGGAAAACAAAAGGTGCAGACGAATCAGAAGCTCGATGCAAGCAAACTGCAGCGTTTAACTGAATGCGTTTTCCACTTGGAGCACTGATGTCCTCCGTTCCTGGCACCCCTTACCTTTTCTACTGTTAAGGCACCTATTAATCATACATGGTAGCATAAGAATGTACGACTAGATTGTGTTTTGGCTGCAAAGGAATGCCAGCCAGTACTTAATGTATGCGTCCGCGATCATCTTCTGGTTTAGCGAGCTTGCCTTTCTGTCTCATTTGCTTCTTAACATGGCAGTTTGCGCAATCATATGTACACTGAAGCGAATGACACTGTTCTTAGGTTGAACCAGAGGTTTGTGTTCATGTTTCAGGCGATATGAAGTTTGGGAAGACTTCTTGATCCAGCTTGCCTTAATTGTTTGGCTGCCGCCATTGGAAATGAAAAGAACTTTTGTAGAAGGCGGCATTTGCAGGATGCCAGGATCACATTTAGTAGATCATGCAACATCCAGATGAACATCTATTAAAAAACATGTTGCACATATATTTTTATTCTGAATCTGCTGGGTGATGTGCTAGGGCACAAGCCAGGAAGGTGATTCTGTTGGCAGAGGTGCCTCTCGAGGTTTCAGTCACCTTGGAGCGAGACGACACAAACAGTATGACTACCCCTTGCTACGCTAGCCGAAGTTGGTCTATTGGGACAACTTAATTCCCGATGCCTTCCAAGACTATACATGTTTACAAGTGCATGCCAAACCATGCTTTGAACATTCATCGGCTACTCCGGCTCGCAACTTCCTGCTTTGCTCTCCTATCCGTACTACTAAGCTCCACCCATTGCGCAACATTCCAGGAGCTCCACACTCCAGAGGCTCTCCAATCCGCCTCTTAAAGCCAATCGTTGGCGTGTACTTTTCGTGCAACCGAGCAGCCTCATTCATGATCGATCACTTCAGCAAGAGCATATGCATTCACATGGTGGCACTGACAAATGTATTAATGTGGCTACTTTCAGGTTGCCCGCCGTGCAACTCGATCGCACATAAGAAATCCTCAGAAAGATAAGGCTCCAAGCCTCCAAGCTTATTCAAAGATAATCCTCAGAAAGATAAACCTCAACCAAATATGTTGAGGTTTGGTTGGTCAACTCAAACCAACCAAAACTTTCACATGCCAAGCTCCATTGGTCACGCTTAGGGTTTGGTATATCGACATGCTAGCAAGCGAAGCTGCCAATTTCTGTCGTAAATTAGAGCCTTGTACCGAACAACTAATCGATATTAGGACCAGCGGACTGCATATTGTTGCCCACAAGTTACTTTGTACCTCTTTCGTATCCAAAATACCACTACAAGAGCAACGCCTTTGCAAAAAAGTTCAAGAAAACAAATATGTACAAGCGCACCCGTTTTAGTGGTAACAAGGCCAAGGGTACGTTGCCAATGGTAAAACTTCAGTCGCACATTGCTATTTGAGAGCAAGTTCGACTAATATTTAAGGCTTGGTCTTCTACCTTCTATTATAAGAGCTTAAGAAGAGGATTGGTACACACGCTACTCCCTCGACGCTTGCCTCGCGCGTTGCGTGAAGGACGAGCTAGGCTAGGACCTGTCCCGGCGTTCACGCTATCTTTGTTTTGCTATGCGGAAGCATTTTGCGTAACGGTGGAACGGGAAAGATGAACTGCACAGTCGCACACGGTATCTACTGCCAGAAGAGTTTCGAAGTAGAACAGTATATTCTAATTCAACATGTTTTGTCGAAGTTGTCCAAAAATTACACCCAAAATGATATCTAATTGTTGTTTTCCTCATCAGACCATCCCTACAGGGCTCGATGTGACTTCTTGGAGCATGTCCATGTTCCCACTAATGACCAATGGACAATTGAGGTCAACCTGGTGCAGATGACAGTGCCCACCCAAAACTACAGAGTTCTTGTCACCAACGAGTTAGATTGAACATATTTCAATGGCCCTCGTTGGAGACAACTTGTAGATGCATATGATATGCAACCCACGATGAGGTGCACGTTCTATCTCGAACATGGTGAGATCTACATCTACTTTCTATACAAGCACCCCGATAACTCCGACTCTAACGATCATGACCCCAAAGATGATCATGACGACCTAATTGTATATTACCCAGAGGAGTAGCTAGCTAGTTTAGCTAGTAGTTAGTAATAATAATTAGCGGATGAAGTATTATTAGTAATAATAGTTAGTAGTTAGTTTAGCTAGTATTACTGGTTAAGTATTACTGTTGCTGGTTAATTATTACTATTGCCGCTGCTAAATTTAATAATAGCAGCAATACTTTTTAAAATTTCATAATAATATTAGTGGCGTGTATGTGCGCGGCCACGCCAGCAGTAATAAAGACGTCGTGGGTGTCCAGGTACGTCAACACTAACTTTTACCACTGGTGGCGTGCTAGCCGTTCACATAACAAGACAAAAGATAAGAGAAGCCCGTGCTGAGATTGCGAAGTTAATTATTTTCCATAATAAATTGGGTTCGTCTAGAAAATTCGTTGACTCCAACAAATATGAAGTCAGGTAGCTATGCGACGAGCTGTTCCCTCCTAGAATTTGCTAAGAATATCAGAATTTCTAACTGAAGGCCCTAGAAGGGGGCCCAACCTGCATGTCCACTTACAAAATTTTACTCTACTATGTACCAGGCCTCGAATGAAATTTCTCCACGCCGACCGACACTACATTATAGCCAACAATTAATCATCACCACCTCCATCATCAGCCTCCATGGCATCATAGTCCTCTCCGTCTGCTTGGTCACCAGCATCATCGGCATCCATGACTTCTTGCCTTGCAACAACTTCATTAATTGCTTCTATTGCCTGTGATATCCTCGTGTCTGGAGGAAGCCTTTCCACCTTCATGGTTTTGAAATTGTCCTCGGCAAAGAACGTGGTGAATGGCTTTGAGACCTGATAGGTGATCATAGTTAGATCCACCAAATGTTGTTTTCTATAAGCTTTAAAGGAAGATAGTAGTCAACTCACCTTGAAGAAGTGGTTTCTCTCTTTGGCGCTATCGACAAGGTTGTTCCAGTGTTTATCTTGCTGCAATGTTGAAGCAGATCCTATTACCTGCATTACGCTAATCTGTTATTTCGGCTTTACAAGACAATAATAAGCTAACTAAAGAAATGTAGAATAGGTTGAATTCAAGAACTCGAGTTACAAATTGCACAGCCTGTTGACCTTAAGCAAGGGAACTCAGGCACTATAACCTCCATACTCTCGCACTGAATAACAAAACTTGCAGCAATATCCATGAAAAAACATGTCCGGGGTTTGTGTGTGCAATTTAATTGAAAACTTTACTGTTTCTACTAGTGTGCATGCAATGTGGATCATGAAAGAGGAAGTGTTACAAAATTATGTTTGCATAAACTGCACTTACTAGTACAGCAGACCTAGCTCTGGTGATGGCAACATTCATTCGTCGAAAATCAGAAACAAACCCAATATTTTGCTCCTTATTGCATCTTACACATGAAAAAATGACAACCTCCTTTTCACGGCCCTACAAGTGAGGAACAAGATGCAATATTATATTAGCCCTGCTACTTGCTAGAGTACATGAAGCAGATCTGCAAATGCATAATAATGAACTACTTACCTGGAATCCATCAACAGTGTTTACATCTATAACTTCCTTTGATTGGTCACCAAATGTCGACTTAAAATGGTCCTTCAACAGTTTCACCTGATCACTGTATGGTGATATAATAGCTACTTGAGAACTAGATTTGAGCTCTGGATAGTGCATAGCCAATTGGTGATATAGGAGGGTTATGAATTCCACTTCATCTTTGTTCACCCATGAACCCCTTTCAGACGTCGATTCAATCCCATCAACATCAAAGAAGCAAAATGGTCCGAAGCAGCTGTAGGAATGCCACGGACGTTTTTTGTTGAGTCCTTCCCCATCTTCTAGGATACCATCATAGAATTCTTTTGAAGGGAATATACTTATCTGGTTATTGAGTGGATAAAAAAAAATCAGAAAACCATTCTAGTTTCCAGCTTAGATAAATTGAGAATGGAATACTACCTCTGGATGCATACGATATTGAATTTTGAGCATTTGCACGGGAAAACCAGCAGCTTGAAATCTTTTGAACAAACTTGTTCCATATCTAATAGTTACATTAGCATTACAATGTGTTAACAGTGTGAATTAATCAAAGAAAATAAGGAGATGTCTTACCCTAACTTCTGAGCGGTTGATGAAATTACAGTTGCGGGCAACTGAACTGGGTCACCAACCTGATAGGAATATTAAGTGATAGTGAGGATACGGGGTCACCATTGTTAGAAAAATAAAAGTATTTCATCTATCAAGGTAGCAGCAAATTTCAGAAGATATGAAGCGAAATTATCAGGAACAGGTGGCTAGGTACGGCTAATGCGCAAACAAACGTATACGGAGAAAGGACACAAATTTCTACAGAATCTAAGCTCGTGAAAATATTCTAGATTTAATTCACAAGCACAATGAGAATACCATCCTGTGTATGATCCTGCTGTTCAGTAGATTAATTATGCAGTAGTATAGTGATAAACTATAGGACATTGAGAAGGAAACAGTAAATAACTGAATACAAAAGATGTGTAAATCATCTGAGGGAAGTAGATGGCATACAAGAAAAACTTGTCTGCATCCATGAACCAGGGGTATAAGAGTCGCTGGTTCTACCTGAAAACGAAGTAGATATGTCAAATTCACAAATATTTCGCAAAGAAAAGCATAAAGAATGACATTATAAAAATCCGATTACGTTAATGCTCCATTAGGTAAATTAATATGCAAAAAATATACTCACAGCTTGTGCCGCTTCATCAATTATAACAACATCAAAAGCACGAGTCATCCTGCTGAAAATGGCCGATCCACTAAAACTCAGGGTCGAAAATACCTACAAATTTCCATTGGCAATGAGAATAACATTTTCAAATATAATTGACAAATATCATAACAACAGATGTGCGTACAATAGCTGCTTCGTCAAGAATTGAAGCTCTAATTCGATCCTTCTCACCAGCCCCTCGTCTACCCCCATCTGCTGAGTGATGCACACCAGAAAGTTTTTGTTCTATCTGAAAATATTTGAACTCACTGTAACTGGCACGAGTTAGACAGAATGCTTAGCAACTAAAATCACATACAAGGTAATCCATGGAAACTGCTTTGACAGAATGATGCGCCTTTAGTCCAATACGCACAATCTTGGGACTATAAGTGCTGTTATTTTCATCACGTATTCCTGAAAACATACAATAATTTTATTACTTAATTCAAGAATACTTTTATTGTGAGAACACTTTTTTAGCATTAGATCACATAGAGCCAAAGACCCTTTAACCTGTTCGAAGAACACGCAATACGATCTCGTCAAGTGCTGAGTTGGATGGAGCACAGACCAACACATGGGCCCGATACTTGCGATTGGAACTTATGACTTCAGGTTTCTGTCCAGAAATGTTTTAACGATGTAAGGAATAAACCATCCACATCCAAGCATAATGGCAGAATATAACAAAGCACCAAGTATAGAAGAGTACCAGATCATTCCCAGTAGGATAAAAACCATCATCACCGTCGACAGGCATAATCAAATCTCGAGGATTTGCACCCACTAGCCAAGGAGATGCTTTCATCCAGTTTGCATTCCTATCATTTAAAGTCTGCGGTAAGATGGTGCTAAGTGCCAACAAGTACTTGCAGTAGAATCTTGCAGAATTTTGCAACAGGAAACACAACCAAAAGGCAGACCACAAGCATTTTCCTCTAATAAATCCTGGTTATTACCTATGCATTTGAGAGATCAAAGAAAATGGCAAGTGACAAGAACTTAAGGTAATTTAGTTACTGCTGCACATCATGCAGAAGTATGGGAAAATTCAGCAACAGATGCACCAATTAAGAACATTGTCTGGGAATATCGTCAATGATGTAACTCATCACTCAGCATTTGATGCTTCCTTCAGTGCTCCATCATAAAAGAAATTTCAGAAAGTAATTAGGAAATAAGCACGTTTAACATACTTGCCCTCAGCATCCAGCTCTGGCCCATGCTTTAGAACATCAAACCCTCCTCTGCAGAAGGATTATGAAGCATGTGAGATACATGCACCCAATTTTATCTAGAAGAAACATTACGCTAGAGGAATAAGCTTTTGCAAACTGCAGTGTATATGTTTCCATTGTAACTTCTAGCATCTCATTTGAGATAAAAAAGACAAGGATATTTTTCTCGTCTCCAAAATATAATTACTATTATGTATTTCATTCGATATTACAGAAATGAATTGAAGACTGTTACTTGGTCTGCATTCTTGCGGGAGCGGAATGGAGAACAGCACTGAGAAGTCCAAGGATAGTTTGTGTTTTTCCGGTTCCTGGAGGGCCCTACAAATAAACAGTAAAACTCTACAGTTAATGGTGCATGGTTCTAGGGAGTGCAATGTGTGCAGATCTTCTTATAGATTCTCAAGAACACGCAACATCCAAAATTGCTGGGACACTTGACATTTTTTTCTTGGCAAAGTAAACGATAATACACTGCAAGTTAGCAACAGCAATAAATGGTAGTAAACTAACCTGAATAAGGACAAATGATCTGCGAGAAAGACCTGCCTGGAAGAGACAATACAAGTCTGTTAGGCACATCAGTTTCCCTCGGAACTAGATATGACAACAATATCAAATAATACAAAGTATGCTCACATTAACTGCATCTAGCTGTGAACTATTAAGATTTGTTTTCAGGTAATCCATAAGTGGCTCAGGGACATTCCAAGCACGATTTTGATCGTTACCATCTTTGTTCTTCGCAGAAGCTGAAAGAATCAAATCCTTAAAAGGAAGTGAAGCTACAGATTGCATCGCAGAGTACTCTCGCAGTATAGTAGACAAGCTGCATATCTGAGGATATAGACAAAAAGTAATATCAAGATCATATCAAGAAGTACATGCCCTCAATAACTGAGAGAAGCATGAAAACTCAGGCAATCTTTGATAACAACCAAACTCACCTTTAAAACCGACATGACACTTTCTGATGTCGAAAGAATGGAAGCAAAGCGCTGCAGCCTTGAAGACTTGACAGGCTTTGCAACATTCAGATTTTTAATTTCCCCCGCCAAAAATGTTCTAAGAGAAATTGTTTCTTTAGCACCCCGCTGTTCCACCACGGCAAAGGCATATGCAGGAGTTACTCCTTCCCCAACCTACAAATGCAGGCATATTTCAACTCATCATTCATCCTCAATATGGATAACTATGTCTGGTGTACAGTAAATGGGAGGAAAAACTGGTAGTGTACATTAGTATCAGATATTTTCTGAATTTCAGATTTGACAAGAAAAAGAGTGTTTGACACACTATAGACTCCACTAAATTTGGCTGGTAAATCAGGATGTTGACAGCTTCCTGCTACATTACTAGCACAAAACTTACTTTTTCTTTGGAGAGGAGGAGGAGGTCATTCTCTGACAGAATCTCCCGGAAGCTATCAGCCACCAACATCTCCACCTTGTGGAACCCCTCGGACTCTGTACATGGTTTCACCGCCCCTTCCTCCCAGCCAATCTCTACTCACACCACACAGGATACAAGCCAAAATTTGCTTAATAAACCAACACAAATAGAGCAACGCACACAAGCGGCAAGCGGAGCAAAGCCAGACGCTCACCGTCCTCCTTGCGTTGGACGATCTGCGCCTTGACCTCCTCGAAGAGCAGCGGCTCGAAGACGCCTAGGTACTCGGCCACCGAGGCGTAGCTGTCCTTCACGCGCTTCAGCCCCTTAGTCTGATCCGAGCCCTGCCTCCAAGCCGAAGAAGAATTAGGGTTTGCGGCGTAATTGCGGTACGGTTGGTGCGGCGGCGGGTGAGAGGGTTGGTGCGTACCTTGGAGTCGTCCATGAGGCGGAAGTAGTCCCAGCTGAGGACGATCTTGAGGAAGCGGTCCACGGTGGAGGCGGCCGAGGAGGAGGCCCCGCCGCCGCCGGCGGACTTCTCCACCGCCATGGATTTTCTCGGCGGCGGGAGAGGTTTTGGGGTTTAGGGGAATGAGAGCTAACGGTGGACACGGCCGGAGCCTGGGGAGAGCTAGCGGCACGGGCTCTTCGTGTTGGGCTCTTATTGGACCGTTCCAGGCCCAATATAGCCGAACAGCAGAGGAGGCGAAGCTCTGCTACGACGAGGGGAAGCAAAAGCGAGAAGAGGGCGGCGCAGTGCAGAAAGGAGAGAAGAGGAGGACGCGGGGGTGCTGTGGGAGGTAAAGCGCAGCGCGGCGTCGGGCGGCGCGCTGTCGAAGGAGAAGAAGAGAGCGGCGGCAGCGCTGTGCTGTATTGTGGGAGGGAGAGATTAGGGCGACGGCAGCGTGCTGAGGCAGGGAGAGCGGGAGAGAGGAGATAGCGGCGGCGGCGCGCTGTGGCAGGGAGTGCAGGAGAGAGGTCTCATAGCGGCGGAGCTGGGGTGCGTGGAGCTTGGACGGGACGAGGGATGCAGGTGGACGCAGGCTTCCACCAGCCCGCTTCGGCCGCGCCGCAAAAAGAATCCTTCGTGGCTTCGCGGACAGACTGCGATCCATATGTGGGCTTTGCGGACAGGTCCTGTTATACTCTGCCTGGCCCGTATAGCCTGCTAGGGAGCTGCAGACTGGGCAAAACGATAGCGTTCGCAAGCGGCCGCCGCTTCCTTCATCGCCGCCGGCAGTGACGGAAATTTAATTTTGGGTGTTCAAATTCCAACCAACAAAAAACATACAGATGGAAAACTGAAAATGATTTATAAGATCAAGTTAATAAAAGTATACATGTAACAGCTCCACTTTTGGACTTAGAAAATATGAGTAAAATTTTCACTTTTGCACCTCATTTGCATCATAGCATCCCTCATCCATTTTGCTTCACATGAGATAATAAAGGGGCAATAATTGAGAAACCAAATGGATGATGTAAATGGTGAACAAAGTTTCAAAACAAATAAACATATTTGTCCAGGAAGTTCCAACTACTCCAAACATGCTTGTGGCCAAAGTTAAATGCATTTGGAAATGCAAATATTTAAAGGAAGCCCAAAATTCAAGAAAACAACTTATGAAATATTAACCCATGAAATATTTTCCAAATGGGCTGAAACTTTTACCACAGGTTCTAAATAATATATGTGGGCTCTGTGAATTTTTGCAGAATTTTTAAAATTAATTAAGGGCCTCAATTAAATAGAAAAGTCTGCTGTTTCAATTAAAGAAATACAAACATAAAAGGAAAAGGCAGGCAGGGGGGTTTCTGCAAAATCGCCGTCTCCTTCATGCTGTAGCGGCCATGGCTGTAGCGACCGAGCTCGACGCCGCGTCCCCGACGCACCCGCTCGATCCCTGGCTTCCCTCGGTGGATAAGAGGGTTCCTCGTTGCCCTAGCTCCTCTCTCGCCCCTCACTTTTCCCCCCGGCACCGAAAAACCCTAACCCTAAGCCGCTGCGGCCATGCCCGAAACCTAGCTGTGCGCCGCCGCTCGCCGCCGACGTTGGAGACCGCCAGGAGCAGATCGAGCTGCACCAGGAGAACCGCCTCGTCCTCTTCTTCCTCCTCCTCCAGGCAATCGAGCTCGGGATCGACGCGTGCATCCTCGTCTTCTCCGCCTCTGCCGCCGGCCGCCGAGCATGATTCCGGCGACGTCAGCCCTCCTCCGCCTCCGCCAAGCCCACCAGCACGCTCAGGGTGAGCTCACGGTCCTCGGAGACATCTCCCCCTCGTTTTCCCCTCTGGTTCGCCGGATCCGTTTAGGCCGAGCTAGCACCGCCGCCGTAGCACGCCGCCGGCGCTTCTCCGGCGACCACTTGGTCACCACCGCCGCCACCTAGGTCGCCTCCATGCGTAGATCCGTTTGGTAGCCTCCGTTAGGTCTAAAACGCACGCGTTCGACGGATCCGTCCGCGGCTTGCCGCCGGCCACCGCGCGCTCGCGCCGGTATTGGCCTCCCCGCGCCGGTCAAACCTGCCGGTGGGCTGGCCGGTCGACGTGGCATGCCACCGTGGCCACTGCCCCACCGGTCAGCGACACGAGCTAGCCCAGCCCACGGTGCAAATAGTTTCGGGCCCATTTTCTGAAAATTCAAATAATTGGCAGAAATTATTATGAACATTGAAATGGCATAACTTTTGAACCACTTGTCCAAAAATTGCAAATAATATGTCAAAATGCTCAGCAATAAAATGTCTATCTGTTAGTACCATTGGTTAATTTAATTTGTCAAAATAAATTGCCTTTAATTGCTGAATACTAAAATGGCAGAAATAATGTGGGTTTTATTAATTCCATAACTTGAGTTCTACCCACTCAAAAATTGTGTTCAATAGCTCAAAATGATCAGTGGACAATGGACTACCACTTTATGCCATTTGAAAGAGTTGGAGAATTAAATTTAGTGATGTTTACCAAAAATTTACTAAAATGGCAGATTTAAATCAATTTTTTGGGAATATCATAACTTGGTGAATATTACTTCAAAAATTGCAAATGATATACCAAAAATGACCAGCAAAGCAAATGCTATCTACCTATGTTAATATCACAGCATGCAAATAACTTTTACTTTGATGTCATTTTCGAATTGGTTAAAATGATTTAAATTGCTTAACCGTTTAAATCACTATTTCCTCACCGTTAATCAAAAAAATGCAAACAAGGTACCAAAACGATCAGTGGGTTAATATCTATCAAATAATGTCATTTTCATGCATATTTACCTCATAATTCAGTACTGGACATTTTGGATATTCACCTAATTCACTAAGTTAAAGATGGAGTTTTAACCCGTTAATTGCAATATTTAATTTAGGGGTTCCATTTAACTTGTGGGACATGCCCAATACCTTTTCAATGCATAATATGTCCATATCATCATGATTGTGCATTGCACCTTGTATTCGTGTTATTTATTCCTTTCTTGTATTGTTTGTGTTTCGGTAGATTCTGGAGTCGAGGTTCCACCACAATACCTTGACAACCAGCACGACCAGTACTACCAGCAAGGCAAGAGCTAACCTAACCTTCTTGGCATATCTCATATTACCCAAGTATTTTATCCACCATATTATTGCATTCGATTCTGGTGACAAGTTTTTGGTCAGTGTATATAATATCCTATCAATTGCATGTTCCCTGAACCATTATCTGTTTCCCCACCTATGAACCATAGGTTGAAGTGTTGGCCTGAGATAATTCATATCTGTTGTATGTCATGCTTAGATATGCTTAGCCATGCTTAGTCGAATGCTAGAGTTGTCCGTTGATTATTTCCATACTTGTGAATTGAATGGAATGTTCGGACAGTGGTGGAGACTTGTGTTAATAATAAATTGCTAAGAAGGCTGGGATGAGTTGCCAACAAGGTCGTTGGTGTTTTGTCTCATTCTTGCCGCCTAGGCTGAGAGTGCTTTTAGCTAGAACCAAGAACCGAGCGTGCTACCATTGGTGGGGGTATGGGCCCCTTACTAACCGAATAATTAGTGCGGGCGTATCCAAGGGTCCTCTAGTTTGTGCTTTCCATTTGCGAGTGTGTGGCTGGTGACGAAAAAGAAGATGATGATGATGATGATGATGATGATGATGATGGTGATAGGAGTGGCGATGGGGCAGGGTGTTGAAATAGGCGCTGAACTTGTCCTATCGTCACGATGACCCTTGGATAGTCCCATGCTTTGTAAAGGTTTAACCGCGCCCGCCCTGCCGGCTTTCCCCGGAAGAGAGCTAATAGCTAGGCAAGGGGTCGGACGGTACCGGTGGCTAAAAACAGTACACCCCTGCAGGGTTTAATCTTTTCGAAAAGCCGTGTCCACGGTTATGGACAAAATCTTGGGAAAGGCGGATTAGCTCATAGAAAACCTGAACCTGATCTTTAATCAAATGGCAGCTAGAGGTTGCATAATCAACGTGTGATAAAAGGTTCATTTCCTCGAGGGAGATTCGAGGGAGTGCCTTGGTGGAGATAAGTGGAGTTGCTGAATACAGTAGGTTCCCGGTGAACCGAAGAGAAAAGTGTTACCCTCTTATCCCCTTATGAAAACCTTCTAATTAGACGATGCCATGAGTCCTAGTCTTCGGAAGGAAACAAAACTAGCTTTATGCAAAACAACCACTTATATAGCTTTGCAGCCTCCGTCAGCATCGGGCCTATATCGCCCTACTAATTCTTGCGAGTACGTCGTACTCAGCCTTGCTTTGTTGATTATTATTTGTTTCAGAGGAGGACGCCACCGAACTGGAAGGTGGGTTCTATGTTGACTTCGACGAGTAGTCTGGGGTTCCCAGGTGGCAGCTTGGGACTTCATGGAACAGGCTGACACGGGATAATTATCTGTAGGCCTCTTAGGCCATAATTTGGATATTGTTGTTTAGAAAACTTTAATTTGCTTCCGCTTGTTGTAATGATGGGTCAGTGACCTCTGATGTGTCATTTGCTATCTTTCTCAATTATATGAGTTGAACTATGATATCTTTGTGTCGTAGAGTCTGTGATGTGCCACTTGTTCCGCAGTCTTGGTCTCTTTGTTATACGTGAAAGCGATGTCGGAGCTTATGGCATGATCGAGGTGTTGTGTGCCGATGATGTATTCCGAGCACGCCTGCCAATATGTTTTGGCCTGGGATTGGTAACCCCAGTAACCCTTGATTGTGTAGCATGACCGGTTGCACAACGTTTCACTGTATAACTCTGGGGTCAGGGCGCTACAATACACTAGAGATTTGACCTCTATTTAGACTTGAAACGTGACGTATACATGCTAATTGCTAAGAGATACCACAAATAATGCATATGTCCACTATACATTACATATGATTTTTTTTAGCAGAAATTTTTGGGTGTTCATCTGTACACCCTTGACCATATGTGGATCCGTCCATGGCCACCGGCGACTCCGATCCATATGTGGGCTTTGCGGACAGGTCTTGTTATACTCTGCTTGGCCCGTATAGCCTGCTAGGGAGCTGCAGACTGGGCAAAACGAAAAGCCTTCGCAAGCGACCGCCGCTTCATTCATCACCGCCGGCGACTCCGTTCGTCGCCACCCAAAACCAAGCCTGCCCCCACGGCGTCGCCCCTTCTCGTTGACTTCTCTCCGGCCTACGCCACACCGGCCAGTCGGGGGTATTCCCGTCCCCGCCTGCGGATGAAGGAGGAGGAGATGTTGGGGACGGCGGTGAAATAGGAGGAGGAGGAGGAGGAGATGTTAGGGGCGGCGGTGAACGAGGAGGGGGAAAGATGTTGGGGTCGGCGGGCAAAGAGGAGGAGGAGAATCCGGACGGAGAGCAGGACAAAATTTCAGCGGGCGACCAGTTCCTTATCTTTCCCTTTTTTGCAGTTGATTTGAGGTATTTTCCCCTTGTTTCTTGCAATCGATATCATAGGCAGCAGAAGGTACTAGTAACTGGTAGGATCGACACAAAAAGCTTGACTCCAAATCAAATGTTGATAGCTCATCCGTCGCCACTATTATATAGGAAAGTGGACACGAGACCGTTTTGTATAGGATGATTTCTGTTTCTATCAAGGGACTGGAGGACAGGAAATCATCCAAGTCTCTGTAATATCTTATTTTGAGAATTGTTCAGGATACAAGGATTATGATGTGTAATTTTTCTATACTTCAATCCCTGGTGTAATGTTCATGTGTGTTAATATTTGCGTGAGAGCTCATTAGAAGAATTGCTGTGCAAAATAATCAAATTAATGTCCATTTGTTCCATGCTATTGTGTTGTGTGCATATTATCGTTACATACAGTAGAATTTTAGAGAGACAAGACATATGCGGACAGTCCTGCATTGTCTGCTATGCCCGTAAAGCCCACTTAATTTGTTTAGCCCACTTAACCCTAAGCTCGAGTCTTTTTGTCCTTTGTCATTTAGCTCGAGAGAAAGACAAAGATTGTCTAAAAAAGGTTGTAAAATGTTGTGAGCTTGCACTGAAGTGAAGTGTATGTGGTGTTCTTCTTGTTGTAATAATGGCACTCTGTCCGGTCCTAATTACTTGTCATAAATTTAATACAAAGTTGTACTAAATCTGTGATAAATAATTAAGATCGGAGGGAGTAGAAAAAATTGTGGACCAGATGGTCGTTGTTAGTAGTTCATCTGGCTATGTAAGTTGCAAGCAGAAACGAGGTCTTGGTAAATGGTCTATGTGAAGGGAGCTATAAAACCATGGGATTTTATAGTTTTCATTTTAAATGAAAATAGGAACATTACTCAAAAGACGGATATTGAGGTGCTTGGGCCGGGGTAGCCGGCTCACGAGCCATTTGAGCGAACCTTGAGCCATTTATAAGCTAAGCCCGATCCTAGTTGAAAGTTTGCAGAGACGAGCCAGACTTAGCTGAACTTCACGAGCTTAGACGAGTCGATTCCAACCCTCTCAGGGGGTGCTCCTATTTCCCGCTACAAGCTCATCATGTATCTATGAAAGCCAACATACGTTGTGAAAGGACACGGATGTCGCCTAGAGGGGGGGTGAATACGCGATTTAAAATTATTACGGTTAAGGCTTGAATAAATGCGGAATAAAACTAACGTTTAATTTATCAAACCAAAACCTAACCTAGCTAGGTTCACCTATGTGCATCAACAACTTATGCTAAGCAATATAATCAACTAGGTGATAGCAAGATATATGACTTTAAGCTCAATGTCTATCACAAAGTAAATAGCATAAGTAACAAGCTCGGGTATAGAAATACCGAGGCACTTGGAGATGATGATTTATCCTGAAGTTCACTTCCCAATGGAAGCTAGTCTCCATTGGAGCGGCGCGGTGTTCACCAATGTGAAACACCGAGTAGCCTTGATATGGCACACCGTATCTCCGTTGTGTCTTACCACCAATGTGGCGAGGCACTTGTCACTATGTTGCCGTTGAGGTTGACAACTAGAACCTTTACAAGGATGAAGCTCACTCCACAAGTTGGAGGGTCTTTACCAAATGCACCGAGCCACCAAGACTCGATGCCCAAGGACGAGGCACACACCACAACTCAATTGGTGGCTCCCGACAATGTCTTCGTAGCTACCAAAGCTCCGAAGCGAACAAGGTTGGGCCTCCCTCCACAACCTAATTGGAGGCTCCCAACAAATCCCGTGAGCCACCAAGACTCCGAGAAATCAACAACCGTCTAGGGTACCAACATGCCCTAGAGGAACAAGCTCTAGGGCACCCAAGCACCCAAGAGTAATAAGCTTCTCAACTTCACTTTCCACGAATCACCGTGGAGAACTCAAACTGATGCAACTAATGCAATGGCAAGAACACACTAAGTGGTCAAGTCCTTCTCTCCGAAATCCAACCAAAGCAACTAATGCTATGGAGGGATTTAAGAGGAAGAACAAGGAGAAAACACAAAGCAACTCCAAGACCCAAATCAAAGATGTTATCCTCACTTAGAGGAGATATGGTTTGGTGGAATAATAGATCTAGGCCTTCTCCTTCAATCCTCCAAAGATCAACGAGTTTGGGTGGAGGGATTGGGAGATCTATGTGTTTTGAGCTCTTGCAACAATGGAGAGAGAGAGAGAGAAAAGGAGCTCAATAGGCTGGAGGAAGGAGGAGGGGTATAAATACCCCTCCCCAATAATTGAGCCGTTGGAGGCAATTTCTTGTGTGTGTAGGGAGGCCGGCCTTGCTGGGTCCGAGGCTGGGTCCGAGGCTGGCCTGGAATCTTCACGCGCAGGGAAGCCAGCCTTGGGCCCGGCCTAGGCTGGCCAAACTGCAGGGAGGCCGGCCTTGAGCCCGGCCTAGGCTGGCCTCGCAGTGTTGGAGGCTGGGCAGGTGCCAGAGGCGGCCGGCCTTGAGCCCGGCAAGGCTGGCCAAACTGCAAAACGTTCGATACTGAAAATGCAATAACTTTTGTATCCGGACTCCGTTTTCAATGATCTTGGGCTCGTTGGAATCACCACAACAAGAACTACAAGATTATGCATAGAAACATCATTGTACCACATGGGAGGGTAAAACCAAATGCGGAAATGTTAGATCACTATCTAAATGAATAACCGGTAAACCCCCAAAATCAAAAACGCAATAAGTTTTTCATATGAAATCCGTTTTTGATGAACTTGAGCTTGTATTGAAGATCAAGACAAGCTCTAAAACCTCATCTGTATAAAAGTCACATAAGAATAGGCAATGGAGATTTTGGTATGGGTGGGAAGGTGTGAACCTTTCCTCACTAGTGAATCGGCAAAATCTCCACCACCTAAAACGCAATAGACGATGCAACAAATTCTGTTTTCGGTGAACTTGGTCTTGTCATGACAAGCACGACAAGCACCAAGACCACACCACGATAAGAGCCAAATAAGAACCAATAAAGATGATTGCAAGAATGCAAGGATGCAAAGGTTTGAGCTCTCTACGACCGATACGCTAAAGCTCACTTGAGAGCCCCTCTTGATAGTACGGTTACCTATCCTAAAAACCCGGTCTCCCAACTACACCGCGAGACCGGTAAAATAGAAACCCTACCAAGATCATACCTTTGCCTTGCGCCTTCCACTTGAGCTAGATGATGACGATCTTGATCTCCTCTCAAGTGGATCACCTTTCTTTGCCTTGCGCATTCCACTTGAGCTAGATGATGACGATCTTGATCTCCTCTCAAGTGGATCACCTTTCTTGATTACGCTCCGCTCGGTGAAGCCTCGCATATTGCTCCCCCATACACCAATATGGGAGAGAGACTCTTACGCATATCTTCACCTGCCCTTATCTTGTATGTTGATCAATTTGCACTTAGCCTTGATCAACATATAATCTTCTTCTTTTAGCCTTGACTCCAACATATGGAGTTCAAGCATTCCTTATGGACCAACACTACAAATATAACTCAAAGCACACATTAGTCCATAGAGATTGTCATTAATTACCAAAACAACACATGGGGGCAACCATGCACTCTCAATCTCCCCCATTTTGGTAATTGACGACAATCCCTTTTAAGAGGGTTTATATAATGAATATAGCAACCTTGCAAGACAAACAAGCAAGGATGCAAAGCGCATTAAAGGCAAATGCAACAAAAGCATAAAACCCAAATTCCCTTAAACCCTCTAAAACTTCTCCCCCATTGGCATCGATTGCCGAAATGGGAAGGAAAAATTTAGAAGGCCAATATAATATGAGTTCCTCCACCAGGTATGCATTTTTCAAGATATGAGTGAAATCAAATGCACATATCCATTGATGGATAATAGAGGAAGTCAAACTATATTGAGAATCCAAAGATTGCAAAAGGATGAAATCATTCTAAACATCTCCACAAAGAAGAAAAGCAATCAAGAAGATCCTAACCGAGAGTTCTAAATAAAATAGAGAAGGTCCCCAATGTTCATGCACTATTGAGGGGTGCACAAATATGGAATAATCACTCCCCCAAAATCATCTAGAACACTCACCAAGTGCAAGGATGTAAAAATTAAAGCAAAACAAATCACTTGCACCAAAGATGTGGCTGAGCCATAAGGAGATACTAATTAAAAAAAATTATCAATAAAGGGTCCAACCAAGAGTATGTGTGTGTGCAAGACAATTAATTTGGTAAGACACATAGTCTTAGCCAAATGGAGATAAGTTATATATCAAGTATTGACACACACAACTTACAAAGAAGATTTTTCAAAAAAATATGTTTACAAACTCAAGGATACCAATTTTTTTAAAGATTCAACATAGGATAGGCCCAACCGAGATAAAAGGAAGATCTTTAAATGAGTATGTTCACAAGCTTAGGGGTACCAATTGGAAACTAAAACCAATTGAAAATGCCAAAAGCTAGTGAGAGCATTTAGCCAATAAAAATCAACATGCTCACCATGATAAGCATGAAGTCAAAGATCTTTAATAGAACTTGAGTGCGCAAAGATACCAATAAAAATGAGACAAGCACTCATGAGACAATTTTGGAGCCACCAAAGAATTATAGATAAAAGCAAGGTAGCTCAAAAGAATTAGGATACCAACTAAAAGGTGACCTCTCTCATATGTATAGGTTTCTAAGTAGACAAATCATTGATGATATACATCCACAAAGAAACTTGCACATATGAGATGGTTGATAAAGTGGAAACCATGGTATCCAAAAGGGAAGTCATGAGTGAACAAAAGAGATTATTGCTTAAAAGCATAGCACATAGCTCAAATTTATCTCATTGTATATAAATGAACTTCAAAAATATCAAAGACATCACACATATCACTAAGGGAACAAGAGATACTGAAGATGCTTTGAGATAGGCAACAAGTATCATAAACAAATAATACCAATTGAAGAAAAAGGTTTTTGCAATTTCATCACAAATATCACAAAGATATATCAAGTGAAGGAAACAAGCCAAAACCACAACAATTGCAAAATAGGAGCTTTCATGCTAAGAAACAACCTACACAAGGTTGAAATTAGAAAGTATGCATGAGGTAGATACTTGTTACCGAGATACATTGACGATGAAGAAGATAAGGGTTTGTTTATCATCAAAGCTTGACTCCAATAATCACACGGTGAGAAGACCTTCCTTATGAATGAGGCAAGCATCCAATGTATCTCCATTGTACCTAAAACACAATTAAGCACAAAATGGTTCCCAAACTCATTGGGTCCCATAGTAGTTAGATAAACTACAATATATAGGAAACACTCCGCATAAATATGTGCATATAGATATGAAATTGAATTTCATGCACATCTTAGCCGGTTTAGGATTTGGTGGAGTATCCCCTATATATTGGAACTAAAAGACTAGCATGCCATAAAATATACATACTAGTACATATGCATGCATAGACTCATGAGAACCAAGAGAGATACAATTTGGACAAAAACACCAAGTAAACCAAGAGAGAGCACACCAAGGTGTGACACAAAAAGGTTGTCCAAATTATATCAAAGTCCAAATCAACACATGATTGAGGAAAATCAAATCAACAAATGATTCATGAAAAATCAAATCAAACAAATGATTGATTCCAAAACACATCAACACATGAAGTGAGATATCAATAGGAATCAAATCAAACAACACATGAGAGATAAGGCACCAATTGAAATAAGATACCACTAGGAGGAAAGATACCAAGAAGAGGATAATACTTGACCGGAATCAAGTAAAGTAAAATAAATCAATAAGGTATCAAAACTCCCACAATAAATATCAATTGGAACAAATATCTATGGAGGAGATATTAAATCCAAATTAGTACCAATTGAAGGTACCACAGCAATGCCGATGAGCATAACAGACAAAAGGAGAGATGCTCAAATGGCTTTCCTCATTCAGGAGATAAAACATAAAACGGGGAATGAGCAAGCAAGACTCCCAAGAGAGAGCAAGGTTACACCAAATAAACCAAACACCCTCTATACTTTTAATGATGGCACAAAGCATCAAGAAAAAAAGATTTGTCTTCCATAAACACATACGATAGGAATCAAATGCCAATTGAAAGGATCAAATATTGATAGATAGAATAGTGTTCTAAATAAAAAGGAATGCTCCCCCAAGATTCATGCATTATTTTTGATATTTGCATTTGAATACAAAATGCACGGAAAAGGGATCATTACTCTTCATATTTTATTTACAATACTAAACACTACCAATTGAAAATTAGGATCCATGCAAGAGGCAAGGAAGGCAATGGGAGTCAAAATAAATATTTTGGCAAGAGATGGGCAAATAAAAGCCAATGCCAATGTAAGGATAATAAAAAATATTCTATTACAAACATAAATATGGATTGTCCAAGGACAATGACCATTTGGAATTATTTTCCCGGTGATAGAGATATCAACGAATATCCTCAGAAGATAAAAACACATGGAAAGAGATAAGAAATAAACACCATATTAATAAAGTTTGTGGTGGTTCCAACTATTCAAACCAACCGGCAAGGCCATGGTTAGAATATATGGAACAAATGGTTTCTCAAATAATATACGGGAATGCATATTAGAGAGAACCATACCAAGCAACTCACACAAACAAGAGCCGAAGGGTAACCACAAAGGAAAATTGGAACTTGTTTGAGCAAAGATGCCACATAGAATAAGATAATTTACAATATCAAACCTAAGTGGCGAACCTCGAATGTTCACATTTTGTGGGATTGTAATATGCACATAGCTTATTACTCCCCCATAATGTGATAATTCATTTATCTAAGCAAGAGGCAAACAAAACCAACTAGAGAAATTAATGGACATTGTAGAATTTGAATTTCTCATGAATATGACATATCACATAGTAACTAGATAATATTGAAATATCAATACTAGGTGGTGTGCCTCATGTATACACATTTTTAGGTTAGTAAAGTGCACAAAGCATATTACTCCCCCAAAATGGAATAGTCCATTAATCTCTCAAAAGAGCCAATTGAAATCAACATAAGATTCAATAAAGACTCAACACAAAGTTTACACATATATGAAGCTCACATTAACATACACAAACTTTATTGCTCAAGGTAAATAATAAGCACAACATATACAAGCACATGCTAGGAACAAAACTAACACATGCAAGGGAGCAAGCAAACTTTCAAGTATATATAATTTAAATACAAGTTACCGCAAGAAGGAGCATTGGATATGAGATAGATATGTGATAATCCAATTGGCTTGACTGATGAAATATAAACATGAAGATCCCTTAATTCTTCAAATGATAGCCAAGTCGCCAATGCCCTCCATCACAACCTATTGATCAATTTTGAGCTTGTTGGTCCCCAACCAAGTTGGGTCCTAAGAGGTTAGTCACAATAGGCTTGGCATCCCAAATGGTTCTTTTCTTAACACCACTTTGAGTTCCCACATATTTGAAAAACACATTGCCAACTCTATCCTTTCTAAGTGAATAAGCATCATCAATTAAGATGGGGTTGGATAGGTTACCGATAGTGCATGAAGAAGCAAAGTGACCCTTGCCACGACAAAGGTAGCAACATCGACTCTTTTCTTTCTTCTTAATAGGCTCCTCAACTTGAGGGGCATTTGCTTGAGTCTTCTTAGGAGGTGACCTTTGTTCAACTCGTGGTTGAGCACGAGATTGATTAAGAGGCCGCTTCCCTGGTTGCTTCTCACTAAGAGGCTTCTTCTTCATTGGGCAATCCCTAACATGGTGCCCTTCAATCTTGCACTTGAATCAAGTAATCTTGGCCGAATTCTTGACTTGTTCTTGGCCCTTCTTATTGCTACTCTTGGACTTGTTCTTGATATTGGAGTTGAATCCAAGTCCACTCTTGTCATTGGGGGATTTTTGCACACTCAACATGTTGTCAAGTGTGGCCTTCCCTTTATGACGCTTCTCCACATCTTTCTTCAAAGAAGTGGC
This sequence comes from Puccinellia tenuiflora, assembly GCA_012064385.1. NCBI lineage: Eukaryota > Viridiplantae > Streptophyta > Magnoliopsida > Poales > Poaceae > Puccinellia > Puccinellia tenuiflora. Next base: position 419,708 of record QRDG01001222.1, on the reverse strand, counting down.
TTGTGCCTTGTGCTCTTTAGTCTTCCCTACAAGGTTAGTAACTACACAAGCACTAGTGGAAGTTGAGGCTTCATTGTTAGAGCAACTAGGCACAAAATGTAATTCAACATATGATTTTACGTGTGAGATGAAGAATTACAAGGACTAGCACATGGAATTGTAGCATTTTTAGTAGAAGTTGTGCCATTGTCCACATGAGGCACACTAGATATTACCTTGGTAGCATAGCCTCATGAGCTAACTTTAGCTTATCATGAGATACAAGAAGATCTTCATGAGAGCTCGAGAGCTTCTCATGGCTTTCTTCCAATATCTCATAATTGCTAGTTAGCAATTTAAGTTGAGCCCTTAGCTCAACATTCTCCTTTAAAATGGATGCTTCACAAGAAATAGAGTTAGTAGCACAAGCATCAACATTAATAGCAATGGGAGAACAAGTAGAAGCTCTTTTAGTAATTGAGCTTGGAGTTGATCATGAGACTTAGTGAGATGTGCAAGAGAATCTTCCAAGGACTTGACATCCTTTTCAAATTTCGCATTAGCCTCAAGGAGTCTAACAATTTCAACAACAAGCTCTTCATTTTTTATTTTAAAACTCATTAGCCACCTTGAGAGCTCTATCATGGGTTTCATTTACTTTAGATGACTCTAGAGTAAATGTCTCCTCAAGAGATTTCTTGGTGGTTTGTTCTTCTTCAAGAGCTTCCTCAAGATCCGCAATCGTGTTCGCATAATCACGTTCGCGGCTAAGACTTTCATCTTCACGAGCTTCCAAATTTTCAATAGTAACCCTCGCTCAACAAGGGTGCTCATGATTTCATGGAGGTTCTCACAAGCATTTTTATTATTTGAAAGAGCATTAAGAACCATTAGACCTTTCTTATTAAAGTAAGCATCATCTTCTTCATCATCATCATTATTGTCATGATCATCACTACTTGACGATTTAGAAGATATGCAAGGACTATCAACACAAGCATGTGAAACATTTATAGTTCTAGATGTGTTTAAGTCCAAAGATAAATCATTGCAATAAGATAGAGATGAAATATCATCTATGAAGCTCACTATCATCATTGCAAAATTTATCCCTACTCACCATTGCATTATTTTGTGGCTTGCCACATGTAGGTGAGGTAGAAGAAGTTGAGAACTCATTACGCCCGGAGGTGGAGGGAGAACAATCATTCTCACTATCAATGGACACACCATAATTGTCTTGAAGCTTGGTCCATAGCTCATGAGCACTCCGATAAGGAGAGATCGACAAGGCAACTGCATTTCTTAAAGACATGAAAACAACTTTAGAAGCTTGAGCATCTAGATAAGAATTTTCCTTATCCTCCAAAGATAATCTTTTCGGATCCTTTGGAGGAGGAAAAACCCATATCTAAGATTTGCTCTATAGATGGATCAATGTCCCTAAAATAATTAGCATGCGATTTCTCCAATCATTATAATTAGTGCCATCGAATATTAAAGAGGCATTGTGCACTAAACCACTAGACGACATCTTT